>CM076570.1:593703152-594303152 GCA_034641835.2 Pinus albicaulis
TTTTTTAAGTCTCTAAAGTCTATACAAAGCCCGATTTCTCCTGTTTTCTTCCTAACTGACACCAGATTAGACACCCACTTAGAATATCTAATAGGGACAATAATACCAACTTCATACATTTTCTTGATTTCCTTCTCAACCAAAGGTAGTTGAACAAGGTTTATTCTGTGCAGCTTCTATTTGAATGGCTTTTGGTTTTCTTTGAGAGGGATTTTGTGCTGTATTATTTCATTTTCATAGGATTTAAGATCTTCGTAACTCCACACAAAAAAATCAGAAAATTATTTAAACAACTCTATGTATTTGAGTTTAATGTGAGCTGGTAAAGTCTTAGATAGTTTGATCATCATTGGTTTCTGTTTACTACCTATATTTCAATCCTCAACTTCAGTCTCTATAAGCTCTAGTTTTGGCTTCTTGGCCACATCGTTAAAATCAAACAACTCTTCTAAAGGGGCCAGACCCTTAGGCAAACTATGATCTTTAGACTGCAGGGTTTCTAACTCCTCTGTTTCTAACGTTGCAATCATTTATGTTGTGTTTTCAAGTTTGGTAGACAAAATATTAACATTAGCAAGCTCAGGAGACTGTTCTTCTTCACCAAGAAAATTTTCTTCACTATTGGAAGCTATTTCATAATCTGAATCCGAACTGTGTAGTTCAAATTCATTTCTGAATTGCATGAAGTCTTCTATTTGTTGTCTCCATCAAACACTTGCCAATATTTTTCGTTATCAGGAACGACTGGTCTAAATTTAATCTGAGTTGTACATTATTTGGTTTCATATGGCGTTAAGCATGTTCTAGCCGCTAAAGTTAAGCTGTGGGCAACGATCTTTCTTTTTCTTGGGACAAAAATTAACTAGGACTCCTCAAAAGTTTTCAAAAGATCCACGACATTATTACGATAGGCCCTAAGTCTGGAGTGATTAGCGTTGTATTCCCCATTGAATTGCCTAATAATTAATTCTAAATCCCTAAGGACTTTAATTCTTTTGGCTCCTAACGTTTTCAACAAATGTAAGCCTAAAATCAGGGATTCATATTCCGCTATGTTATTCGAACACTGGAAGTTTAATCTACAGGAAATGCTTTCTGTGTGGTTGCTCTCAGTGTTGCATAACCAGTCACCTGCACCAGTGTTAGTTCTAGTGCACGACCCGTCAAAGTTCATACTCCACAGAGGACTAGTTTCAGTTTTAGTTTCGTCATTATTCTCTTCAACAAAAGTGCTTTCGGTTTGTTCTTGAAAATCAACATTCTGTTGAATTTGTTTTAATTCCTCTGATTTTTCATTTCGTTGAGGAATTATTTCTTGAATCTCAAGGTTAAAAAGTGATGGACGTGTGATTTGTAGCTCAAGACCCGTGTGTTGTTTGCTAAGTTTTCGAATGTAGCAAACTGTTTTGACACTTCCGTGGTGTTTACCTCTTCCTCTCTATTGGACATTAATTCTGTTAAAGTGACTTGTTCATTGAATTTTTCATCATTGAATAGGATAAATGAATCAAGGCCTATATTTACAGAATACAAAGGGGAATTTTGGGGTCTATCTTGACTAGTCACCATGTACTACATATGTGACTCCCTGTACAGTCTTCTAGTCTGATTAAACACAGGGATGGTCGCATACGTCATGTCCATCTGCATAGCCCCTTGTAACTTAGCCCCCCAAGACCTAGATAAAAACATTCCATATTTTGGGGGCACATTAGCCACAAAATATCCATGACTAAGCATTTGGCTAGAATCTGTGCTAATTTAACGCAGAGGTCTTTGATTAATCCTAAACATTTTACTCTGCTCGAGTCAAAGGAATAAAGGTATTTATAAGGTCTAGTGATTTCTAGACCCAGGCTCTCCATTATAGCTTTGGGCATTAAATTATGAGAGGCCCTGGAATCATGCATAGCGTTATGCAAAATCTTGTCATGAACATTTAAACTTACATAAAAATGAGGAACAAGTCCCTCTTGATACCTACCTTCAATCTTGGGACCAAATATAAGCTCTGGTTGGTCATCGTTAAGATTGACAGTGTCATTATTCTCTTCAATGTTAAAGCCTTCAAAATTTGAGACCTATATACATTCTAGGCATCTAACTCAGTCAAGGGCACAAAGATTTTAATTTTGGAAATTTCCTGCTCCAAACTAAAAGGTATTTGATTCTTTGAAATGCTTGTCTCAGCTTTACTAGCTACCATTCTGTCAGCAAAATTTGTTTGCTGATTTGCTCTATGTATATTTGAAAAAATTGTTTTAACAGGAGTATTAGATAAAGTGCTAACACTACTAAGGTCTGCACTTTGTTTTTGATTGTTTTGAGAGCCTTTCTCTTTACCTTTATCATAATTTCCAGCCACTATTTTGTCTTTTTGTTTTGCAATTTTGGGTTTATTTGCAGTGTTGTTTTGTGAATATTTTTCAGAGGTTTTGGTGTTGGGAGTTTGTTGATTGGTTTTGACTTGCTTGTGCTCTCTCCAGAATGCTCATTTTCTTCATCATCTCCTCCATCATTCTTTCCATCTTTAAGATGGAAGTAGAAGGTGTGGATTCTTCTCGGAAGGACACTCTCTTCTCATTCTTCATTCTTGCTCTCTTCTCCATCAAGTTAATTTCCACAGTAAGAGCCCCTTTTTGCATATCTTCAAGGGTTAAAGGATCTCTCTCTCTCATCTGATAAGCCATCTCGGGGTCAAACCCTTCAGGAAACTTATTTAGAGCTGAGCCTTGTGGAGGTTTTATATCTGGTGGAATTGCATTATATACACTGTTAAATCTGGTACCGTAAGCTTGAACACTTTCCCTAGTGTTTCTATGGAGGTTCTTGTAATCAGAGAGGATTTGGAGAGGATTATTCTTCACTTCCCATTTGTTTAAGAATGTCTGATGGAAGGCTTGGAGATCATTGATACTATTGGGGGGCTAAGCCTTTAAACCATTTTCTTACTTCTCCCCCCAAACTCTGAGCAAACAATCTTAGTTTGACAGATTCATCATCAATTTCATTTCTGTCAAAGTAGTCATTCATTTTTATCCACATGTTGTGATGCAGTTATAGCATTACTAGCATCATATAATGGTATTTTGGACTGATAGTCCTGTGGAAGATTGACTAATGGTACCGGAAGTACTAAGGGAGCATACCATGCTGCCATGATATGTGGTGGAGGTGGATCTACAAGAGGTGGATTAAAAAAAGGGAAAGTAGGCTAAAGTGGAGTGGTTTGGACAGTGGATGAAGGAGGAATAGATGCGCAGGGACCAGGAATAGATTGCTGAGTTGATCTTGGATGAGAAACACCTAAATTGGAAAGGAAATGTGAATCAGTTGGTGTTGTTTCTCTACTTCTAGGATGTTCACTTGTTCCGGGGATGAAACTGAAGACTCAGAATATAGCTAATCTAAATCATCAAGAGACCTAGTTCTAAATGGATTTCTTAGATCTACTTGTGATTTTTGTAGAGCTGCAAGATTTTCAGGAACTGAATTAGCTCTCAAGGGTGATCTGGAAACAGTTGAAGATTCAATCTTAGGAGACCTCCTAAGTATACTTTCAGGGTATCAACTATCTCAGGTGGCTTAGGGTCAGGGTAAGCTCTAGTATGGATCTTTCTAGAAGCCACTATGATGTGTTTTTTAGACCCAAGTAAAACAAGAACAATTTAACTAGATATGATAGTCTTTAAGAGGTTAACTAATCTATTTTGCACAAATTTTAATCCTACAGTCCTCTAACTGAGTTTAAATGATGATATGATGATAATGGTTCTTCCCAGTGGAGTCTTAAGGTTTGTATAGGATTTTGGAGTTGCCAAGTGGAAGTTTTTAGCTCTTTTTGAGGTAAAAGGTTTTATGGTCCACCATCATGTTTATTTAATACCAATGTGAAATATTTTTGGGTTTTCTGAGTTATTTTTCAGTTCTTGTGGTTTCTAAGGGCGTCCTATATCTGTTTCAAAACTTAGCTACGGTTATGAGACAAAGACAGTCCACTCTTATGGCTAAGCTAGCCGATCCTTCAAGTTTAGATAAACTCTTATGAGAATCCAAGGGTTTTCCTAGTTTGTCACTGATTCAAAATAGTTTCATCATGATTACCATTCTTGGTAGTGTTTTAAAAGGTTTCTTTTTACTCACAAGGTTTTATGAAGAGTTTAAGGGAACCTAATATGAAAATTCGACTCAAGGTCCCCAATGGCGTCGCCAGAGATGTTAGTTCCCTGTAATTAGAAAGATTGGCAAAGTCCAACTGCAAGGAGAAACACTATTTCAACCACTTTGGGATTCTAGGATCTAGCCCTCCTGAATCCAGAGAGGGATCTCTCCAATAAAGTGCAAAGATGGATTTATCTTTAAAGGCTTTTGGGTAATGATATTACGCTAGTTATGAAGACTGGGGTTTTTGTTTGTTTTGGATGGTTGAGCATGATTATTATTTGAGTGGAAAGTTCTAAATGGAAAGAGTTTCAAAGGTGTGAAGTTACAAGCAACCATAACAAGCTTTGGCTAAAAAGATGGATATGACATTGGTTTTTAGTCCATTGGGCTATGGAGTCATAATAGGGTTTAATTGAAACAACAAGGATCAAGAGTGGTCCATGGGAAAATTCATCTATGTCTAAGGATCTCTTTAAAGTTGATTTTATGGAATGAAATTATAAAACAACAAGGGGAATTAAACAAATGAAGAAAAAAGAGCAGCCTAAGATCAGGTAAGTACTTTGAAACTATCTTGCTTTTGGCATACACTTAAGAAAGACATAAAAGTAATATAAGATTTGGTATGTACTTCGAAACTAGCCAGATTTTGATGCACTTTCAATAGAAAAACATTAACACATGGGAAAACACATATGATAACGAAGAATAGTCTAAGATCAGGGAAGGGCTTTGAACCTAGCCTTCTTTCAACACATTCTTAGGGAAACTTTCAGACAGTCTTTGGGGATAAAGCTAAAGGACAGGGCTCACCATAACTTCCTTAGTTCATCTCTACTTAACATAAAATGGAAATAACATTCAGGAACAACATTTAGCTTAGACAGTAGGATGAGGGAACGCCAGCATTCCTAACTGTTCAAACTAAATTAAATCATTCCTAAGCAACACAATTTGGAAGAAAACATGTAGATAAAGCTCATCAATCAGAGAAGGGTACTGATATACAGTAAATCCTAACTCTATGCTTGCTGTTATTTATTAGAGAAGATGGACAAAGTGAAAACAGAAATAAAATAACGATTTACAATAAGAAAAACATCACCGTTGACATAGACCAAGATCCCATAAATTAGCTTGTATTGATGCTTCAAACCAGTTACAGCTTTAAGTCCAATGTTTCAGTTCAACAATCATCTTCACTTCTCAACCTAACTATTCTATCACAAGCAGAGCTTCAAGAGACTTTGAACACTATTTACAAGTAGAAGTTTCGAGCACAAGTATATTTCAAAGTTCAGCAACCAACATTTTCTCATCTTCTACATGAGTATTTATAGAAGAAAAGAGGTGGTGGGATCTGATAAAAGATCTCCTGGGTCAATTAATACAGACTTTAATACTTCTCGGCCTTTGATGGGCTCGATGGAGAAGTTTACAGATGTTTGTCTGTATTAATTGTTTTACATTTAAGAATTAAGCTCGATGGGAGCTTTTGTTGACTTTTAAGGCTCTGTTTTATGTTGTAATAACTCTACTGATATTTTTGCATTAATTTCCTTTGGCAGAATTAACTATTTGGCTGCGCTGAGGCAAATATCTTCTTTTCTGATCATAACACGGCCTCTGTTGAATGCTTGAGGCTACAAGTGGCATTGGGTAGCTGAGAGGAATCAATTAGCCTCTGATGTGGCAGTGGATGCGTCCTTTAACTGATAAATATTTTGATTTGTCTTTAATTGTGTTTTAATTTGGAGGATTAGGCTTTTGATTTTCAATATTAGCCATAATCATCCAAAACTATGAAAACAATCTTCAATCCTTTGGTTCTGCTGTGGTGAAGGTCTTCAACACTGACACTCATTTGTTTGATTTTAATTCTCTGTGTCTTGTTGATGTGCAGGTTTATCAGAGGGCTCATATGGAATCAATGCCCATGAAGCATTGACGAAATGTGAAGTTGAACCCCATGAATGGATATTTCTTAAGTAAACAAAGCCTAGAGGATCGTCATCCTCGGCTTCATCGTTTCTTTCAAAATATTTGAAATCCATTTGAACCTACAAAAAACACACAACTATTATGAAATACTATGTTATTTGGTAAAACTACTTCAGAGGTTGTGGGGACGAGCGTGGCCATTGGATGACAGAATCCAACGGTGGAGATTGTGTGTAGAAGTCAAAAGGAGAGCTGTGGGAGATTTTAAGTCAAAATCGTTGATTTGCGATTGACCAAGAAGATTAATGGTCGAGAACAATAGTGAATTAATAATGTGAAGGGGTCACATTATTTTGAAAATAGAGGAAAATGCGAAGAAATAAGGTTAAAAGTAATTTGGCGGAGGAAAATGCAAAGGAAAGAAGATCGGGGTTGATGGATAATCATGAGCCGTCGGATGAGATCGACCTCACGAGATCAACGGTGGAGGATGGCCTACAAAGACCCTTTTGAAAAGGTGGAGGGCGATAATATGAAGTGAGATTAAATATGGGCCGTTATTCTGTAGGGATCAATGGCGGGCAATGCGCACGATAAAACATAATAAAAATGGGAAAAATGGTTTCGGAGGTGAAAACGATGGGTTTCGCGCAGAGAAAAGGTGGATAGGTGGTTTTTCCTTTTGGAATGCGATATGCGTCATGAGGTGACACATGGCATCAAAATACCGCCTATTTCGCGTAGCCTTTGGGAAATTAACATTCGCACTTAAAGTTACGCGATATGGAACGTCGGTCGTTAGATCTGGGTCCTCAGATCGAACGGTAGGGAATGAGCGTGATATTTATAAGATGTGCAGGCGGAATCAGGTGGGGTGGATTTAATCTAGGCCGTTGATCTAGGATCTGGATGGCTAAGATTGAATCCAAGGAGGGTAGGACCCATAGGAGGTAGGCCCGTTAGAGTTAATATAGACCGTTGATCTGCAGAGATCAACGGCGGAGATTGGATAAGAACATTATGAAGCAGAGGGATTAAAATATCAAAGGGAGACAAGAGAAAATCTGGACCATCCAATCTGTACATGTGGACGACCTTGATGTAATCGAAGGCATCCAATCGACGGGGGGAACTTTGAATGGCGTCGATGCGATTTAGCATTGTCCGTCGATCTGAGGATCAGATCAACGATGGGGAACGAATCATAGGGGTTCAAAAGGTGGAGGAAGGGTTTATGATCGAAGCAAAGAAGGGTCGTCGGATCTGGGAAGGTGGGGAGGAGATCAATGACTCACGATTGATCGGGAGATCCCAAAATCAGAGAGAGGTAAATATAACATGGAATGCGCCATTTGAATTTTTCCGATGCGATAATGCGTAGGTCATTTGATCGGCTTAAGATCAATGGTGGATATGGCTTCAAAACATGCACCAGTGGAAACCCCTAAATACTTTATAAAAACCCAAAATTTAATGAAATGTAAAGTTTTCGATGGCTTGGGGCGGGTTATATATATATATATGAAATGGCTTGGCGCCTAGTTGTAGGGCCTGTGGTTTATATGGAAAACAAAAGGCCCAGGGCTTGTACATGGGAAGGGCCAATCGAGATCGGGACTTCGGATCGGGCTTTTCAATCTACCCATTTAAAATATCCGATGCGAGATTATAAGGATCATTGATCAGGAAACAAAATCAACGATCTTTCTTCATTAAATAACATTGCATCGGCGGGTTTAGACCAAAACTTAGGATAAAAGGGTTTTATGAATTTACAAAGGAAAATAGCAATCGGGAATGGGTTTATACAATGTTTAAGCACCGGATGCTGGCCCAAAGGGTTATATAAAGCGGTAATGGGATCGAAAGTTATGTAATAAGGGGCCAATCGCATTAGAGGCTTCCACCATAAGAAATAAACTTATGTGCTCCGATTTCTCCAACGCGATAAGCGCCAAATGGGCTTAGCATTTGGTTCCAACGCTGGGGCATATGTGGGGAAGTGGTTAGGACTTAGCCCAAAGGGGCTTAAGCCTTCATTCAAAACACTTGTTTTTTATGAAATTTTTCAAAGTTTTTGATGGATTTGGGGGTTTTGGTAAAGTTTAAAAGTAATTTTTAAACTTTATAAAGAGGATCTTATGAGGGGAAAAATGGAAATATATGGAAAATGGAGGAATGTTATGGGAAAAAGGGAATAAAATGAAGGTTATTTTTGAGGTGAAAGGAAGGGAAAAATGGTGTTTTGCAGTAGTCTTTTCTCCATAAAATCAGCAGAATTTCAGAGCCTTTAAAGTGGAAACAACAGTGAAGATTTGAACAAAGGGCATGATGTCCTCATGAGTCTTCAAGAGATAAAAAATTTTGCAATAAAATTGGTTCCTTGAAGGCTCCAAAAAGTTTTAGCCACCTTTTGATATAACAAATTTTATAGGTGGCTAACAGACACATTGGTCATTTGACCTCAAAATGTATGCAAAATGTCAAAAGTAAACTAGTGATGCTCATGATAACAAGCTACTGAACTAGCTATCCTACGCAATAACCACATCCAACGATTAGGAATGCCAATATTATGGCACTGCGGTCTCATGATAAATCTTCGATCCGACAATCCGGAATCCTGAGAGTCAACCCCTGTAAGTGTTATTGTAGCTCAGAATTTTTTTTATCTATATCCAAATCCTGAAGGACTGCTCTCCCAACAACCCTCTCTACTGGCTTGTTTGCTCCCTTCTCTGGCTGTCCCACTGGTCTAACTCGACCTACATCTGCATTACATCAAATATTTAGTTTAGTCTTGGGAAAATTCAAAATGAAAAAACATGTATAAACCTTATGAAAATAAAAAAACATGGTCAAAAAATTCTTACCAATTTCACCCCATTTAGTTTCGTCTGGTAAAGCCAAATCTAGATCTCCTCCGAAGTCTACGCCTACATATGCATAATCATCAATGGAAACCATCTATCACCTGAACCAGGTGAAGAATGTAGTTGAGAACATGATGGTCGATTGACTAGCATTTCTAGTCATAAGTTCTACCCATCTCTACATCCTTGGATCTCTAAGCCTAGATATACCCAATGTCACATGATGGGGCTGCATCAATGGAATCCTCTCTAAAGTGAAAGAAATCAGGATCGAACCCTAGTTGAAATTTTTCTTTCTTCCTCCCTTTTCCTTGGTCAGCTATTCTTTCATCTTAGAGAGGGCAGCTTCATCCTAGTTGAAAAATATTGGTTCCAAGCACTCTAGTGCATACTACATGTAAGATTTTTTTTCTACATGTAGTGTAGTGGTACCAGCAAGCTTTGCGATAGTGAATAGGATGGTCCTCAATGGCAAGTCACGAACATTGTGGATTTTTATTTTCCCATCTTTACTAGGTTCAGTCCCTAGATTGCAATACCGCAATATATAATCTCTCACTGTCTCTCCTCTGAGAGAAAACCCTGAAAGAGAAATGGGCAGACCTCTTCTCAATAATCCTATGAGAAAATAAATATCCTCCACTAATATTGGGACCAATTTTTCCCCAATGTGAAATGCCTCTATCGCTAGATCCCATGAACGAACAAGGAAATCCAATAGTTCCATACGTTGCCTCATACCCGACAATATGAAGTAGTTTAGTAACCTGTATTCTCTGAGGGCTCTTACAATGCTCGGATCATTTAGGGAAATCATGTTTTGTTCCTCATGTTCTCTTTCCCTCCATGTAATCGTCATTTTCGTCTGATGAATATCTGAAGCACAATCTTAAGACTCATAAGGTTCCATTTCATGAAAAAAATTATGCAAAATTTGGGCACACTGCAAGAAACAAAAATGGGAATTGTGCCCAACGCACCCCAGGTCAAAGGACAGTGTGTTTCAAGTGCATCTAGCCTTCAATTCTAGTGCATTGCAACACACCTTTCAACATTCAAGGGTGACATGCTACCCTATGTGCAAAATAAATTTACCCTAGGGAGCTCAAAACCCTAAAAAAGTGCGACAAAATGAAACATAAATGCTATTGAAGGAAAGAAAAGGTTCATAGCTCTAACCTAGATCAATCGGCGAGGAAAATCATCCACAGAGTCTGTTGCAATCAACTACTGAAGTTTGGGAACAAAAACTGGTTCAGAGCTCCAAAATACAAATGGTAACTTTCAAATGGTAAAAAATGAATGGTAAAATTCTTTTAATTAGTCATTTGATTATTTCAAAATCATATTTAATGTTGTGACTATGGTTTTTTATTCATTTTTTGCTATGAAACATGTACTTTTTAATCTGTTTGATGTTGTTCTGAACATGATTTACAGTTGATATAGCATATTAGTCATGCACACTTATTCAATAATTATTTGACCACAAAGCATACTTTTATCCTTATTTTTAGAGCCTTGATAAAAATTAAAATGGACTTGAAGTGCACTTTTATCTCTTTTTCGAGCTTCGATAACAGTGAAAAAAGAACCGTTGGAGTCTTCTTTTAGCTCTTTTCAGACTCTGATAATGTGAAAAGATTTTCGAGCACTTTCCTTTTTGTGCTCGTAAAAGTAACTGAAACAAAATCTTCTCAATATAAGTTTAACCCTTTTCAAGACTGAGATATATTATTTACGAAAAATGAAAATCTTAGTCAAACATGACTAGGAGGTTCTCTCAGATATCATTTTACACTTTTTAATATCTGAGCGAAAAATTTACAAAAGATGACTCATAGAGTTTTCTTTTGTCCTCTTTTTCAATCTCTCTAAATATGAAAAAGGACTGGGTTGTCACTGTCGTTAGGTTCGTTAAAACATAAAATAGTGACAAGCTTGTCAATCATGGAAAGAATTGAGTTTCATTTACTGCTAGACTCGTTAAATTATTAAATAGAGATGCATTCACCTGAAGTATTGAATTATACATCAATCATATGTTATCCTCCTCAATATTTTTAAAAAATAAAGAGGTACTAGTCGACAAATGAACAGGGAAAATTTGGGAAAATGAATAGAACACTTTTACAGTAGCAGGTCTCTCTTGAAAATGACACTTTCACTCCATCATCATGACTTTTGGGTTAGGTAATCTTCTTGACAGTTCATTCATACCTATGGTTCATCATACCTTCACTTAGGTTTTGGGTCAATGTTGCCAACTCATCTCAGTGTTGCTGATATGTTTAAGAGAAGTCATCTAGCAAATACTCATCCTTCTACAATACTCATAAAACTTAATTTTCATGATAGTCATCCCTGAATATTTCTATATCAAGTCAAATTTTGTCTCCTAAATCAGTAACTCTCGTTTCGCGATAAAGTTTCTTCCAGTTGAGATCAGCTCATCACCCGGGAAGTTTACTTAGAAACATCATCTTCCAGTACCATGAGGCTTGTTACAACATCGACAAGTTCCTTGCTTCCGAACCTTTGACCGAAATATTTTGTTTGTTGTTCTACATCAAATCATCTATTCATGCCTTACAAACTGTACTGCAGTACCTTGAGAGCCATTAACATCAATGGTGGTTCTCTCGTGTTTGTTAACAACTTACATCATTGGATGGAAATCAAACGATGTCTTACCATGTTCGACTACATATCATATACTCACATGGCTAGAATTTTACCCAAATGACCGTGTGAATAAGATAAGAAGACCCTGAATCTAGTTTCTTCCATCCAGGATGAAATTTTAGGATTGTTGTACACATCATCTGTACGATGACTTTACATACAAATCATCATCCGAACATGGGCCTTTATCTATAGGCATGTCTATATTGGGAAACATTCCAATGTAGACAAATTTCTGAAATATGTACATGTTATTAGATAGTTTATGTGCTGAGCATGCGAATGCCTCCCTCAACAATTCGTGATCAAGATGAAAATATCATGATGTAATGTATTTTAAGATTGATGTAGGTCACCACTCCACTTCAGTTCGATATCATCGCATCATAAAGCATCTCATCCAAATACTATTATTATTATTTTGACTTCATGCTTTAGGGGTCAGCTGTTATAGGTCAATTTGGGTATCATCCCCCATGACCTGATCAAACTAGACATCATCTCGAGGGCCAATATATAGGGTCTATCATCCCCTTATATTTTAGTTGCTATATGCCCTAAGAGAAGAACAATTCATTCATGGGTCCTATTGTGAGATTTCCAAGGTTTGAAGTATATGTTATATCACTTATTGACTCACCAACGCGACCTCTAAAGGGACTAACTGCATTGCAATGCAAGATCCTCCATTCAAGGGTGCATTGCAATGCACTTCTTGACATTCAAGAGTGCGTTGGACACCTGAGAGAAGAATTCTGATTTTTCCAGGAATCTCCATATGGCCAGTGCCTTCTAGAAGAGTCCATATGTGTCAAACTTCGAATCCAAGTGTCCATCTAACACCTCTAAACTTAGAAAAACGTCTTGTCTATTATTAGAAAGTCATTCATTGAGAAAATACCATCCGTTTCCCTATAAATTGAGCACTCATTCTAGTGCTAGGAAAGGAATAAATTTGGTAAAGTTATGTTGTTAAATTCTGATTTGAGAGAGTGAAAGTATTGATATGCTACTGGTGTAATGTTGGATGTGATGAGGTTGGGATGAAGCTAGAGCTGGTGGCAACAAATTGATCATTGGTTGTAACCTCCCCCTTCTACACTTTAATAAAGATTGTTGTTCTTTTTCCTATATATATGTCTCTATTTCTTGTTCAATGGATTCTTGAATGATATATATATTTCATATCTAATCGATTTAATTGAGTATGATAAGTAGATATCTATATATTTCATGTTGTTTTTTTTTCTATGTTTGTGTTTGCGGGAATCGATCTGGCAATTTGGGTTAGATTGAGAGTGAAAACAACAACGACAGAAGGAAAAGGAGAAGCGCTCGAATCACAAGTAAGTTCTTTCACCATTCTGTATATCTAATTATTTTAGAGAAATTGATAGTAATTATTTCCTCTGTTGTTCTAAGTGACTAGCACCATACTTAGGGAATTTGGTTTATCTGTAGATCACAATTCCGCATAACATGGACCTATAAATAACTTTTCCCAACACTTACAAGCCAAAAGGTTAAATAGTGGTGAAAAAATTCAAAAAATAAACACAAACGAAAATTGCGATTTTTTTTTGAATTCTAGGCATAAATAGGCCGTTTGGACTCATATTTGGTCATTTGTGTTGTGAAGAAATTGAGAAAGTTCTCTGGAGAAAAAAATCCCTTTCTTGCAAATGAAGCAATCATCCACTGAATCGATCCAAATCAGTCAGGTAAGCCTCATACTCAACTTTTTTATGAATTTTGTTATCATTTCAAGAAAAATTTTGGGATTTTCACCATAGAAATATATGTTTTTTTCTGAAACCCTCTACGTATACACGGGTTCGTAATGCAGAACTCGCGTATAGATGTGATTGTGTCCAAATGAAGTCGTGTATGCATAGAGCGGAATTTTAAAATTGATTTCTAAATGGTTAATGGATGAAATGATTCAGGATGACAATTAGCTGGAGGGAAAGAGAGCATAGCACAATTGATAATGAGGTTATATAGGACCAGGCATCCTTGGATATCCTTCAGGGATGTGGATTATTAAAATTCTTCAAAATGCCAAATATGAAAACTAACACAAGATTTCTCGGGATGTTAGTGAATTATTGGGATCCGGATGTTGTTTCACGATAGATCAAATTATATTAAGGATATAAATCGAAGACATATACTTCATAACAAGACTCTCTCGGAGAGGGGAAGAAACTAATTTTCAAGGCAAGCACACTGGAGGGCTTAATGTCGATGATTATATTCAGGTTTACTATGTTGAGGGTACTAAGAAGGTGGGGATATAGATCCCAATTAGAGAAGTGTGAGATATGCACATGAATATCCTTCTGTTCACCAATGTGAGGGTAGTAGGATCAACTTTCTTACACCATGATTCTCGAGGAAGCATGAGTCTGGCAGTGGATTTCTTAACCACGCTATATGGTTGGTGAAAAACCTTATTGGAAAATTTGAAGAAACAATTGGCTTCTTTCCAGCAGAGAAAAAAAAAGCATTTTGGCTATGGTACCATTCTCTGTACATTCTTCTTTGAGAGAGTTCCATGGTTGCGCCCTAAGATCATCTCTACCATCAGTAGCCCTCGTGATCCACGGATAGCTAGGTGGGAAGACTTGATGAAGAGGCTGGGGGTTAGTGAGGTCCCCCAGACTACTTGGGATGATGAGTTCTTATTTTGGTGGGGAGAACAAGCCATATAAGTAGAGGACTATCCCTATGTTGGGATGGATTTCATATCATATCCAAATTTGGTTCTTCCACTTGGTGCAGCATGGGGGGCGATTGGTAAGATCGCACAATGATTTTTTTATTATTATATGATTCTTTTGATTTTCCAAATTATATGAAAATGTTTTTTTTTTTTTGTTAGGATAATATGACTTACAAATTTATGGATCATGATGCAGACATGGGACTAATGAGACCTGAGGGTTTCCCGAGGCATAGGTGCCACGGAAGAGAATCTGATGATGCTACAGAAGACCCAGGGGGAACCCTCCATGCTATTTAGAGAATCTTGGAGAGTTTGACTTGCCAAGTCCCTATGGCTACCATAGAGGATCTTCATGAGGCTATCTAGAGACGAGTAGTTGGAGTACCACATGACTGGGTGCATCTGTTCTGCCATGTGGCAAAAAATATATTGTTCTTCTGGAACACATATCCTAGGAAGGGCCCACAGGGATATACTATATTTTATTGAATGACTGTAATATTTTTTGATGATGAACATGATCAGACATAAGCCCTAATTTTGTAGGACATGATTGTCAGATTTTTGTATATTTTGAACACACTCTGATCTCTCTCTCTCTCTCTCTCTCTCTCTCTCTCTCTATCTATATATATATATATATATATATATATATATATATATATATATATATATATATATATATATATATATATTATGTGATTGTCCCAAACGTATAATGATGAATGATGTTTTTGGTATTTTTAAAGTATTGAATGATTAATATGCTAATCAAGTTCTTGATTAGCTGATGAGTCTGCTAACCAATTATTTGAACAAGGAATGTGAATGAATGTAAAATATTGAAATGAATGTTGTAACAAACGCACTCTCAGAAATAATCAATATAAAAATGGATCTCTGACACGATAGGCGTTATTTAATTGTGAAACCACCAGTTGCGAATCTAAGTATACTAATAATGAATCAACACTAAGATATATTGCCTCCGAGAGTAGGTTGACCACTGCAGTGTACTCTGCCACATTGTTCGAAGCAGGACCAACGCATACACCCCTTGAGACTAGCAACTGACTGGATGGATAGTGAATTACCCAAGCCACGGAACCAAGATTCTGAGTATGTCTAATAGAACCATCAGCAGAGCCAAAACGACTCATCTCATCCAAAAACACCTACCAAAGTAGATCAAAATCATCAAATTCACATCAAAAATCAATAAAAAGACATATAAAAAAATACATTATATATAACAAAGAAAATGCTTGGCCAAAGCCTAGGCATAATAATTCTTTAGATAGAGCCCATTCCTGGGCTCCACTAGCTCATTTCCATCGAAATCAAACAAGGCATAAGCTCCCTTATTTAGGACCTTTTTAATAATAAAAGGGCCATACCACATGGATTTGAACGTGCCTGCCCCCAAGGCATCCTTGTCTTGGGTGTAATCCAAAAAAAGTCACCTTCAAAGAAAACCCTAGGTTTGACTGCCTTATCATTTTGAACCTTCACTCATTTCTTATGAGCTTCATTCATCGTAGTTGAATCTCGACGCTGGTCATCAATATGTTCTATATGGAAATGGCAATCTTCGAGACTAGAAGTGTCAGGAAGAAGCTCAATTTCCATTTTAAGGGATGGAATTTCACATTCAATAAGAAATATAGATTCCAGCCCATAAACTAGTTGGAACAGATTGAATGTAGTTGTAGTCTCTAGAGACATCCGGTATGCCCAAAGTGCAGGGTACAACATGACGTGCCAATTGAATCTGGATTTATCAATTGTCTGTTGAAGGATAGTCTTAAAGGAAATTTTTATGGCTTCAACCTACTTATTGGCCTGAGGATAATACATAGATGAATGCTCCTATCGAAAACCCAATTTGAGAGCCAATTTAGCCATCATATTGTTCTGAAAATGACTCTCATGGTTAGTGACAATCTCTTTGGGGATACCAAAGTGATAAATGACTTGGTTGAACAGAAACAGGGATATTGTTTCACCATCGTTCACAAAAGTAGGCATAGCCTTAGCCCACTTCATAAAGTAGGCTACTGCTATGATAATATACTTATGACCCTTTGCCAAAGGCGGGTTACAAGTAGTATAATCAATACCCCATTTTCTGAATGGACCGATAGTGACAAAAGGAAAGAGCGGAACTGGATGAGCACACATCTTTTGAGTATATACTTGACAAGGATGACACTTTTTGACTTCCTCAACACAATATTTGAAAATCAAGGGCCAAAAATATCCTACATGCAAAATATTTTGGGCTGTAGCAAGCCTAGATAAATGACATCCACAAGAACCACTATGGAAATCATTCAGCACAACCTCAACTTCTTTGAGATTCAACCAATGTTTAAGGATCAAATCGAACCTGTGATGATATAGAGTGTCACTGATAATAAGATAACTTTTAGCTAAGTGACACAACTTTCGACACTCATCTTTCGAAAAAGCTAAGGGAAACTTCACAGTCTGGAGATAAATAATGAGATCTCCATACCAAGGATCATGTGAAGAAATGAGAAAAATATGTTCATAAGGGAACGACTCTTCATAAACAATATCTTCTTCACAGGGAAACTCAAAGGTCAACTCCAAAAAGACCAAAGATGTTTTGGATTAGGAAAATAGGAATTCGAGATCTCTTGCAAAATGAAAATCAATCGATTTTATTTGCCCCTAATCACTCACCTACTGAGACCAAATTGAAATGGATTAACTGCTGCCAAAACATGACTTTTGCGAAGAAGGATATAATTCGTGAGCCATTGGAAAACATGAATAGCTTCCAAAGCCAATTTCTCAATGGGAGAATACCGAAGTTCAAAACCCACAAAGCCTTGACTAAGGTAGTAAACAACATTCTCACAAAGAGCATCATCTTCTTGAACCAAAACAATAGCGATAGTAGATTCTCCTGTAGCACGATACAAAATGAATTCTCTGCTATAATCAGGTGGAATCAATAATGGAGTAGAGGTCAATGCCTTTTTCAAAGCATCGAACGAGCATTGAGCAAAGTCATCCCAAAAGAATGGAACTCCTTTCCTTAACAACCTCATAAATCATTTCTTCACCTCAACGTAATTAACGATAAACATCCTTAAGGAATTGGATTTACCTTATAGGATTTGAAGCTGATGAATTGAAGACGAGGGAGGAAACTAAATTATTGCCTCAAACTGGAAGGTATCTACCCAAATCTCTTCTGTAGACATGATGAATCCCAACAACCAACTAGATATGATGACGAAAACACACTTATTAGGGTTCAGCCGAATTTTTTAATAATGACACCATTCAAAAACTTGTCGAAGGTATTAAGGATGATCAATTCTCTTTCGAGAACGAGCAGGTAAATCATCCAAATATGCTTTGATAATATGATTAATTTCGTGAAAGAATTGAATGCGTGCTCTGCAGATTTGGAGCCGCCAGCGATGACCTAGCCCCTTCCGCACCTCTACACCTGGGCTCTCAGCCCTGCTGCTGTCTGGGCCTCTGTTCAGCGCCCCCTGCCCTCTTCTCTCTGCTCTTTGATTTTTTTGTTGCTCTCTATTGGTTCCCTAACTTCCCTGGGATGCTGTCGTGTTTCTGACCCTGCCTCCTCTCCCTGTGATCTTCTCATGGGCTCCGAGGAAGTTCCTTCTTCTGTGGCCCAAGACCATGCATTTGCTGACCTCATTGGCTCTCTGGGCCCTCCCAAACCTAGTCTGGCTGTCTCTAAATTTTTTAAAAGGCATGATGGACTTCAGGAAGTGGTTCTACCCCTGTCTCTTCCTCACATGGCAATGCTTTCCCTTGTGGAGAAGGGTCTGATTGGTCAGTTCACAGGACTATGGCCACCCCCGAAGATGGTCCAAATATGGATTGAAAGAAATTGGTCTGACAAAGTTACGGGCAAAATCTTGATCAGGTTCTATGGCAAAGGTTACTTCACCTTTCATTTTTAAACCAAAGAAGAAAAATATTTGATCTTCCGAAATGGGCCTTATTTTATGGATTCTCATGGTTTATATCTCAATAAATGGACCCCTGAATTCGATCCTGAACTCGACTTCCCAAGCTCGGTTCTAGTCTCGGTGTGTCTGCCACACCTTCCCTTGCATTGCTGGGGGGACGATTCTGTCAGAGCTATTGGGAATGTGATTAGAACATTCATCGACAGAAGCGAGCCCAAAGAAAGCATGCTCACCTGTGCCAGAATCTGTGTTGAAGTAGATCTGGGCAAAGGCCTCCCTGAAGCTATCAAAATCAAAGTGGACGATTGGATGCACATCGAGCAGATAGACTATGAGAAAATCCCCTTTAAATGCAAGGTATGTCACGAATATGGCCATTTTTCTAATCGTTGTCCTAAAAATTTTGAAGTTGAAAACACGAAATCAGAGCAACCTTGGGAAACTATCAAGAAAAAGAAGCCCAATCCAAAACCTCAAGGAGCCCCTCTTCCTAAATTCAATCCCTCTCCCTCTAATTCTGCCCAAACTCCAGAGCCTCTCAGTCAACCATCTAGACCTTCTGTTCCTTCTCAACCTGTGGCTCAATCCAACCCCTTCTCTTCCATTTCTCCCCCGGATGATGATCCCCCCCTCTCCCCTCATCCCCCTCTTTTGGAACCCCCCCCCCATTATCCCCCTTCACCCTAATTTCCCCTCTTCCTCCCAAGATACTCCCCCCACCCGTATTACAAGAACCTCTTCTAAAGAGCATGGTGCCTCTTCGGACTCTCATAAAAAGCAGGGACCTGGAAGGCGAACTAATAGGCAATAGAGAGATGAAAATTCTCAAAAATACATAGCTATGGGCTCTCAAAACCCCATTGAAAACTACATACTGGAATAGAATAACAAAGATTCAGGGCAAAAGATTCAAGGAGGGAGAGCAACCCTTCATTCATCCCCTTTGAAATGATGAAGTTACTTTCTTGGAATATTAGGGGTCTGGGGCACCCCTGTAAATCAACAACCCTCAGAGATCTCATTGACTCTGAAAAGCCTGAAATCCTTCTTCTTCAAGAAACAAAACAAAGTAAAGTGGATATGTAGAAAATAATTAGCAAAGAAACACTCTATGAAGGTACTCTTCTTGAATCTAGAGGTGCCTCAGGGGGTCTTGCTTCCCTTTGGGAAAAAAACAAATGGCAGCTCAAAGGTAACACTGTCAATTCTCAGTGGCTCAAAATTGTTTTGGAAAGCATCAAAGATCAGAAAAAGATAATTGTTTACAACATCTACAACCCAAATCATTACAAAGAAAAAGAGTTATGTTGCGCCTCCTTGAAAGAAGATATGAATAATGAAGACAATAGCAACATCATTCTAGGGGGTGATTTAAATCTAATTATGCACTCAAATGAGAAGAGGGGTGGGATATTTGGTCACGACCCCTTCAGACTTCAGCTAGAAAACATCATGCAAGAACAAGAACTTGTTGACATAGTGCCCAAAAACTGTAGGTATACTTGGAACAATAGGAGACTTGGAAAAGATAAAATTATGGAATGACTTGATAGGATTTTGGCTGCTGTCTCTCTGCTCTCTCGATTCACCTCAGAATCAGCCAATGTGCTTGCTTTCACCACCTCCGATCATTATCCAATCAATCTCTCCTTGAATGAACAACAGCCTCTTGGTCCTATCCCCTTTAAATATAGTCCTCTATGGAATGAGTTCCTAGGCGCCAATCATCTCATCTGGGATGTTTGGACGCAACATGTCGAAGGGTCCCCTGGGTTTATATGGGAAACAAAATTGAAAAAAACAAAACAAGCCTTAAAATAATGGACCAGGTATCATTACAAGGAACTAGAACAACACAAGAAGGAAGTTAAAGCAAAACTGTAGGAAGCACATGCCAACATTGAAAAGCAAGAACCAACTCAAGATCAGCTCAAGCAGGAAAAGGACTTATACTGGCAGCTCTATCGAATTAATAGGCAGGAGGAAGAGAAATGGCAGTTGAAATCAAGAAATCTGTGGCTTGGTGACAAGAATACTACTTTTTTCCATAAGCAAACTACTTTCCGAAAGGCTAGAAACAATATTGACTCCATTAGAGATGACACATGGATTCTTAAAATTGAACAAGAAGCGATAAAACATGCAGCTACAGTTGCATTATAAAGACCTTCTCACTGAAAATAAAGAGGTTGAAGACTACTTCGACCTTCTTCAATATCTCCCAACTCTGATCACTGAAGAAGTCAACAACACCCTTAACAGGGATTTTTCTGAAACTGAGGTGAAAGAAGCTATTTGGACCCTCCACCCAGACAAAGCTCCGGGCCTGGATGGTTTCCCAATCTCCTTCTATCGAGCCCATTGGCTACTCATCAAAAAATACTTTATCAAAATGATTCACTGGACTAATTGTAAGAAGACAAATGGGGGCTATATTAACTCAACTTTCGTCGCCCTCATCTCCAAGGAGAACCGTTGTTCCTACTTTGCTAAATTTCACCCCATATCCCTATGCAATGCCTCCCAAAATATTATCACAAAAATCCTAGCCACCCGCCTCAAACCCCTCTTGAATAGTCTTATCTCAGAAAATTAGGGAGGATTCTTATCCCATAGAAAAATATCGGACTCTATCCTTCTTGTCCAAGAGGCCATCCACTCTAGCTTCTCCCAAAATGAAAAAGGCTTTATCCTGAAATTAGACCTCACCAATGCTTTCGACAGGGTAAGGCATTCCTTCCTCCTCGCTGTTCTCCAAAAAATGGGATTTGATCACAATTTCCTTGACCTGATTAAACCTTGCATCACTGGCCCGTGGATCTCACCCCTCATCAATGGGATGCCAACCCCTTCTTTACAAGCTTCTAGAGGTCTGAGATAGGGCTTCCCCCTCTCTCCTTACTTGTTCATCCTAATGGTGGAATCCTTCAGCAGAGCCTTGGATCATATGAGACGGGTCGGTCTCATAACTGGTATCAAATATGGCAATGGTGTAAAAAATATGAATCATTCTCAGTTCGCAGATGAAACCTTACTTATGGGAGGAGCTTCTAACACTATATCTCATCGCTTCAAAAATATTTTGGATAAATTTATGATGTTTTCAGGGGTTCTCATCAATCATATCAAAAGCTACATCTACATATGGAACACTTCTAATCACACTCTCCATAGTAATTCTTCTATCTTCGGCATCCCTTACAAGAAAAACTGGGATCACTTCAACTATCTCGGCATGCCAGTCAGTATCCTACCCATAAAGGCAGAAGTATGGAATATTAATATTGATAAAATTAAAATAAAATTACATCAATGGGGGTCTTGTTGGCTTCATCCTGCTGGACGCATCATTCTTCTCAAATCAGGACTATCCTCCCTCCCCCTATATCAGTTCACTCTCCTTAAAGCGCCTGCTAGCATTCTTTCTAAGATGGAAGCCATTTTAAGGCCTTTCCTTTTGCAAGGAGGAAAGAAAGAAAAAAAAAATACAATCTTGTAAAGTGGAGCCAAGATATTCAAGACAAGGAACATGGAGGTCTCGACATTCAGTCTCCCAAGCTCTTGAGTCAATCCTTTGATGCAAAAATTGTTTGGATATTCATAAATGGGGAACATTCCTGGTGGAAATTGGTGTTGTAAGTTAAATACCTTACCTCCTCCAGGCATCATCTCTTCTCTCACGATATCCCCAGTCGACCTTGTACCAAAATCTGGTCCTCCTGCAAAAAATCTATCCCTCTTCTAGCTCAAAATCTTTCTAAAGTTCCCAGAGGGGGAAGAAACATCAACATCGGTGCAGATAAAATTATGGGAAACTCTCTTATTATTAACAACTTGAACTCTCAGAATATCCTTTGTTATTTCAACAATATGGGATATAGCTATTTGAACCAGATTTCAAAATGGGACAGTCATAACCTCATGTGGGCTAGCTGGAAATTTCCTCCTTCCCCCCCTCACCTTGCAGAAGAACTTCAAAACCTTAAAAATTATCTTCAAGTCTCTGCCCCCATAGCTTGAAATAGCATAGATGGCTATAAGTGGGACCCCACAGATTTGGCCTTCTCTATAAAATCTGCTTATCAGACTCTATGCAAAGATCTTTTCCCAGCACCTATCTAGACAAATTGGAAAGAGGCTTGGAAGACTGAAGTAACCCCTAAGATCAAATTCTTCTCCTGGCTCCTCATGAGAGGTAAAATTCTAACTTCAGACAATCTCAAAAAAATGGGCTTCATTGGTCCCTCAATTTGCCCCAACTTATACAACAACGAGGAAATGATCCATCATCTGTTTATTTCATGTCCCTTCACCACTCAGTGTTGGACTGTGCTCACTGAATTTGTTCAGCTCGATTGGTCCTCGTTTCTCTCTATTATATATTTGCTTAAATCCTGGAATACCAACTATCCGTGGACCAATA
This sequence comes from Pinus albicaulis, assembly GCA_034641835.2. Classification (NCBI taxonomy): domain Eukaryota; kingdom Viridiplantae; phylum Streptophyta; class Pinopsida; order Pinales; family Pinaceae; genus Pinus; species Pinus albicaulis. The sequence continues at coordinate 593,725,947 of CM076570.1, forward strand.
AGAAGAAAAAAAATCTCTTGGAGGATCTAGAACACTTTGCCATATGTGGGCATGTGGAATATTTGGATAGCTAGAAACAACAAAATGTTCAGAGACAAGGCAACCTCTAGTAGCAAGCTACATAATAAAACTTGGAGTCTCACTCTAGAAACCATATGCTCCAAAAGAAATCATAGCTTCTAGTTAATTGACTTGAGTGTGGAAGAGAAGATATTTCTAAAAGATTTGCTGGCCAGGAAGCTAGGACGCATCCCCTCCATCAGGCCTCATTATAGATCAGAAAGCTCCATGAAAATTCATTTCAAGGATGAAGAACTCTCGGAATGGATAAAAGCTAGTGGCAGAACCACTCTCCACTTCAATGGTGACTCTAAATCAAACCCAGGCCTTGCTGGCATCGGGGGAATTATTAGAAACGCTCTTGGCATTCCCTTGATGGCCTCTAAATGGAGTCTCAAGATTTCCTCCAACAACAGAGCTGAAGCACTTGCTCTATTCCAGGGGATGCAGCTCCTAAATAATCTGAATATTGCCAATGCCGTGATCCTAGGGGATTCGGCCATCATTATAAAATATATGGTTTCCAACAGGCCTGTTACCAATATTTCCCTCAATCAAATCATCTTCAGGTGTCATATCCTCCTTAGAGATATGAATCAAGCTTCCTTTCATCATATCCTTCGCTCCCATAACAAAGATGCTGATCATCTAGCTAATCTTGCATGTACTCGATCTCCGATCCACCTAATTTGTAATGAATCCTCTCAAATCGTTCCCCCTCCTTGATCATGACCTTTGTTGCTTGCAGATTTTATTCGATCCTCTCTTCTAGCTTCACTGAATTTGATGACTCAACTTGTACCTCCAACCACACCCATCTCGTGATCTTATTACTGCTATCCCTCTTCATCGTTGGGTGCAACTATTGGGACCTTGTTATAAAATCTGCCACGATCTGCCCTCTATCCCACCTCTCAATATATCCTTTGCCAACATTAGTCTTCCTCTACCAGAAGTTTAGCAATCTGATCTCTACCTCCTGTAGCCTCCGAATTTGCCTCAGCTTCTTAAGTGATTACTGTTTGGCCGCTTCCTTTAACTGTTTTGCTCACTATTTTTAACTGCAAGTTACTTTGGCCTTGTGGCCTTCTCGTCTGCTCTTTCTCCCTTCTCTTCCAACTTTCTTCATGACTAGAAGTGAATATTTTCTGCATTGTGCAGACTTGCAGGCTGAGCTCGATCAGATCCGCACCCACCAGCTGACTTTGGATGCAAATATTAAAACGATGTCCAAGCCCTCGAAGAAAACAATGTGGTTGATGTTAATTTTCTCTTCTCAAGAGTTTCTTCCCTTCAAACATAGTTTGATAATCTCTCCAACAAATGTGCTCACATTGATGAATTAATTGAAATTATAAAGTATATGATGGAAAAGATCAGTACTTTTGGCACCAGCTCCAACAATCTCAAGAATGCCAAAAATGATGAAAATCTAGAGAACTCTACTGCTCGCCAAATGAGGCACATATATATCGAGTAATCTCTTCCTCATTCTTCATTATGACTTTTAAATATGTTATGCTTTTAGCATAGTTTGTCCGTATCTATAACTTCTCAGTATTTCTACTTCTTTCAAATTCTAGATCTAAGGGAATTGTAAAGCATCATTGCTGTCATCTACTCCACAGAGATAGCTTCCTACTTTGTAATCTTGGAGCCTTTGTCTCCCCCCTTTTTTGGAATATAACATAGCAACCGAATTTGTGAAAAAAAAAATATGATTGATGTCATGGAAGGCATAGTACATAGCTTGCTGGGAAGTAGCTCCAACATTTTTAAGGCCAAAAGGCATAATTTTGTAAGAAAATGTACTCCAGGGGCAAATAAAAGAAATCTTATGTTGATCTTTAGGACAGATAGTAATTTTATTGTATCCTGAGAAACCGTCCATGAAGGAGAAAATCCCATTCCCCATAGAATCATCAATAATTTGATCAATAAATAGTGTGCGGTAGTTATCTTTTGGACATGCATTATTCAGATAACTTAAATCAATGCAAACTTAGATTTTTCCTTATTTCTTATCCACAAGCACTCGATTTGAAACCCACTCAGTTAACGGAACGGGGTATATGAAACCCACCTTTAGCAGCTTCTCAACTCTGGCCTTGATAGCTAATGCCTTCCTAGGGTTGATCGGACAAAGCTTCTGCAATATAGGCTTAGAATTTTCGTAAGTCTTGATCTCATGCTGGATAATAGATGGATCTATACTAGGAATTTCCTCATAAGACCAAGAAAACACATCCTGAAATTCTCTAAAGAGATCGGTGTAGATCTGAATCTCTTCAGGAGAACATTCAGGTCCGATGAATAAAATATTTGGATCTCTGGAGATGTTCACTCGAGTAGTAGCAGAAATGATAACCATGTTCCCTTCAGCAAAAACCTGTGTTGGAGCTAAGGGGTTCAAGACTGGGTGAACAGGACCAGAAGAATGAAGGCTAGACAAACTTGTTTCAACTTCTTGCAAGTCTGGTTGAAAATAGGATCAATGATGGAAATCATCCCACGGTCTTTCTACACCAGTCATTGCTTCAAGGATAGCCTCTTCAGATGGAAGAGTGGTATCAAAGAAATCCTAAGAAAAATATGAACTAAGAGTCCAAGTCGGAGCCACATCTCCATCTAATTCCTCTGGTGAAAGAGAAACTTGGATGGAGTTTGTAGAGCCAATAATAGATTGATAGGCAATCTCAGCTACAGACATAGGAAATTCCATTCCACCCACTTTACCTTCTTCTAATGTGGAGGTAGGAGAAGACAACGTCCAAGGGTCCGGAAAATAATGAGTTCGAAAGAAATTCTTTCGAGTAGGAACCCTGGAGGATGAGATAGCATGAATATGAGTTGAAGGAGGTGGAAGATCAAAAGTACCCATCAATGATGTATACATTCCAACCCCTAAATTCTCAACAGGTTTCTTGGAATCATTGACCAAGGGTACAATGGAGTTAGTATATGCATTCAAATCTACAGGAGAACAATCCATTTGGTCAACAGTGACAATCCTCCCTTTGTGTGGAAAACAAAATATGTGAAATAATGAGGAAGAAATGGCATCCATATCATAAATCCAATTCTGCCCCAGCAGAAGGTTGTAGTCTAAATTTGCATCAACTATCTCGATCTCAATATTGATAGCTTTACCCCCAACATAGATGGATAAAGAAGGAATAATTCCATGTTGCCTTTGAGAATCACCATCAAATGTAGTCAAAAGAGTAGATGAAGGGATAGCTGAAGAAGATCCAATAGCGTTCCAACATGAGAGAGTCATGACACGTGTGGAAGCACCCTCATCAACTACTGTTCGAAAAATACTGATCTTCCAATATGTAGACTTAATCTGAAAATCCATGTGATAAGGAGGTCTCTTCTTAAAATTCGACATGTCAAATGTGATTATAAGAGAGTTTTTTGGATCAACGACCCCAATGGAAGTGAGCAATGCACTCCTTTGTGCTAGTCATGACTGGAGTGCCTCTAACGTAGAAATGGCATAAGGACTTTGGGCTAGATCTTCTACAATGTATTATTTATGGGTAGCCTTGGCATTAGGATTAATCATCGTACACTTTGTAAACCCTTTCAGCATCTAAGGTATAGGCTCAACTGTAGGCCTCTCTATATGGAGTGGCTCAGAATTACTAGGAGCACCCTTAGCTTTCAAAGACTCAGCTTTGCCATTGTCACGAGATCTCATATCAATATCAACGTGAGAACTCATCATATATACATTTGATGAATTTTCCCCTTCCGGTTTGCCCCCTGCGAGAGCTCTAGTATTCGCATTCATGCCAGCAAGTCGATGTTTCCCTTGGGGAAAAAGGTTTTTCAGTACAACCTGGGAACTGGAAGAACCTTGTTGAGCTAACAAGTGCTGAGCATCTTGAATTTTCGGAAAGAGGAAAGTAAGATGGTCTCCAATGCATAACTTGCATGGAAACTTAAGCTTCTTCTTATTGTCCCTCTTACCCTCTCCAACACTATCGTTGGATCTATGCGCATTTCCCTTCCCATCCTTGTCTTTATTCTTATTATTTCATCCATTCTTCTTCCCATCATATTGTTGATTTTCTTTGGGGTTAGAATCCTGAAAAACATTAAGAGTCAAGGGTTGAGAAGGGCTCGACAACGATGGCGTAGCCTGAACAAAAGGAGAAAATTATAAATACAACTCCTGCAATTTATTTAGCAAGTTAGCCGTGCCACTATCAATCGTACCGATAAGTCCGTCAGCAGGAGGACCTAGCTTCGTTTTGGCTAAATCTATCTTGGAATGAGGAGCACCCAAAAAAATCTTATTAAGGACTGTAGATGGAGAATAGATCAATTATAACTGCTAATCCCTAAAGATAGTTTGTTCCTCAAAAAATACCCCTAAAAGGGATACATCCTTTGAGATTTATGGCTACAAGGATTTAAGAAACCATTTGAGAAGGAACTCATTCGGAATCTGGGCTTTGACGAGCCTCTTCCTTCTCCTCCATTCCTGAATATGACCAGAAATGTGGGTTTCCTTGTCCTGCTGGAAATTGTCCAAGAGATCAGTCCCGACATCATAATGAACATGAAACTAGAAATGGTTAAGAAACATAGTAGCCAACTCGCCAAAAGTAGCGAAAATACCCCCTGTCAGCTCAATGTACCATTTTGTGGCATTCCCAGTTAGGGTTCATTGAAACAGCCTCAACTAGTCGAATCATTGATAAGGGAGTTCTATGAACACCATAAGTGGAAAGTGGTAACATGGTCAGCTATATCCTCATCGATCTTCCCTTCAATTTTTAGAATGTCTGAGGGAAGTTTAGTAGGGACCGGATGCCAACCTGGACTATATCGAATTAGATCATTTGTCAATTTCGATAGATCTGGCAAGTTTAAAGTTGCCAGGAAAGGTAAGTGTAGAGGAGCTTGAGAATTCCATCCCCCGTAGGAAGGATTCTCAACATTTTGAAAATAATACCCTGGATGTTCTGAGGCACTAGGTTGTTAGAGATTTTTCGTAAAAAAAACTGAGCCGTAAGAGAAACCTTGTGGCCCAAAATAATTCTGAGAAGGATCCCCTCCCATCGTAGGGTTACTATAAATAGGGATATTCCCTCCAGTCGAAGTGTTAAATGAGGAAGAAACCCCTTGGTAAGGGTTCCAAGCATTGGTGAATGGAGAGACACCCTGGGAAGCACCTACGAAAGGGAAAGGTACATTCCCTTACTAACCAGAGAAAAATGGATTCCCATCTCTCAACCCTGTAAAAGCAGGGTTCCAGCCTGAAAAATAATTAGAGCTTTGACCTGCGAGGAAAGGATTGAATCATTTATTTTGAGAGGTGAAAGTAAAAGAACCTAAGGAAGGGTTCAAATGAGTAATATGACCACTTTCGAAGGGGAAACCCTGAAAAGAAGCTGACCCACTAGCCATGGAAGGTATAGGCATGGAGACATCAGAACCATCAGTGAAGAAACTAGAAGGACTAACACTAGATGGCATTCCAAAAGAAAAGGAACTAGAATGAGAAGGAAATGCTTGGGTTCCCCCACTCGTAGACGGAATAAAGGCAGTTCCAAACATAGTAGCACTATAAGTGATAGTTGAAATAGAAATAGTACCACCTCCTTCAATTGAAAGAGGAATATGCACACTTTTAGTGCTCACAGCCGAAGTTGTGTTCCTAGCCGTGGCCATCGAAAGAAAGGGATAAGGATGGGGGTTAGTTGGCCTCTGAGATGACGGCCCAATGTAGAAAATTACATCTGGAAAAATGGAAGGAAGAGAAGAGGAAGGAGTACATGGAGGTTGAGGAACCTCTTCAACTTCAACTTCTTCTGCTGAAAACAAGACTCTAGAGATTGTTAGGGTCCTATAATAATAAGATTCATAATTTTTTAATTGAATTTGATTAGTTTTGTAATATGTACATACTTGGCTTTTTGCAAAAAAAATTCCCATATTAGAAAAATAAAATAAAAAATGCGAAGAGGGTAAATGTCCTAAAATAAAAATCAAAGGACTTGAAAAGAAAAATATCAAAAAGAATAAAAAAAATGGACCCCAAACAAAAAGAGATAAGAATAAAACATGAAAGTGATGCAAGTTCAAATTCCACTAGTGTTACTTTTTACTGCAAAATAAATGATTATGTGCAGGTTGTTCAAAATGCCATAATCCATGATTAGTCAAAAAAGCTTATTCTTAACTTTTTCATGCTTTAAATTTCATGCTGAAAGATAGAGAAGAAATATCTTGCCAAACAGTTTAATCTTGGCAGATTAGTAGTTAGGTAGAGAATAAATAAGGAGCTCAATAGCTTAATCTAAGCCCTTGGAAGAAATACTGATAGAATTAGTTAGTTTATTGTTTTAAAATAAAAATTAACAAGGGTTAGCAAGCTCAAATGCACCCAAGGTAAATGAAGAAAAAATATTAGGGTAGCATAATGGTAGGCATAAGCAGTTTTTACAATCATGGATAAGAAGAACCTAGTCAATTCATTCACTAACTTCCTTAAAATAGTCATCTCCCTTGTAAAATTACTTCATCACCTCCTTTTTGATGATTTCCCCTTCATTTTCCCTTTTCTCATCATCATTCAGTTTCACTTGCAAAAATCCCCTTTTCCTAAGTATAAAACTCATTTTACTTAGGGAAAGTAAAACCCTTTAATAATTCCCCTTTTACCCTAAAAATATCTGAAAAAACACATAAAAAAAATTTATTATAAGTTTAAAGGTAAAAATATTATATCGAGACTTTTAACTATGAAACTTATCCTTTATTTATATTTTACATTAGACTTAGTTTAATTTTTATTCACACTTTATTAACACATTAACTTATATATTAGACCCTTATTAACCTTTATAGCCCATATTATATTAAATACTTTTAATATTATCCCAAACCCATATTTTAAGTTTTAACCTATGTTTTATTCCCCACGTGAATATTATCCCTGCTCCCATAGGTTAAAATTATCCATTTTATATAAATTACCTGCCCTATAGTAATATTACACCTATATGCATTGCACAGGTTAATAAAATTTGAAACCTGCATATCATATTCATATCTAGAATATATACTAAAACTTATGTTTTAATATATAAATCCACTCCCCTCCCACATATAATCTCGGGCCCCATGCCCATTACCCCACAACTTCACCACATAATCCCGACCATTCACTCCATTTCACTAGATCTAATGGTGCAGATCAATCATCACAAATCTAATTGTGCGGTCAATAACCAAATTAAAATTTGTGATAAAAGTTGTTTCAATGCTTTATCTCTCCTCCACGTGTCACTTTTTTGTTGGATTGCATCGATTTAATGAAAACAATTTACCGTCTTTTGACCATGCGAAAACCGCTGCCAGTAATTCCCTCCCCCGCACCCAAACCACCCCTGATTTGAAATGACTAGAAGTTAATACATTTAATATTTACATAAAATTACTTATAAACGCCTGAACTGCATTCATTTGAGCCTTTTGTTACCATTTTCTGTGCACAAGAGTGTTTTAAACCAGGAAAAATATGTTGCTACCTCTGTTTTAGCCTAAAAACTAACATAAATCGTCAAAAATGACTGCTACAACATTGTGGAAGCCTCCAAAATGCATATAAAGTCAGAAGAAGCTTTTGAAAGCTTTCAAAACCCAACAAACCCTTCTTCACAATGAAAATTTCATTTTCATAGGTATTCTTCAAAAAAAGAGACCTATCCATCGATCTAAAAGAAATATATTGTTAAATTGAAACCTTATAAGCCTCTATGCCTTAAGAACAACCATATTGCCTCATAAAATCATTATTGCTACAAACCCTAAGCATTACTTATAGTTTCTGAAGCTGTGACTTGTTTTAAAGAAAATTTGTAGTGATTTTAGCCATCTGTTGTCCTAAAAAAACCCTTTGAGACATTCAAAACCTATTCTATAGTACTCAAAAACCCTTTTGCACAAAAAATTCATGTTTTAGGATTGTTTCATCACAAAAATTTCACTGATAAACCTTAATATCATTTGTTGAGGCTATAAAGGTTAGGAAATTGTTTTTTTTATATAGAATTAATAGTTTTTGAGTCAGAGTAGTCAAAAATATCCTTTTTCTATCCAAGATAGAACCTTTGTTATATTTAAAGTCCTTCTATCAAAAATTTAATCTTACAGAAGTGTGTCACAGACCTAAAATCAGATTTTTTAAAGTTTAAGAGTGTTTAAACTGATAAATCAAACCTATCAATGGTATCCAAAAGCATTATTGTAATTAACCCTCTACAACCTCATGTTGTAGATGTAGAACATAATCCCTTGGCAGATGTAGACTTCAAAATCACAGATCCTGTAACAGAGTTTAACCTCCTTGAGCTCCACTGCTAGAGCCATGATAAATCATTGGACCAAGTAGATGATGTGCTTATTTGGGAATCAAATTTTCCTAAGTATTTTGTTCCTCACACCCATCAATGCCTAGAAGCTATCAGGTTATGCCAATCTCATTATTCTCGAGATCAAAGAGCCATTATCAATTCTGAAAAATAAGTATTGTTTACCATAACAGTTGAATCTATCAACCAGATGCTTCAGTTGTAGCCTGAGCCTAATGCAGTTCCTTTATCTATTTAAGTTCTCGCAAAGTTCTATTTGGAGTTGGATTTTCCCAAAATATTCCAAAAATTTCAAACCTCCATACCCTCCTATGTGGAAATCCCTAAGCTCAACCCTCCATACTCCTCTTCTAAATTCCCAGAAGGAACTAGACACATTATTTCCATGACATCTTTTATACTTGGATATTTCACAGATGAACATGTTGATGCATCAATACTTAGTTTCCTAACCATTTTTGTACATGGCCAGCCCCTTGCAGTTATCTACAAATTTTCCCACTATATTGCGGATAATATCCATGAACAGTTAGTCAAACTTCCTACTGAAGGTGTCTTTAGGTATAATTCATTTCTTTTCCACATGTTTCTTTATTTTCAGTCTGAAAAGTTCCCTATAACTCTTCAGAAGTTGGATGTGGAATGAAATCCACTATCTGTTATATTATGGACTTCCTTGATCAAAAAAGAGTCAAGTGAATTCACTTATGTAGAGTTTACAAATTCTTTTATCCATCCATTGGTAAATCTGCTAAACAATAGTGTGCAACCTAGGATCAACAATGAAATCAAGAAATTTTTACAGTTGCCTGAATAGAGCAGGAAAGGTGATTGGTATTTATACCAAAATCACACTAAAATCAGAGTTTATGGGACAACCCTCATTCCTTATAAATTGCCAAAATATTTACCTATGAGGTTGTTTGCTTTAGAATATATAAGATAGTTTTTGAACTCAGATTCTGTAAATTTCTTGGTTGCAAAGAAGAAAACCCAATTTAAATTAAAAAATCAAGCGGGTCCATTCATATGTAATAACAGAGAAGCAGGTGCAGAGGCAAAAAGGCAGTTGTTAGAATACAAATTCAACAAAATTTTTCTTTGGTATTATGATACTTATGGTATAATCAACAAAATGAGATTTAAATGTAAATTAACTCCATACATTCGTGAGAAGAAGCCTAATATTGAGAAATTGTCAAACCAAACAGAATGGTTAGAGAATACACTAGTAGAAGCTAATAAGCAAAATGATACTAGTCACATTTTGCAGACTCCAGGTCAGGAAGACAGAAGCATGAAAAGAAATAGGGAAGAAGGGTCTTACACAGCTAGGACCACTACAGAAACAAATTTTAAACTCAAGTACAACAAGAAACCAAAGATTAATCTTGCAGATAAAGAAAAAGAGATAGTTGAGGTCATGGATACAGAAATTCCAGAGAAAGATAGTGAGCCTCCTACAGTAGTTGAAAATGAACAACAACCAACCACTTCTAATACACAGTTGATCCAAAAAAAACATAGTATATAAGTGTCATCATCAAAGCAGACAGAGGAGAAGGATATGGACATTAAGGAAAGGTATAGAGAGATTAAGGCTAAAAATGAAGAAATAAAGAATGAAATATACTCTCAGTACTTAAAGTAGACCCCCAACATACAAAACAGGATGCTTTCAGCCTTTGATTACAAAAACAAGAAAATGCTGATGACAATGCCCTAGCCCACAGTATCAACTCCTAAAACATCATCTGATCATAAAAAGGTTGATTTTGAAGTTCCAGTTGAGGACATTCATCCCCTGGACCAAATTGAATTCCATAAACAGAGTTTAGAGATGCTTTATTACCAATTATTACAAAAGAAATGAGTGCACAAAAGCTTCAGAATAATTTGATAAATGTAAGAGATCAGCTCAAAGTTGAGAAAGCTTCTTCATATGCAAAAGGATATCATAATAAAATCCTTGGAGGAGTTAGTGATTGAGGTGGGTTATGATCCTAATAATGTAAAAGCTGCAAACGAACTAATAGAAAAGAAGAATGTTGATATTGCTACACTTAGGAAATGCTTTAAATTACCTCCTAAAGAGAATCCATGGGTCAAGGATATTTTACAGGAATCTAATCAAAAGGATGAGATGATGAGTCTCATATTGCAGCTGATAGCCCAGATTAAAGAGATGGAGATTGAGATGGACAAATTGGTCCAAGAAAAAGAAGGCACCAAAGCACAGGAAGTCCCTCCTTTTGTAACTCCTATGGTTACAACAACAGTGCCATCTACTCTAGCAGAAGAATTAGCTCCAAAGGTTCCATTGGCTACAACAGTGCCAACAGCTTTATCAACAACTTCTTCCACTGAGTCTTTAGCAACAACAATCCAACAATAAGATGAGGCTAGTAAAATGTTAAAGGAAATGCAGGACATGTCCTTACAAACCAATGAAATAAACAGGTTAAAGGAACAAATTAAGAATCTTGAAGATGCCAAAAACGTTGCACAAATTAATGCCAATACTGAAGAGCAAAAAGCTAAAAGGTTGAGTGAGCAACTAAAGAAATTTGAAACAGAATTGTCTTTGAAAGAACCTATGGCACACGCGAAAAATAAATTATGGTCCAATATTATTGAGGCAGTTAACTATACTTGGCCATCTATACAGGTAATTTATGAACAGAAGGATTTACTGAAAGCGGAAAAAGAAGAAATACAAAATACCAAAGAAGAACTAGGTACAAAACCTGAATAGGCATTGGAAATTATCAAATTCCTCAATTCCAAAAATAAACAAGAACTGGATGAAATTGGAATTACAGATAGAACAGAGACCATACTTGAAGTAAGAAAGGTAATTTCCAAGAAGAACTTGATGAAATAATTAGAGGAAAAGTGTCAAAACTTGGATATGGCAATCACAAGATTCATGGTAAAATTTGATATTTTGAGGCAAAAGGGCCTTCCAAATCTTCTGGTAATCAATGAAAAATTGATGAAGCAGGGAGATTATAACAAAAAGATAAGATATTTTTCTAAAGAACAGGTAAGCAAATCAAATTGGCATGGAATCCCAACAGGGAAAGTTTTGAAAATCTGTTTTACTTGCAGCATCAAGTAAAACACCTTTTTGCAATCAAACCAACATTTGCAAAATACACTAAAGCCGATGAAAACTTCAGAAGACTTATGAAGATCAAATTGCTAGAAGATGAGTTCTAGGAGAAAATGAGAGATTTATTGTAAGATCATATTACAAGGATGAAAGAACATGAAAGGTAAAAATAGGGTTTGATTTTTTTACGTACGCAGTAAATAGTCTTTCAGCAGTCAAATCGTATCAGTCAAAGAGTAACAATTGAAAGTGTATCAGATGAAAGATGAAGATCGAAAAAGATTGAAGATAAAATTCCCAGCGTGAGGGACACCTTAGTTGTCTAGCTACAGCCCAAATCTAAATAGAAAGCTATTTAATTTCAATAAATAGGACAGCTAGCAATTAGTAAGGCAATTGTCACTATCTTCTTGCATGAAGATATTTTATTTTCCAAGAAAAATTCCTAAGATTATTCTAGGATATTTTGTACTATTTTTTGTATAAATACTTTGTCATTTGAACTATTGAGGGTGGATTAATTGCTGAACATTTCTGTAGCTGTAATATTCTGAACCCAAGGCATTTTTGTATCAAGTTCAAGTTAGCAGACTGGATCACAGGAAATAAAGCATCATATTACAAGATTGATGTGTTGGGCCACAACAGTTAAGTATTTCACTTGTCATTTTGTCAATTTTATTATGTTTTCCATCCATTCATAAATGTGTTCTAAATTTTAATGTGAAGTCAGGAATTGTTATTTCAGAATTGGTTAAAAGCACTCTATTATTGACTGATTCATTTAAATGTTTTCTACTGATATCCAAACCAGGGAACCCTTAATTGCCCCCTGATTTCGATTGACCCCTACCTTTTCACTCCTTATCCAGATTTAAGAACCCTTAGTTGCTCTTTATCCCGATTAAAACCATTTCACCATCAGCCTTTGAAGATCTGAAGTGGCTCTGCTATCTTTCTCTGTAAACATTTACCTTTAGACCTTGATCCTGATTTGACTGCTTGACACATTGACTCCATCTGCCCAATGGAATATGGATCTATATCTATCCATCTGAGTAAGTGATTTTCCCACCAAACCAAATCAAAACCCCAAAACCAATTTTCCCCATATAACTAGCCTAAAATCAGATATAAAAGAAAATTTAAATCTTATAGAGAGAGCCCTCTCTGAGCATTAGGAAGGCTAGATCCTAAATCTTAAACGTAGGTTTGTGGTTACCTTTGATATCCCTTAAAATATAATAAAAAATCTCACAACTCTGAGAATCATTAGATTTATAACATACTGGTGACTCCACTGAGGAATTAACCAATCCTCGGTTTTTAAAATTTATCTTAAAGGAAATATTTTCATTTATCTTTTCACCTTAGGATTGTTTTAATAAGTTGTGAGTATATTTTCATAAAAAAATGTAATTTTGGCTTCCAGAAGAATCTACTATACCAGGTCAAATCCAGATCCACCACCTGTTGTCATAGTAGATAATATTGACAGAGTTGGAAAGAAAAATAAAAGAGTAGAGGATTTAGATAATAAGATTCCATTAATCAAAGCAAATTCCCTTCCAAAACAACTATCAAGTTTACAAGACATAGAATTTGATTTAAATTTTGAACAATCTTTATTCAGAACCAAATCAGAAAGTGACTTACATAATACTGTTATAGATCCTGATTTTATTTCATTCATTGAAACTAAGAATGAAACAGATTCAGTAGATTCTGAGGAAGATACTTTTGAAGTTTATGATAAGCTTGATGCCATAACTGCTACTTTGATTAAAGAAATATATGAAGCTTATTTACAACATTCATTTGAATTGAGTGCTTTATCAACTTATTTACAACATTCATTTGAAAATCTCAAGTCCTAAAATTTCACCTAGTCCCAAAATTGTTGACATCTCAGATGATGTTGTCCAAACATCAACAGATTTACAAAAAATTGTTGCTGCCAAGACAACTAATTATGCTAAAACAACAATTTCAGACTCCAAAAAACCTACTGATGATCCAAAATTAACTGATCCCAAAGTTGCCATTGCTAAAGAAACTGCTGAAAATAAAAAATCTGCAAAAACATCTATTGCTTCTCAAACCACCCCAGAAAATAAAACCAAAAACGGTAAAGCAATAGAAATACAAACAGAAAATGAGAAAACAGTTGTAGAAAAAGAAGAAAAACCTAACCAAACTACAGTTACAAGAGAAGAGATAATTCAGCTAGGATAATCATAGGCACCATTTAATATCCAAGCTCAAATTACCAAATTAAAGATACCAATTCCTTTGACAGAGTTGGTAAAACATGACCTATACAAAGCACCTATCACTGAAACTTTAAATATGAATGATGGAGAAGATTCAGTAAATCTAAGTGATGATCAGCCAGAATATATCTTTGGTCCTAATGATAATGGAAAACACCAAGATGGATCAGTTCCACCATTCTACAGTAGCTTAACTGTTCATGATCATATTTTACATAATGCAATGCTACATTCAGGGGCCTCACACATTTCAATGCCAAAATAAATAATGGAAACCCTAAATTTAGACATCACTAGACCTTACAAATATCTCTTATCATTTGACTCCAGCAAAGTGAAATGTTTAGGTTTGATTAAAGATTTATGTGTTACTTTAGTTCAATACCCTAGAAAAAGCATAGTCATGGACATTGTATTAGCTAACATCCCTCCCAAGTATGGAATGCTCTTATCTCGCTCATGGGGAGCTAAATTGCATGGATCTCTACAACATGATATGTCTTCTGCAACAATATCAATTTTTGGCCAACCAAAGAAAATTTACAGAGAAACATTAATAAAGTATATGGTTATTAGTGTAGAAAGACCAAGAAATTATCCTATTTACTCTAGACCTACTGATATGGATTCATTCATTTTATGTAACTCTGAAAATGGCATTGAAAACAATACTGAACTAAAAGATGAAAACAAAGCACCAGATAGTGAAAACATTTTTCATGAATCATTATGTCACCTAGATTTTGATGGATCAGTTAATAAATTAGGAGCAGGAGCAGGAGTTTGGATACATAATATGGAAAACAATCATGCAGAAGGTCGTGCTTTTAGACTAAATTTCAAATGTAAAAACAACATGGCTGAATATGAAGCTCTTATTTTAGGATTGCAGATTGTTAGAAATTTAAGAGCCAAAAGAGTGTCAATTATGGGAGAATTGGAGTTAATTGTAAAACAAATAATTGGAGAATATTCTGTTTATAATCCAAGATTAAGCCGATATAGAGATATTGTCTTAGATCTGATTAAGGAACCACTGGAATGTGACTTTTCTGCAATCCTAGGTAAACAGAACATACAAGCCCATAGCTTAGCAACTTTTGCTAGTACCTGTAATCTGCCATTTCAACCAAATCATAGATATACTGCAGAAGTTAAACACATTCCTACATTCCTAGATAATGTTAAATATTGGCAAATTTTTTCACAGGATGAACAGATTTATCATTTCATGAACAATGAAGGAGAATTTCAGGGTTGTAATATAGACACAGATTGTACAGTAGATCAAAACATAGATAGTGAGACTGATTTGAATAATGTAGATGTAAATAATTTAGATTTTGCTAAACCTACTAAATTTAGTCAATTAGACATAGATAATTTAGAGAAAGTAGAGATTGAAGAGTTAGCAAATGCTGATTCTGACATTTTAAACCTCAAAGACAACTTTTTACCTAAGGGATTAGCCCCTTTAGAAGATTTGTTTGACTCTAATGATGTTGCAAGGAAATCTAAGATGGAGCCACTAAGATCTGATATTGAGGAGTGTAATATAGGAACAGAGTTAAAACCTAAGATGATTAAACTTTCAAAAGCCTTACCTCATGAAGAAAAAGTAAAATACATAGCTCTCTTTAAATAATTTCAGGATGTATTTGCATGGAGCTATGAGGACTTAAAATCCTATGACACTAGCATAATACAACATAAAATACCCATAAAATAAGATCAAAAACCTTTTAAACATAAGCTTACAAGGATCAATCCTGTTTTGATACATATAATTGAGAAAGAGGTCAAGAGAATGTATGAAGCTCAAATAATTTCACCAATTAGATATTCTGATTGGGTTTCAAATCTAGTTCCCACTAGGAAAAAGACAGGAGAAATCAGATTATTTTGATTTCAAAAATTTAAATAAAGTGTCCTTAAAAGACAACTACCTTTTACCAAAGATGGATCGCATTTTACAGAGGGTGGTTGGTTCTTCCAGAGTTTCATTACTTGATGGATTCTCTGGATATAACCAGATTCTAGTCCAAATAGAAGATCAACCTAAAACTAATTTTACTACTCCATGGGGCACTTTCATGTATGTGAAAATGCCTTTTGGGTTAATGAATGCAGGAGGCACTTTTCAAAGAGCTATGGATATAGCCTTTGCTAAAGAGATTCATGAATTCCTCGTGACTTATTTAGATGACATTGCTTTATTTTCAAAGACTGATAATGAACATTTAGACCATCTCAAACAAGTATTTCTCAAATGCAGGAAAATAGGCATCTCTCTAAATCCAAAAAGAGTTTATTTGTATTGGAAGAAGGTAAATTATTAGGAAAAATCATATATAAAGAGGGAATTAGGATAGACCCATCTAGAATAGAGGCCATTATAAACATTAGTCCTCGTAGGAATATTAAAGAATTACAAGCTTTCTTAGGTAAAATTAAATTTCTTAGAAGATTCATCTCAAATCTAGCTGGAATAATTAGAGAACTTAACAATATGTTGAAAAAATATTCAGTACTTAAATGCACTATGGAGGCCAAGAAATCATTTGAATCAATTAAACAAGCCTTGACAAAAACACTAGTCCTTATATGTCCTGACTTTAAAAAATATTTCTTTATTTTTTCCTTTGCTTCAGAACACACTATTGATGCAGTTTTACTATAGAAAAATGACCAGGGCTATGAACAACCCATTGCTTTCTTTAGCAAATCACTTAGATATGCCACTTTAAAGTATAACATAATGGAAAAGTAGGCACTAGCTTTAGTGAAGGCCAAAAAGACTTTAGAGTGTACATTCTTTATTCACATATCATTTCTTATGTTCCAAATGTAGTTGTAAAGGAAATTCTAACACAGAATGGGCTAGATGGAAAAAGAGGCAAGTGGATTGCCACCATTTTGGAATATGACATAGAAATCAAACCCACCAAACTCATAAAAGGTCAAGGTTTAGCGAAACTCATGGATGAATCAAATTGTCATTCTTTAGATATTAATTTTATTGCTCAAATAGATGATCAAGAAGATATGGTGACTCCAGACATTAGTGAAGCCTTTTCGGACTCACCATGGTATGCAGATGTTATATTTTTATTGCTAAATTTACAATATCCTCCTGGATTATCAAGAAATTAAGCTAGATTTTTAAAGTTAAATGCAATAAGATTTTGTATCATAGACAATGCATTGTTTTGGAAAGATCATGGTGGAATTTTATTAAATTGTTTACTTAAAGAAAAAGTTGGCAAAGTTTTGGAAGAATTTCATGCAGGTGATTGTCGAGGACATCTCTACTGGAAGACTACTGCAGCCAAAATCTTGAGAGTTGGTTTTTACTGTCCTACCTTGTTTGTAGATGTAAAAACGTATGTGGCCTCCTGTCAAAAGTTCCAAATCTTTGAAGGAAAGAAAAAGTTGCTACCTTTACCCTTAAAACCCATCTCAACAGAAATGCATTTTCAACAATCGGGTCTTGACTTCATTGGTGAAATTCACCCTCCATCCTCATCCCAACACAAGTGGATTCTGACAGCCACATACTATTTCACTAAGTGGATAGAAGCCATACATTCCAAGCAAGCCACTGACACTGTCATAATCTCATTTTTAGAAAATAACATACTCTCAAGATTTGGATGCCCCCAAAATATCATCACTGATAATGCAGCAGCATTCAAATACAAAAATATGATTGACTTCTGTCATAAACACCACATTACCCTTGGCCATTCTACTGCATATTACCCTCAAGGTAATGGCCTTGCTGAATCCTCCAATAAAAGCCTTCTGAACATCATCAAGAAACTACTAGAAGAAAACAAGAAAACTTGGAACAAGAGGTTATTTAATGCCTTATGGGTAGATAGACTTACCACTAAGAAATCTATTGGTACATCCCCTTACCAGCTTGTTTATGGGATAAATGTTATTTTTCCATCTTCCTTAGGAGTACTGGTAATGAAGATAATCCAAGAATTGCAAGTTTAAGCCAATGATATTCAAAGAAGGATTAACCAAACCATACACTTGCAACAAACCAGAGAAGAGGACTATCTTGATTCTCAAGTTGTCCAAGAAAAGATTAAAAATATATTTGACAAGAAGACTAAGGAAGATGATTTCTATATAGAAGACAAATTTTTAAAGTGGGATTCAAGATGAGAAGAGAAAGGTAAACATGGGAAATTTGATTTCTTGTGGAAAAGACCTCATGTTGTTTATGGTTACAGAGGTAACAATGCTTTATTTTTTAAAGAGATGGATGTATCAGATCTGCTAGGTGGACCTATCAATGGTAGAATGTTGAAGCATTACTACTCTTCAGAATAACAGATAGTTCACTTTGTTTACTTTACTCATTCTATATAACATTGCAAATTCTAGATTGGATTGGATGTTTTTCCTAACAAAGTTGAAGCCCGAAGAGAAGGCCCTAAGCTTTGCAAGATAAAATATCATAAGTATGAATAATTGCAGAGCTCAGAAAACATATCCAAGTCCACCACAGTCAGAATTCAAAGGCTAATAGTCTCAAATTTATTGACATTTCACCAGGAAATGTGATCCTCATGTGGAGCCACTGTTAGGGTCCTATAATAATAGGATTCATAATTTTCGAATTGACTTTGATTAGTCTTGTAATATGTACATACTTTGATTTTTGCAAATTGTTTTCCCATATTAGAAAAATAAAATAAAAAATGTAAAGAGGGTAAAAGTCCTAAAAGAAAAATCAAAGGAATTGAAAAGAAAAATATCAAAAAGAATAAAAAAATGGACACCAAAAAAAAAAGAGATAAGAACAAAACATGAAAATGATGCAAGTCCAAATGCCACTACTGTTACTTTTTACTGCAAAATAAATGATTATGTGCAGCTTGTTCAAAATTCCATAATCCATGATTAGTCAAAAAAGCTTAATTTTGACTTTTTCATGCTTTAAATTTCATTCTGATAGATAGAGAATAAATATCTTGCCAAAAATTTTAATCTTGGCAGATTAATATTTAGGTAGAGAATAAATAAGGAGCTCAATAGCATAATCTGAGCCCTTGGAAGAAACAGGGATAGAATTAGTTATTTTTTTGTTTTAAAAGAAGAATGAACAAGGGTTTGCAAGCCCAAATGTACCCAAGGTAAATGAAGAAAAAATGTTAGGATAACATAAGGGTAGGCAGAAGTAGTTTTTACAATCATGGATAAGAAAAACCTGGTCAATTAATTCACTAACTTCCTTCAAATAGTCATATCTCTTGTAAAATTACTTCACCCCCTCCATTTTGATGACTTCCCCTTCATTTTCCCTTTTCCCATCATCATTCAGTTTCACTTGCAAAAATCCCCTTTTCCTAAGTATAAAACTCATTTTACTTAGGGAAAGTAAAACCCTTTAATAATTCCCCTTTTACCTTAAAAATGTCCAAAAATACCCATAAAAAAATTTTACTCTAAGTTTAAAGGTAAAATATGATATCGGGACTTTTAACTATGAAACTTATCCCTTTATTTATATTTTACACTAGACTTAGTTTAATTTTTATTCGCACTTTATTAACACATTAACTTATATATTAGCCCCTTATTAACCTTTATAGCCTGTATTATATTAAATCCTTTTAATACTATCCCAAATCCATATTTTAAGTTTTAACCTATGTTTTATTCCCCACGTTAATATTATCCCCGTGCCCATAGGTTAAAATTATCCCTTTTATATAAATTCCCTGCCCTATAATAATATTACACCTATATGCATTCGACTAGTTAATAAAATATTAAACCCGCATATCATATTCATATCTAGACTATATACTAAAACTTATGTTTTAATAAATAAATCCACTCCCCTCACATATATAATCCTGGGCCCCACACCTATTACCCCACAACTTTACCACATAATCCTGACCGTTCACTCCATTTCACTAGATCTAATGGTGCAGATCAATCATCACAAATCTCATTGCGCGGTCAATAACCAAATCAAAATTTGCGATAAAAGTTGTTTCAATGCTTTATCTCTCCTCCACGTGTCGCATTTTTTTTGGATCACATCGGTTCAATGAAAGCCATTTACTGTCTTTTGACTGTGCGAAAACCACTGGCAGTAATTCCCTCCCCCGCACCCAAACCACCCATGATTTGAAATGATTGGAAGTTAATGAATTTACTATTTACATAAAATTACTTATAAACACCCAAACTATTTTGTGCACAAGAGAGTTTTAAACCAAGAAAAATACATTGTCGCCTCTGTTTTAGCCTAAAAATTAACAGAAATCATAAAAAACAACTGCTACAACATTGTGGAAGCCTCCAAACTGCATATAAATATAGAAGAAGCTTTTGAAAGCTTTCAAACTCCAACAAACCCTTCTTCACAACGAAAATTCCATTTTCATAGGTATTCTTCAAAAAAAGAATCCTATCCATCCATCTCAAAGAAATATATTGTTAAATTGAAGCCTTATAAGCCTGTATGCCTTAGGAACAAATTTGAAGCTGTGACCTATTGTAAAGAAAATTTGAAGTGATTTTAGCCATCTGTTGACCTAAAAAAACCCTCTAAGACATTCAAAACCTATTCTACAGTACTCATAAACCCTTTTGCATAGAAATTTTATGTTTTAGGATTGTTTCATCACAGAAATTTCACTGATAAACCTTAATATCATTTGCTGAAGCTATAAAGGTTAGGAAATTGGTTTTTATACATAACTAAAAAATTTTGACTGAGAGTAATCAGAAATATCCTTTTGCTGTCCAAGATAGAGCCTCTTTTATAGTTAAAGTCCTTCTATAAACAGTTTAATCTTACAGAAATGGGTCACAATACTAAAATCAGATATTTTAAAGGTTAAGAGTGTTTAAAATAATAAATTAAACCTATCAATGGCATCCAAAAGCACTATTGTAATTAACCCTCTACAACCTCCTGTTGTAGATGTAGAACATACTCCCTACTCCCTTGGCATATGTAGACTTCAAAATCATAGATCCTGTAACAGAGTTTAGCCTCCTTGAGCTCCACTGTTGGAGCCAAGAGAAATCCTTGGACCAAGTAGATGATGTGCTTATTTGGGAATCAACTTTTCCTAAGTATGTTGTTCCTCACACCTATCAATGCCCAAAAGCTATCAGATTATGCCAATCTCATTATTCTCGAGATCAATGAGCCATTATCAATTCTGAAAAAGAAGTATTGTTTACAATAACAGTTGAATCTATCAACTAGATGCTTCAATTGCAGCCTGAGCCTAATGCAATTCCTTTATATATTGAAGCTCTCACAAAGTTCTATTTGAAGTTGGATTTTCCCAAAGGATTCCAAATTTTTCAAACTTTCATACCCTCCTATGTGGAAATCCCCAAGCTCAACCCTCCATACTCCTCTTCTAAATTCCCAGAAGGAACTAGACACATTATTTCCATGTTGTCTTTTATACTTGGATATTTCACAGATGAACATGATGATGCATCAGTACTTGGTTTCCTGTCCATTTTTGTACCTGGCCAACCCCCTGTAGTTATCTATAATTTTTCCCAGTATATTACTGATAGTATCCATGAACAGTTAGTGAAAATCCCTACTAAAGGTGTCTTTAGGTAAAATTCATTTCTTTTCCACGTTTTTATTTATTTTCAGCCTGAAAAGTTCCCTATAACTCTTCAGAAGCTTGATGTGGGAGGAAATATACAATTTTTTATATTCTGGACTTCCTTGATTAGAAAGGAGTCAAATGAATTCACTTATGCAAAGTTTACATATTATTTTATCCATCCATTGGTAAATTTGCTAAACAACAGTGTGCAACCTAGGATCAACAATGAAATCA
The DNA here is from genome assembly GCA_034641835.2 of Pinus albicaulis. Taxonomy (NCBI): domain Eukaryota; kingdom Viridiplantae; phylum Streptophyta; class Pinopsida; order Pinales; family Pinaceae; genus Pinus; species Pinus albicaulis. The sequence continues at coordinate 593,747,641 of CM076570.1, forward strand.
AGAAAGTTTTACAGTTATCTGAACATTAGTAGAAGGTGATAAGAAAAACGATACTAGTCACATTTTTCAGACTCCAACGCAGGAAGACAGAAGCATGAAAAGAAATAGGGAAGAAGGGTCTTACACATCTGATACCACTATAGAAAAAAATTTCAAACTCAGGTACAACAAGAAACCAAAGATTAATCCTGCAGATAAAGAAAAAGAGACAGTTTAGGTCATGGATACAGAAATTCCAGAGAAAGATATTGAGCCTCCTACAGTAGTTGCAAATGAGCAACAGCCAACCACTTCTAATACACATTTGATCCAAAGAAAACATATTATAGAAGTGTCATCATCAAAGCAAACAGAGGAGAAGGATATTGACATTAAGGAAAGGTACAAAGAGATTAAGGCTAAAAATGAAGAAATAAAGAATGAAAAATACTCTCGGTACTTAAATCAGACCCCCAACATGCAAAAAAAGTTGCTTTCAGACTTTGATTACAAAAAAATGAAATTGTTGATGGCAGTGCTCCAGCCCACAGTGCCAACTCCTAAAACAACATCTGATTATAAAAAGGTTGATTTTGAAGTTCTAGTTCAGGAAATTCATCGCTTGGACCAAATTGAATTCCATAAACAGAGTTTAGAGATTCTTTATTCCACAATTACTACAAAAGCAATGAGTGCACAAAATCTTCAAAATACTTTGATAAATTTAAGAGATCAGCTCAAAGTTGAGAAAGTTTCTTCATATGCAAAGGATATCATAATCAAATCCTTGTAGGAGTTAGTGATTGAGGTGGGTTAGGAACCTAATAATATAAAAGTTGCAGAGGAACTAATAAAACTAAGAATTTTGATATTGTTGCACTTAGGAAACAGTTGAAATTACCTCCTACAGAGCATCCAAAGGCCAAGGATATTTTACAGGAATCTAATCAAAAGGATGAGACGATGAGTCTCACATTGCAGTTGACAGCCCAGATTAAAGACATGGAGATTGAGATGGACAAATTGGTCCATGAAAAAGAAGCCATCAAAGCACAAGAAGTCCCTCCCACTGTAATTCCTATGGTTACAATAGTAGTGCCATCTACTATAGCAGAAGAATTAGCTCCAAAGGTTCCATTGGCTATAGGAGTGCCAATAACTTCATCAACAACTTCTACCATTGAGTCTTCAGCAACAACAGTCTAGCAATTAGATGAGGCCAGTAAATTGGTAAAGGAAATGCAGGACATGTCCATACAAACCAATGAAATAAGTAGGTTAAATGAACAAATTAAGAATATTGAAGATTATGAAAATATTGCACAAATTAATGCCAAGACTGAAGAGAAAAAAGCTAAAAGGTTGAGTGAGCAGCTAAAGAAATTGGAAACATAATTGACTTTGAAAGAACCTGTGGCACATGTGAAAAATCAATTATGGTCCAATATCATTGAGGTAGTCAATGATATTTGGCCATCTATATAGGTAATTTATGAACAGAAGGATTTACTAGAAGCAAAAAAAGAAGAAATACAACAGACCAAAGAAGAACTAGGTACAAAACCTGAAGAGGCATTGGAAATTATCAAATTCCACAATTCCAAAAATAAATAAGAACTGGATGAAATTGGAATTACAAATAGAACAGAGACCATACTTGAAGTAAGAAAGGTAATTTCCAAGAAGAACTTGATGAAACAATTAGAGGAAAAGTGCCAGAACATGAATATGGAAATCACAAGATTCATGGTAAAATTTGATATTTTGAGGCAAAAGGGCCTTCCAAATATTCTGGTAATCAATGAAAAATTGATGAAACGGGAAGATTATGACAAAAAGATAAGAGAATTTGCTAAAGAACAGGTAAAAAAAATCATATTGGTTGGGAATCCCAACAAGGAAAGTTTGTATAAAAGTTTTGAAAATCTGTTTTACTTGCAACATGAAGTAAAATACCTTTTTGTAATCAAACCAAAATTTGCAAAATACACTGAAGTTGATGAAAAATTCAGAATACTTATGAAGATCAAATTTCCAGAAGCTGAGTTTTGGGAGAAAATGACATATTTACTATAATATCAGATTACAATGATGAAATAACATGAAAGGTAAAAATAGAGTTTGTTGTTTTTACTTAAGCAGTAAACAATTTTTCACCTATCAAAGTGTATCAGTCAAAGAGTAACAGTTGAAAGTGTATCAGATTAAAGACGAAGATCAAAACAGATTGAAGATAAAACTGCCAATGTGAGGGACACCTCAGTTGTCCAGTTGTAGCCCAAATCCAAACAACAATATATTTAATTTCAATAAATAGGACAACTAGTAATTAGTTAGGAAATTGTCACTATCTTCTTGCATGAAGATATTTTATTTTCCAAGAAAAATTCCTAGGATTATTCTAGGATATTTTGTACTAGTTTTTGCATAAATACTTCATCATTTGAAGCATTGAGGGTGGTGAAGCGAACAAAGTTCCTTCTCAAACTAAATATTCCAGAAGACTTGAAATATCCGAATATCCATGAGGATAAAAATATTATATTAGAAAGATGATGAATATGAATTGATTGAATGTTACAAATGAGGCCTGCTTATATACCCACGCAGGTGCCTCTTCACGAAAGGTCATGTCTTATCAGACGTGACCTTTCAGCCTAATTACTAATTAACTAATTATCATTTATCTCCATTATTTATTCATTACATTGCCTTCCCCTCAAAAAGCTTTGTCCTCAAAGCTTGTTGATGAAAGGCCTCGATTTCTTTTCCTGTTACGAACATCTTCTCGTCTCGGGGCAGTCATCCTTGTCGACACAAGTTGATATGAACCTCTAAGTGACAAACAAAACTGTCGCACTGAGAACGGATCAGACCAACCTAAATCAATTTTCTGTGGAATCTCGCGGCGACTTGAAACTTGTGCCGAATTATCACTTGAGCGCATTGCACTGATATTAGTATTCTTTGGAATATCAACTTGTTTCTGTGCTGAAGACATAGCTTGATCGAGTTGTCTGCTCCCGTGATTTGGATGTCGATAGGGAACTTTTTTGGTTTGACTTTCCATTCCTAGTTGTGTGGTGATGTTTTGATTTTCTTTTTGCGATGATGTTATTGAGTTGGTTACATAACTTTCGCTTGAAATGTTCATCGCCGGAACTACAACTTCTAAGTTTGCATCTTTTGCAACTTGCTTGTCTTCTTCTTGAGTTATGACATTTACTGCATTAGTACCAGTTTCCTTCTCTTCAACTCGGATTTCTACATTCGATGCTTTATTTTCGACAAGTTGTTGCACCTTGTTTTCTAAGGACTTCTTGTCTCTCTTCAACTTCTTAATTTGCGTTAGTAATTTGTCGTTGTGGTCCTTGAGGCGAGCAACTTCTTCATTCTTATTAGTTGTGATTTTTTCGATTTCCTTTTGCATATTTTGTATCACCTTTTTACCTTCTTGAGAAATTATCTGCGAAATTTCTTGTATGTCTTCAGGCGTCACGGAATTTGGCTTCAAGTTAACGTCTTGTAGCGTTATCTTCTTCTTTTTGTAGCTGAATGTCAAAAATTTCTTTTTCGTATTTAGGATAACTGAACCTAAGGTTTCCATCCATGGTGAACCCAACACAATATCACTATTATCCAAAACTAAGGTTTTCATGGTAAATTGAGAGATAAAAGTATAATCCCCAATGTTTAGTTGTAGATTTTTTATGTCGTATTTTTTCTTGTCAAAAATGTCTAATTTTTCGATTATATTTGACTCAGGAATCACCAACTGGTTGGAAATTTTAGGGTTTATATAATTTTTCTCTTCAGCGGGTGATATAGCAATAGTGACATCTTTCCCTGCGATACTTCGTTTAACTTTAAGTAGCGCTTTAGGGTCTATAGGTAGCGTTTCTAATTCTAAAAATCGTCCTGACTCCATTTTTGTATTAGATGTCATTTTGCTTGTTGAGATAAATATTCTTCAAATTCACTCTTTTAACTTTATAAACTTCCTTTTGCTTGAATATATATATATATATATATATATATATAGAGTCTTTATATGAAGGTCTCTAGTATTTACTACCTTTTTCCTTTTTATATATATTTTTTGTTTTATTCCAATAATTAACCTTGAAACTTTCTAGAATATAATCTCACTTTGCTTCACTATATATAAAAGTTTAATAATGGTCTTTTAAAATTCTTACGAATATTCTTTGTTATTTTAAAAAAAATGCCCTTTTTTTTTTAATCTTCTTCCTCTTTTAATTTAGCTCAACAATACATGTATTGTTGAATTAATTAAATAAAGTGTTATGAGGGGTCACGATTGTATGGCGACAACGTTTCTTCTTAAGTTAATTTAATTAAAGTGGTGAGCAACGTACCACGAGAGTATGGATTTTAAGCTTCTCTGTTCTGCTGGAATTCCCACAATGAGTGATTCCCTTGAAATCTAAATGGTGGTTGCCGTTGAGTGATTCCGTTGAAATCTGAATCTGAATTCGGCGATGAACAGTGAACTGGGCACGGGGAAGCAGATGCAGTGAGGATGGTGGTGGGAAAATGAAGACACAGACGTAGGGTTTTTATTTGTTATTTTTTCTAATCGAACAATAGAGGACGCGGACGAGACAACGTAATGGTCGGGCGTTGTTGTTATTGCAGAAGAAGTGGTTGGTGAATGCCACGGTCGATGGCGAGAATCGAACAAAAAAGGTTGTTGTGTCTGCGAATCGTGATCTCCAGGCGAAAAAGGGATTCGAGCTTGAATGATCTCTTTTAAGACTGAAATTTCCCAAGAATTAACCACAAGTCTGATTAACTGTTTCTTGCCAATAATTCGAGCCACTGCCCACAAGACTGAACTTCAATAAATTTATAATATGAACTTTAGAAAGGGTCAAGTCTGAGTTTTTTAATAGATGTTCAGAACAGAAAAAATGTCAAAATCCTGTAGCTGTATGCCTCGTTCAAGACTGCAATGAGTATGCTCATATGACTAACACACTTGCGATCATAGGTCTGAGATGAAAACACAGGTTCGACTGTGTTCTGGTCCAAATACTGTAGATTCCAAGAACCTGCACAAATCACCTTATTCTTTATTCTGAACTGTGTAATTTATTCTTTTTAATTCCTCGCTTACCGTTTTAAGATATATCTGTACATTCGTGCTTTTTTTAATCTTGTTTTTTGTTTTTTATTATTATTACTATTTCTTTTAATTAATTTTTCTTTTCCTATAATTTTTTTTTCATATATATATATATATATATATATAGTGGGGCTCCGTCAGAACCTTGTCTGGTAGCTTTATTTTATATATATATTTTTATCATATTCTTCTTTTTATTATAATTTTTTTTCACAAAATTTCCCTTTTTTTCTTCAAATTTTTAATTCTGGCCAAAAGGCCTAATGGCAAAAATGGAGAAACTCCAAATGTGTAGCAAAATGCTTAAACGGCAACAAGGTTGATGAATTTTCGGTCAAGGACCAGGATCAGTGAGCGTGGTCCTGTGCAGCAGTGAGTAGCCAGACGATCGAACAGCTCCGATACCAAATGAAGCGAACAAAGTTCCTTCTCAAACTAAATATTCCAGAAGACTTGAAATATCCGAATATCCATGAGGATACAAATATTATATTAGAAAGATGATGAATATGAATTGATTGAATGTTACAAATGAGGCTTGCTTATATACCCACGCAGGTGCCTCTTCACGAAAGGTCATGTCTTATAAGACGTGACCTTTCAGCCTAATTACTAATTAACTAATTATCATTTATCTACATTATTTATTCATTAAGGTGTGGATTAATTGCCGAATATTTCCATAGTCATAATATTCTTAACGAAGGTATTTTTGTATCATTTCAAGCCAACAGACTGATCACAGGAAATAAAACATCATATTACAAGATTCATGTGTTATTAACAATAAAGAAGTATTTCATTTGTCATTTTATCAATTTTCTTATGTTTTCCATCCATTCAAATGCTTCTAAATTTTAATGTGAAATTAGGAATTGTTTGTTTTAGAATTTGTTAAAAGCACTTTGTTATTGATCGATTTTCATTTAAATGTTTTCTACTAATATCTCGTACTAGGGAACCCTTAATTTCTCCCGATTTCGAATGACCTCTGTTTTCACTCCTTATCCAAGTTTTAGAAGAAACCCTTAATAGCCTCTTATCCCGATTAAAACCATTTCACCATCAGCCTTTGAAGATCTAAAGTGACTCTGCTATCTTGCCCTGTAAACATTTACCTTTAGACCTTGATCCTGATCTGACTGCTTGACACATTGACTCCATCTGCCCAATGGAATGCGGATCTATAGCTATCCATATGAGTAAGTGAATCTCCCACCAAACCAAATCAAAACCCCAAAACCAATTTTCCCCATATAACTAGCCTAAAATCAGATATAAAAAAAAAGTTAAATCTTATAGAGAGAGCCCTCTCTGAACATTAGGAAGGCTAGATCCTAAAGGTTAAAAGTAGGTTTGTGGTTACCTTTGATATTCTTTAAACTATAATAAAAAATCTCACAACTTTGAGAGTCATTAGAGTGATAATAGAGATCAGTGGAGTAATCCTCTCTATAATAACACTAGTACTAGGAACACCAGTAGAAACAATAACCCCAGACAAAGGGTCACTCTCTGTTGCATTCGAAACTACTAGATAAAAATCACCCACTAAATTGATCCTACGCCTTCTTGAAGAAGGTTTGACACTTACAGGAGAAATCCCATGAATCCTCCTCGATCGACGAGTCGATCGGTTAACCTAATTATGAGATTAATTAGACTCAAAAAATTAAGAAGCTATGGCAATCTAGGAGCAAAGAGCACACTCTATCAAAAGTTCCTAAGATACAACAATCAAGCAACCTTCAGGTATTTCTGCTCCAAGTTATTAGGACTGGACACAAAAATACAAGAAAGCGAATAAAAGGACCTTTCGAAAATAGTCTAGGGTAATTACTCCCTAGGCCTACTAGCAAAGGTAACATAAATAGTTCGCTAACCTCTTGACAAAAGCCTTTGTCGGTGCAAGTACCCAAGCTTCACAAGGGCACCGTCCAGAAGTACTAATGAAAGTGATACAATGTTTGCCTCAGGTACCATGGGTGTTCCCCCCTGCAGTCACCTGTGTGGCCCCTAGGAAATGTAACTAAGGGCGCCAATGCGTATCAAAAACTAAGTAGAACTGTCTTAGGTCAAGATTTAGAAAATAGGAGGGGTTATCTCTCTTCTCTACCTTCACTATCCCTCACGCTTAACTCTCTGGAGGTACATATTTCTCGGTCCACTTAACGGAGTTGGATTTCACTCATTTATCAACTTTCTACATTTGACAGTCTTGAGTGGCCTTGGAGAGTTAACTCTCCACTCATCGATTCCAATGCCCTATGACCTAGACTAGTTGGTGTATAATTAATGACAACGCAAAAATCTTCTAGTTAATTTTATTTAATCGCTTGATTTTAAATGGTTGTTACTTAAGTCATGGGTATATGGAGATGAAACTTATGATGTTCTTGACGCAAAAGAAATAAATAGAAAACCTACTACATGAAGATACAATTTTTTCCTTTCGATGGAAAGAGATTTCTACTTGGGTTCTACAAAGCTATTAATAAGCAAAAATACTTCTTTTTTCTTTTCAATTATCACTCTTCACACACTTCAGAAAACTATCAAAAAGACTAAAATGCTTAACGGTACAACTAATGCAAAAACTACCAATGATAGATGCAAATCGTATGACTACTCACAAAGGAAGCAAAAGAGAGTTTCTAAATAAGATTGGTTCAATCACTTTGACAGATAAGAAGAGACAAGTCCCAACAAGAACTCCTTTTAACACAAAAATGCCAAAACAAACTTGATATAAAAGAGAGAAATCCAAACAATCAAATGAACCAAAAACGAGAAACTAGAAAATTTCTCCAAAACAGATGAAAACCGTGAAAATAAAGCCAAAGAAAAAGCTAAAAAAAAAAAGATGTTTTTTGGCTTTCCACTTTTAAGGAAACAAGAAAATTTCAACGAGACAAGTACAAAACTACCAAAGGTCTCAAATCAAGAAAATGAGCTAACAAGGGAACTCCCAAATGCTCAATCCAACTATGCCACTTTCATAGTGGGACTCAAACGAACAAGAAGAAGTAACCAAATCAAGAAATTGATTTAAAAGAATAGTACAAACTTCCAGAAAACAAAAAATTCAAGAAACCAAAGAAAGGAAACTTCAAGATTCACCAGAAAGATGATCCCAAGGAACAAGAAAACCAAGAAATTCAAGAAGACAAAAACCAAAAAGTGAAGCAATGAATAAGGAAAACATGAGCAAACAGACAAAGGCTCACTATTTTGAATGGTCAGAACAACCAAAAACTCCAGAAGTAAGTCTTGGTGCTACATCTGCAACTGAGACTTCACCAAACATGTAAAACCCTAAAATGACTAGGTCTTCACTTGAAAAAGAGAGAAAATGACATACAGCCACAAGAAGCACTATCTAGACACCTAAGAGGTTCTACAAGGATGACCAACAACAGACAGGAAAGACTTACAGGGTCCCAAGATTCAAATTTTCAAAATTTACTGGGCATATGCAAATCCATTATGTGCAACATGCATGTATACACGACTATACCAAAAGAAACACGTGTATACGCGGGTTCTTTTGGAAGAAACAATAGATATACACGATTGTGTACAAGCAAAGTAGAGTATATAAAATTCATTAAGAAAAAAAGAAAAACCCAGGCTTAATCCAGAATATTAGGAATTCTGCCTGGATGAGAAAAGAACCTACTAGACTGAAAAAGTGATTAAACTGTCAGGGAACCCACAAGACAGATAAAAACAAACCAGACTAGAAATTACATGCATTTAATCCCTAGTGGAGTCACCAGTTCTGTTACGGGCAAGCTACCCTAAGGTTTGGGTTGAGGGACCTAACAGAGTAGATGGCATATCATCACAAGAAGCTCTCTAATTATCAGTTTTAATACTTAAACTAGAAAATTGAGGATAAATGACCTTACGCATTTGTCCTACATTTGGGGTCGATCCCATAGGGTGTAAACCCTCTGCTACTCCTAGTGTTCCAGAACCTATAAATCAATCAAGAAAAGCACACAAAATAGTTGTAAAACATATATGTCCTAGATGTCAACATGTTACCATATATAATCTCATAAAAATAATAAGAAATAAACCATTCAAGATCATTCAACAAGTATACGAGACATATAGCACATAGAAATCAGGAACGAGACAAAGCTTCTTTCATTGATAATATGTAAAGAGAAAGTGGAGAAATCACCTGAGATCTGCCACGGCTCCAAGTGAAATCATCCTCCAAATCCATCCAGCCTTAGCCTCACAAAGCTTCTTCCATAGATGGTGCACAAAGGATGTCACATAAGTGGGGGTGATCATCTCAAGGAAACAAGGGTTTCTTGAACCTGGGAAGTGCAGGAGGCACAGGGAAATATCAGACTTGATTAGGTCTATAAAAAGCTATAATATCAATATCATTCTCTCTCTCCTCCCTTAGGCCATTCCCTTGAGGTGTATTTATACTTCTTGAAATTAGTTTTTTTAGTTGGGGAATAGTTAGGCCACAGACTATGGTAGTTAAGTTACAGGAAAATGCGTAAACCCCACCTCATTAATAGGGAATTTATATATTTTTTAATATTTTAAATAGCATACGAGGGTCAGCTATGGATGGACCCACGTCTGCACGTGGAAAAAACTGGGGAGAGACGCATATGGATTTTATAATACTATTTTTTAAGAAGTGTGATCAAGTCTAAATGGAAGGGATGCCCAAGGTCAATGCATAAATCATCAAGTATATAGAGGCGATAAATGATGCTATAACACATCTATTTATAGTGCACTACTTCACAATGGGGCAAGATTCTCCTTAGACTTCATGGTTTTCCTAAGACCATAGTTAGTGATAGAGATAGCCACTTCCTGGATGGATTTGGGCAGGATTTGTTCTGTTTGGGGGATACCAAGTTGATATCGAGTACCATCCATTACCCCTGCCCGTTAGAGATAGAGCAGGAACAAGCAATAGGAAGCTACTTGAAAAACTATGTTTCGGGGTAGCAAAGAGCATGGCTGTGTTGGTTCCACTTGGGGGAATATTGTTACCATCCGACATTTCATATGGTAATCAGTATGTCTCCATTTTTGGTTCCATATGGTGATGATGCTCTATCAATTGTTGATATAATGGTTGGAACAAGCAAGGCTCCTAGAGCCAAAGATTGGATCCAAGAGGGTTAGGGTATATTCCAGACTCTTAAGGACAACATTGCTACGACCAAAAAATTGCAGAAGTTATATACATATCATGGTTGGGTAGAGAGACATTTTGAGGTGGATAATTTGGTCTATCTCTATCTTCAGCCATGCAAACAATCTACATTGAAGGAGGAGGGGGCCGAGGAGCTTAAGTCCCATTTTTATGGGCCATACAGAGTGATCCATTATGTTGGGGAAGTAGCATATGGGTTGGAGCTCCCCATTGGGAGTAATATCCCCAACATTTCTCGTGTCTCATGTCTCAAAAGGGAAAAAGGCCATTTGACAACATGGAGTTTCCACTATGGAGCCTCACCTTATTGGTGGTGCATCCATTTGGTTTTATTGCCAAAGGCTATTCTGGACACTTGGGATGGGCAAATAAGGAACAAGATGATTGGAGAATATCTGACTCAGTGGAGAAATATACCAGATGAGGATGCTATATGGGAAGGAGAGAATATTTTGCAACATCCATCCTTGCAGTTGATTGAGGACAAGAAAATTTTTGGAGGGGAAGACTGTAATATTCCTAATTAGCTTTCAACTAATTGGAATATTAATTTTTTTCTTTTGTTAATAAGATAGATGAATAAGAGGGTAGAGAGACCCATACATATCTTTAGTAGGAAAAAAACCACTTCTAATGTGACATGGATCATTTTATTGGTTGAATAAAGCACTCTTGGGTGTGAATAGGGGTTAAAGCATGTGGATCGGGTCAAGGTTGACCAAATCAATAGCACAGTCATGGAGGTAGTGGAGAGTTATTGGAGGACAACATAGTCATAATGGGAAGAAGTCTCCATGAGAGTAGCATATTTAATGAGTGGGACCAAGGGGAAGGAGGCTCACAAAGCATATAAGGAAGGGGATGGAAACCATAGAGGGCATTCCAAGTATTGTTTATGTATTGGTCTTTTATGACTTTTTGCACGCTTTAACTATTTAGCGGAGTCTGGTGTGCTATTTAGCACAAGGGTGTTTTCGAGCGGAAATCCCAATCTCATCCCTCTGGGACTTGCTTCCCACTCAGAGAGGTTCCTTTAGGCTTATTCCATCATCCTGCATCGTGGATCTAATTGTGTAAATCTCATTAGTGCATTCTCCTTCAGGAATTGTGCAATCCAGGAAGGTAGTTTCAATGGAGGGTTGATAACCCAAGTTTGTGAGCTTATTTTCTAGTGAGGGGAGAAACCCTTCATCTAGAAATTCAGTGGGGAGGAGTATAAGATATTTTTCATCAGATCAGCCACCTTCTGGTATTTACCTAGCTGCAGAGCGTAATTCAGCCCTAGGGATGCATTTTTCATATTGTGTATTTCCAGAAACCCTTTCTAGGTTCTCTTGGAATTGTGCTAGAAAGCCCGATCTCCGATCTCGGCATTTTTTGAGCACTATATCAGCAGATCTACACATTCCTAGTTTCTAGAAACAGTTATTTCCTATAGGATTGCACAGTCATGGCCTCCCAATAGTTTATCATAGTAGCAGATTCTCATGTCTTGATGTATAAGGCCTTTCAGGCTTGTTTTGCGCTTGAGTGTCTTTTCCTCAAGATCTTGTACTTCATTTTCTTCTATAATATATAATAAAATGGCTCTATGACCTACTCATATTTTGATGTATAAATGTTTTACTGCATTTTCCAGTTTTATTTTCAATATTCATGTTTTTCCTAATTTGGAATATTATAAAATAGTTGACTCATGAGTTTATTTGATGTTAATAGGCTTGTTAATTATTATCATTGTAAATAATCTTGTGACTGTGCTATATGCTTTAAGAGATAATCTCAATCAATTAGCTAAACAAGGGGAAAGTTGTTTCTAACTTCCCTAGGATTTGGAAATGAGTAATTAGGTTCATGAATTAGTTGCTATGGAACAAGGTTTGACCCCTTAGAGGTGGAGTTTTGTTTTTCTTCTATATGTACTCAGAAACAAGTCAAAGAGAATGTTGGATACTTGAAGTTCACACTTTTTTGGAGCTAGTGTACTTGACTCTTTGCAGAAATAATATACAAGGATTTGCAACTATTTTTATGGGATTCATGTGTTGTGGTCATAGGCATTTTTTTCTCTAGTGTTTCTTATGAATTTGATGATTAAGTATTTCTATCAGCCATCTATGTTCTTGTTGTGTTAATCTCTTATGTTTAAACATAATACATTGCCTCAAATGATCTGTTTTGTCTGATATTTTCATATAAAATTTTTATCTTCTAAACAAGTGAATTCATGCATGTATTCCCACTTAGTTTCTTTATTTGATTTCCTCATCACCATACTAAAATTAAACATCTATTTTGTGTCACTAATTACACCTACCTTGCCTCATTTTATGTCTGCAATTGATCTTTTGGAATACATGGCCTAGTTCCTAAACCTGGTGCTTCTTTATCTAGCAAACGCTAATAAAAAAACATATTAAGATGATAAATAACCTAAAACCCTAATACTCTCTAGACACTTCCATTGACTGTGAGGTTGATTTTGAGAGATCCCTCTCTGATTTGGTAGGGCTAGATACCAATTCAAAAGTTGGTCTGTGGTTAATTCTTTGGTTTCCTTTCTCAGCCTTGGGAAACTAAGGAGCGCTAACATTTTGGTGTCTCTTTTGGGGAAAGCTCACATTTTCCCTTAGTGTGAATGAAAATGATCAAATATGATTGTTGATGGTAGACAATAGTCATACATATGAAGGTTGAACCATTCACATGGTGACTCCAACTTGATTCAAAGAATCCACTCGCAACAATACCTAGAAATCGAGATGAGTTCTCAGTCCAAAATATATGCTCCTATGCATCGAGATTATGTTCTAGGATTTCCAAATTGTATGCCTTGGGTAGATTGGCAAACATACTTGCCAAATTTTAGAGATGAAAAAGAAGATGATGCTGCTCTTCATTTGGTCAAATTTCACATGCATGTACACAGACTCAAGGTTGAATTTCATGAGGAATGTTTAATGAATATGTTTATGGCCACTTTAGAGGGAAAAGCATGGTCTTGGTACGAAATCTTGCCAAATAGTTTCTCATTTTCTCTTGTTTATTTTCATGCTGCATTTTATGAGATGTATAAAGAATGTTATCCTTCCATGTTACTCGTCAAAGACTGTTTCACGTATTTTGAAATTTTATTGAAAATTTGGAAAGTATTTATGAATATGATTAGAGTATGGATGATGAGATTGCAGAGGCATTCCATGAGATCCTTTTTAAACAGAAAGAATATGTAGAAACTAGTTCCCATCACATTCAAGAAAACTTACAACAAACAACAGTTTCTCTCTTGGATGAAAATGAAATAAATCTGCATTTCAATGATCTAATTTTTCCTAAACTTATTGATGAAATTCAACAACCTGTAGACATTTTAGAAGAACAAAGGAACATTCAACCTTTTTTTAATGAAGATTCAATGCTTATGTATGATAGTCATATTCCATCCTATGATTTTTATGAACATTTGCAGTAGACTTGTCAGTATTTTGAAGATAAAAGGTATGAGGATAGTCATCGATATCTCTCTTCAGATTGTTCATTTCCCGATTCTTTGATTCAAGAACAAATTTGGCTTAATCAGTTTGCTAAAGCAGCCAATGTAGAAACTTTAGACACTCAAAAAACACATACTATAAAGTTGTAATAAAGAAACAACCCCGTATATGACACACTTAAAAAAGAATCACTTGAAGGGTTATCTTTAATTGTTGTTGGTGTATATGTTGTGGATTTATTTTGTGAAAATGTTCAAGAATATACAAATTATCTCCTTAATGTCAATAATGAGGATGATAAAAAAATTGTCGCCATTTACTATAACAGTGGTCTTGAAACTGATGGCATACTACAAGATCAAATTTTTTTTGGGAATAATGCTTATTTGTCTCCTTTTGCTGATCCAAAAGAGGTAATGTTTCATGATTTTCAAGACCCTTTGGGTAGTATTTTGGAAGCTTAAAAAAAGGTGGAGTTTGTTTTGTTCACCCACATAGGTTTTGGACTCAAGTTTCATTTTTAGTTTCCATTTAATAAATATTTTGTTATGCTTGGCGAAGCTTAATACAAGCATCATTCAAGTAGTCATGTACTTTATTGGTTACACTGGATATTTGACTTCACTTGATCAGATCGCTTATGGATCAGTTAGAGTAGGTAAGGTGTGATGAATAATCTCAACATTCTGAGCATCTTTTTAAGTGTCAATTTCTAGTAGATTTTGAAGTTGATGGTACAGTTTAGTTTTCAGTTTAATTTGAGTCGGTTTGAAGATTGTAGTTGCAGTGACTCCATTTCCCAATAAACAAGGCTACCTGGTCTATGGTGTTCTTGACACCTCCTAAAGGATCTTCCATCTCCATTGGAGCCAATGTTAGTGTCCTATAGTCATAGTGATCAAATTTACTCTTTCCACGGTTGTTAGAGTCTTATGTCAAATTATAATATTTTCAAACTAAATTTGACATATCATAGTCACAGTGATCAAATTTACTATTTCCACTATTGTTTGAGTCTTAGGTAAAATTATAATATTTGAAAATCAAATTTTACATGTCTCTTGATTGTCAAATGGTTCCAATTTATTTCTTAGGTGTCATTTCCACTCCCTCCACTTATCCAAGGTCACAAAAAACAATCATGGTCATTGTCATCATTTCCTACCATAAGTCATCAAATGAGTTATTTTGTCATCATAACAGTCATGGAATAATAAGAATTGATACTTTGAGAGTTAAATTTATAATTCATGGTCAAGAATATGTATACGATGTTCATCATTATCTCAGTCATCATTATGAAAATGGGAGTCTTGTCATCCATTATGGTCATAAAAAAGTTTCATTATGGGAGTTAGAAATTATGAAAATAAAGTGTTTCAAAGAGAATCAAGGTACATCTATGTCACATGGATGAAAAGACATCTGCAACTGAAATTATCATCATATCTTTTGTATAAAAGTATCATCACACCATATCCTAACTCAAGTCATCCAAATGATGGAGAAATTGGTCATCATGATAAAGGGAGATAAAATTTGAAATTTCAAGTTATAAAATGCCTCAAGGAGTTTGATTCAATTATATTAATAGCAGCATGCATTCAAGGAGCTCAAATTTAGCCTCATAAACTTTTCAACTAAGCCAAGAATGAAGAATTAAAGCAACATTGTGCATTTGTTGCACTTCTGGGAAGCTACTAGGGGTTTTGCTACGATCTCTCTCTTCCATTTTTCATAGCTTCATTAAATATTCAAAATATTTATTTTTGTGTTCACACATCCTCCATGTCCCTTAATTGAACATTTCCCATCATTCCCCTCATTAAGATCCTTTCATTTCCTCATTTTCCCAAAAAAACCCTAGAAAGTTGTTGCGCTTTTACCCCAGGTCTGTGTTTTGACCTTTTCACCCTTTTTTGTTCACTCTTTTTGAGAAATTGTTCTTTTGTAATTTTCCTAGCACCCATACCTACCCCCCAAAATATTTCTAGAATTTTCCCTACCCTCCTTCCCTCTCATTTCACCATTTTCCCAAAACCCTTAGGTTTTTGCTGTGTTTTTACCCTAGGTCTATAATTCACTCTTTTTACCCTTATTTTATTACTAATTTCAAGAAATTCCACCCCTATTGTCTTCCTAAAATCTATCCCTACACCCAATAATTTTCTTAGATTTTTTCCTACCCCCCTTCCCTCTCATTCCCTCCTTTGAAATTCGTTGTGCTTTTGACTCTATTTTTGTTCATCATTTTCAAAAGAAGTTTCTGACCAAATGAAGATGAATTTTGGAAAAAAAAAAAGAGGTTTTTGTTAAGGACAGACTGAGTAAAACAATGCTCCTTCAGTTGCTATACAGGTATCATAGATGGGGATATATTCAAATTTCTTGGAAACCTATTTCAGATAATCAATTTCTCTAATTTTTCTTTTATGTTTTAGTCATTATATTGTGGCACGGATTCCAAGAAAATGGAAATGAATTTCCAAAAATAGAGAGAGGTTTTTCGCCACAACAATCGTATCTATGAAAAACCTCTCCCAAGCTTGTAAAATGTGTTATGGTTAAAAAGATATCAGTTCATCCTTGTCCCCTATTTTTTTGCTGTGCTTCTAGATAATTTACTGTGTTTCTAGACCCTTGGTTTTAAAATCAATTTTGAGGGGGCTAAAATGATTATTTTGGATGAAATAATGGACCCAGGGTATAGTATACATCCTATTATTTCTTCACCGAACTTCAGAAACATTCAAAACCTCTTCTAAGTCATCAGAAGATCAAGCCAAAGTTGTTGTGCTTCTCCTAAGGACATTTTTTGTGTTTCTGGGAAAGTTGTTGCATTTCATGTATTCTCACTTAGTTTATTTATCTGATTTCATCATCACCATAATATAATGAAAAATCTATTTTTTTTCACTGATTACACCTACCTTGCCTCATTTTATGTCTGCAATTGATCTTTTGGAATACCTTCCCTAGTTCATAACCAAGTGCTTCTTTATCCAACAAACCCTAATAAAAAAACCCTATTGAGCTGATAACTAGCCTAAAACCCTAATAATCTCCAGTCACTTCCATTAGCTGTGAGGTTTATCTTGAGAGAGACCTCCCTAATTTGGTAGGGCTGGATACCAAGTCAAAAGTTGTTTTGTAGTTACCTCTTTCATTTCCTTTCTCAGCCTTGGGAAACTAAGGAGTGCGAAGAGGGACTTGAAGATTAACTAGGGTTTTTAGATAATGGTGACCAGGCTAATTAAGAATAGTGTTATATAATGGTTGGAATAGAAACTTTATTCATTATTTTACTAGCAAGCGCAATTATGACATAAAAACCTCGACTAGGTCAGGGACAAGATTCTTTTTGCGGAGCCAGCTTATGATCAATATACAATATTCTGGTAGAAATTACCTAAGGAGTTGTATCATTGGATTAGAAAGTTGAAACACACCTTGGGAGTTGGAAGTTTTGGGAAAATATTCAAGACTTGAACCATAACTAATATTGTTGCTTTAAATTGGTTGGATCATGAAATTATTAGGGATGTTGAATTTCAGGTTCACGCTACATTGGAAGGATATATCATTGAGTCTATTCCAAAGAATCCCCAATCATTCTCTAAGAATAATTAGTGTTTAAATATGGATTAAGAGGATGATTTATAAAATAAATTCCTTTGTGGATTAATTTTTCTTGGTGGAGGAAGGGTTATTGTGATTTTAGCAATATAATATGGAAACATAAAACCCTTGCACTCGGGGTAGGGATTTTTGGGGGAGATGTTGGCCTGTTGTGGAATTTTAAAGAGAGTTGTGATGGATTGGGAGGAGTTTCTAAAGGCACAAGACTTTAGAAAATTAAGAGGGCATGTATATCTTATGAATAGAGGGAACATAAGTTACATTAGATTAAAATAAGGCAAAGGGAATTGTAGTAGATAATAGAGGTGTTGAGCAGTTCAAAGTGGCAAAGATGAGAAATGAGAAGCCTAGACTTGCATAATTAAGTGGTAGGATAAGGATTGAACTCTAGAAAAAAAGGAGGAGCTAGAGGAGAAGAGTTATGATATCATATTAGGAATAGTTAATCCCATCAAGAATTAGATGGAACACAAGAATACAAAAATTCCATGATAGAGGATTATGATGTATGACCCAATACTCTTGTTGATGAAGATATGCACTATTTTTTGATAATATTATTTCATGAGGATGATTCCCCCCCCAAAAAAATAGTTTGCAAATAAAAAATGTGATTGGATCTCTCCCTGACCTTCCTCTTATACCATATCAACTCCATGTAAGTTTCATTTCCAAGTTATTTAAGACTCAGAAATTCCATAGCATTGATAAGGTGTATGTAGCTAGTAGTTCTGATAGTTGTAGTCAATCACATTTATTGAATTATCTGCAACCTAGTTCTAAATGATTTATCTTATCTCCACCTTCTTATACTTCAGTGGTTGGGAACACAACTAGATCATTTACTCAGTATCCTGAATTTTTAGGCCGAGGAGATGAGGATGAAGAACAACATTAGTACATATGTGAAGTTATCTGCAAATCCAAATATACTCAATAATATTCAAAAGTGACTAAATTCCAAACTACATTGAGACACAAATATATTTCGTGTTTTGTTAAATGGTCAAGGTCAACTTAAAATTTGACTCCATATATGGTTAGGAAATAATTCACAGACTTTAAATGTCCTCAGTATGAGTAGCAAGGTTTAAATAAGTTCTGGGACAATAAGAAACAAGAAGGATAAAGTTTTTAGGAGTGTAGGCAGTGATTCAAATACGTTGTTTGGAAATTGACTTATTTAATTCATCCACACCACCAAAATACTAGTTCATCAAAGAATTTTTACCATTAACCAAGATCCCTTTAACGCAACAAAAAATTGAAATTATACATGGTGCATTGGAGAATTCCATGAATATTGAAGTAATGGTTGGATACCCTAATGACTTTAGAACAAGTTCTACTTCTAGTGATCTTATTATAATTAGTTTGCAGCATCAAGTTTCTGATTTAACTAAAATGCTTAAGGACATGAATGTTTCCAAACCTAGCCAACTACATGTTTAGTGTACAGTTTGTCACACTAAGGGGAATCATGCCACAAAGTTCATAATTTCATAAATTTCATGACCTTATATTATACTGTTAAGACTACCTTCACCTCATACAAGACATTTTGGAGGAGTTTCACAAGTCTCAACAAGTTTTCCTTTCTAAGGGCATACTCAATACCACGCATTCTAGAACCAAAAAAGTATGTCTTCTAATGAGTAACTCTGTCCTATGTTACAAAACTACCCAAATGTCTCTAATAATATTTTCTATGATTATTTTGGCTCTCCCACTCGCCATACAGACAATTCAGAGCTTTGGATGCTCTGGATGATCAATTACATCATACTACTTTTCACATAAATGAGGCTCCTCAAGGAAGAGGAGGTGGAGGATATATAGGAGGGAGGACTAGAGGAAGAGGTCTAGTTCAATGTTATAGCTATGACCAATAAGGCTATGTTGCTCAAGATTTTCCATTTCCAATAAGGCCTTGGTGTTCACATTACCGAGTGAATGTCCATGTGGTTGAAGACTTCCTTATGTTGAGCACAACAAGAAATTAAGATATAACTTGATGAATGTAGAAACAAGAGAGTCTGAATAAATTATACATCCTAATATTCCTACCATTACTAGAGGAGGTAAGAGAACTAGAGTTGATAGAGATGTGCATGAACATCCTACTATAACAAAATTTGTGTTCCCATATAAAATTGTATGATCTACACCAATAGAAGGAATATTAGAAGGATGTTGCTGAAATTTTTAAATATTTGCTTTCTTCTTATAGTCCTAAATCCACATAGTAGGAAAAGAGACAAGGGAATATTCCTTAGTTCTCTCAAGAGATATTGTAGCCTATCATGCAATGGTTCAAATTGTTCTTACATATTTTGAGTGATGAGCAGTTTTCTAGTTAGCTACAAAAGAAGTTGAGACTTTTTGTTAAATATGAGGAGGTTTTAGAGCATCCCATTTAGATAAATGTTCTATAACAACACAAAAAAAAAAATTTTCGTAACAAACATAGAAATGGGAGGGAATTTCGCATCGATGTTTAGATTGTTAGATAACAAATTAAAGGTACTATGTTGGATCTTGGATCTGATGTAAATATGTTTCCAAGGGATACTTGGGAGGCATTGGGAAGACCCAAGTTCATGTTCTCTCCTATCCAATTTCACATGGGAAATCAATATTGGATTCTCCCTATTGGGAATATGGAGGATATAGAAGTAAGAATTGTTGGAGTTAAGACCTATTTTGATTTTAAGGTCATAAACATTATTGGGGATAAAGAACCATATCTAGCACTACTAAGAGTTGATTTACCTTTAAAAAATTGTGCCTTCATTTATCTAAAGCAAGAGACTATTACCTTTGAAGTATATGGAGACTAGGTTATTCATCCCCTCGACTTGTACCACGGTCCTAGATTCACAAAGCTCGTTGATGATGTAGAGGACACTAATGTCATCGATCAACTATATTACTGAATTGCAAGGAAGATTGAGGATTATATTAATCCCACAACATATGGCTATCTCAATTAGTGAAGTCTTCAACATAATTAATCTTTTTTAGAAGTTGCATTGGAAGAATGGAAATATGGAAACCATGAGTTATACTCTAGGAGATGGACAAATATTCATTGTACTAGATGGATCAATAATGAGCTAAATTATTATACTAATTTTAATGTTACTAGTGCCATAGTTTATTTTATCAAATAAGCTGAATTGAACATTGAAGAAAGCTAGAGGCTTCATCTAATGGATGTTTCCTTACAAGCTACTCATGCATGATGGTGGGGAGCTCACTGAAAATAATTCGAGAATTGGGCTTTTTTCAAGTCTACAATGTTGTGTCAATTCACTATATATCTGAGAAGGGAATGATTGAAATTCATATGTTTCAAGGTCATACTATTTGTAGAATCATATCCAAACCTATAGTGATTTTTGGAAGAAGGAATAATTGCCTATTGATCTATGGGTACATAAATTAATCCAAAATCTAGGTGTAATTCCTAAATCTTGGTTCCTAGAGGAAAAAATGAAGAGGAAGACATCATACTGGGACATTTTAGTGTCTCAATTTTGTAGTGATTTTAATTTAATAGATGAAGATGCATGGATTAATAAAGTCCTGAAGGAATTTAAGCGAGTTTTTTTTCCTACTAGGATACCTCTTGTTGAATCTTTTAGCACTATGATTCGTAGGATTATACCTGAGTTAAGATTTCAATATGTAGTTGTTTGCAGAAAAATAAACAGGGAACCCAAGGATGATGACATAGAAGAGGTACACCATTTTTCCTTTAAATAATTCAAAGGGGAAAGAGGCATTAAGGATGATCCTGTGAAGGATTCCCCACATATTAAAATGTTAAAAAGTCAACAAGAAATGTGTGTCTAATTTAATTTTCCTTTAATTTAATTGGACAATAAAATGTAATCTTATCTCATAATCACTTGTAATAGTTAACTGAGTGTGATAAAATCAGTTAGCTCATGAATTTCGAGTTGAGGGTGGTTGGTGAGGCATGCAAAGTGATTTTATTAGTTATGGAGTTCGAGATCCAGTGAGCGCATTAGTTTAATGCATGAGAAATTAGTTAACTCAATTAATTGAGTTAAGTTAGTTGAACTAGTTGTAACTATTTGTCGTACTAGTGAGAGATCAATTGAATTAAATCATATTTAATTCACATGCAGTGATCTGTCATGAAACCGATGATTTACTATTAATAGTTGCATGTATGTCAGTTCCAGTGGAGACCTAATTGAGACAAAGGTTGAAAAAGGATGTTAATTATCAGTTGTATCATTAGTAGGTTGCCCGCATGTAGTAAGACAACCATAGGATTTCCCATGAGAATTGTGCAGTTTTGGAAGGATGAATTTCCTAAAGATTAGGGACTGCATTCCACATGAATTGTGCAAGCAAGGAAGGTTGAGAAACGACTGAAAATTGGCTAAGTGTTGGTCGATTTTGTTCAGATCAGTGTGAGACAGTTGTGAGAGTGGAGGAGACTCTTGTGAGAAGAGTGCATTGTAATTGTTTCATGATTCCATGGTGAATATACAATATAAGATGGATGGGTTTTGAGCAATAATATTTCCACAGGAAAACATCTGTGTTGTGGTATTTGCTTCTTTCTTTACTTGTTGTGATTGGTGATTGTGTTTATTTTTCGCAATTGATTTGTAGAAGGATTTAGTATCTTGCTTTAGTTCATTGCATGATCAAATTGAGTCCATTGATATACATATTATTTGTATAATTTCTACATGGTATCAAAGCACAAGAAATCACTATAGTGGAGAATAAATTGAGTTTGTGACTAAATAGAATTCGAATTTGCAAAAGTATTCTTTGGTGCAACAGGCGGATCAGGATCAAGATGGCTTTCAATGGCTTGAGATTGGAGTATGCACTTGAGGGTGGCTATAATTATATTGCATGGAAAGATAGGATGGAGGTAGTTCTGGAGGAAAATGGGTTGAAATAATTCATTGATAATGACATTCCTAAACCCGTACCAACAGATGTCACTCTTCTTGATGCTTGGAAAAAGAAGGTTGCTAAGGCAAGGAGGAACTTATTGGATGGAGCATGAGACCACATTGTCTCAAGTCTCCATGGAAAAGTGACTCCAAATGTAATGTGGAAGGCTTTGACAGATTTGTTTCAGAGTAGCAGTGATCATAGAAAATTGGCACTGAAGAACAAGCTCAGGAAATCAAAATGGAGAAAGGCGACACTTTTCTGAAATATTTAACCAAGTTTTTCCAAAGGCAAGATGAGCTAGGAAGCATTGGAATTACTGTTGCGGATGATGACCTGGTGAGCCTAGATCTTCTAGGCCTTTCCAAGAGTTGGCATATTTATCAGGACTCTATCAATGGGAGGGAGAAGCTGCCAGATTGGGAACAACTTTGGTCAGATTTGGTGCAAGAAGAATTTAGGAAGAATACCAGGGATGGATCTTCATCTAAGACGGATGATGAAGAAAATTTTTCCTTGGTTGGTAAGGAAAAGAAGGGGAAGGGAAAGAAACCCTATTCCAAATCTAAGTCTGGCAAAGAAGGCAATAAGTGCGAAATGTCTAGAGTGAAGTGTTTTCACTCTCACGAGTATGGAAATTATGCCATTAATTTTCCACAAAAGAAGAAGAACAAGAAGGCTTCAGGATCTGCAGCTGGTGAGGCTTTGGCCTCACAATTTGAGTTGGACTTCTCACTCATCGCATGCATGGTTTCAAGTGTGATGGGATTAATGAGGTATTGGATAATGGTGCATATTTCCACATGATGGGAGACAAAGAATTTTTCAGTAGCTTGGAGGAGAAGGGCCTCCAGATGCATATCAAAATGGGTGATGATGGGAGGTACAATTCTACCAGGATTGGTACAGTTAACTTCCATAGATAGTCGAGTAAACCCGTCTTATTAAAATATTTAATGCATGTACCATTATTAAAAAAAGAATTTAGTTTAAGTCACAATGTTAGAGGATAGAGGTTATGATGTGGTTTTCAGAAAAGGGAAATATTTACTTCGACATAAAGCCATAGGACAAGCCAAGAAGATTGGGATTCGTGTGAGGAATCTCTATAAGATTGATGTAGATGGTTGAGCAGCATTGATGGGTAAGGCAGACAAAGTGGTGAGCTGGGATGAGGGTGAGTTATGGCACAAGATATTGGTCCATATACACCACAGAGCCTTGAATTTCATGCAACAGATTTCTACAGGGATAACAAAGGGTAATCTTGCGTAGATAGACACATGCAAGGGATGTACCATGGGGAAGTATGAAAAGGCCACTTTTCATGAGAAGGAGAATCGAGTAGCGGGAATCCTTGAGAGGTTTCACTCAGACGTGTGTGGACCATTCTATAAAAATTCGATAACCAAGCATAGGTATTATGTTATCTTTGTTGAGTATTTTTCTAGAAAGTGCTGGATCTACTTCATGCAGAATAAAGATGAGACATTCTCAATATTTTGTGAGTTCAAAGCACTGGTGGAGAAAGACACGTGGAAGCATGTGAAGGCTCTTAGGAGTGAAAATGGTGGTGAGTACATCTCCAATGAATTCAATAACTTCTATAGCAAAGAAGGAATTCAAAAAGAGTTGATTGTGCCTCATAACCCACAAGAGAATGGGGTCACCGAAGAAAGAATAGAACAATTGTGGGTGCGGCACGAGTGATGTTGCATGATCAGGGCCTACCATTGTATATGTGGGCAGAGGCATGCAACACAATGGTATTTGTGAAAAATTGTATTCCTCATCAGATACTTGGCATGAGTACACCAGAGAAGGCTTTTTCTGGTAAGAAAGTTGATGTTTCATATTTTAAAATTTTTGGCTCATCTATATATTGCCATGTAACCAAATATTCCAGGGAGGAAGATCGAACCAACAACTGAGATTGGGGTATTTTTCGGGTACACTGATACTCCCCACAACTATTGGGTGTATTTTCCAAACAACAGGATGATTTTTGTGAGATGGGATATAAATTTGATGAGGAGAAATACATGTGATTGTCCCTTGGGAAGGAGATGGATTTTCAAGCAAATGAGGAATGCTTGGGTCCAAAGTATGAGCCTCAAGGTGTGGAGCAACCACATGTGGAGGATCATGGAGTGGTAGAAAACACTCATGCAGATAAATCCACCAGAAATGGTAGAAGGCACACCATGTAAGCTGATAGATTAAGACTTGATGTGACAGAACATGTAGGATCACCTACTTCACTGCGCAGACAAAGACAGTCTCCAGATATGTTTACTGGATACATGGCTCTAATGAGAAAGTGTATTGTGAAAGAACCATCCTCCTTTGAGGAAGCAGTGCAACAACCAATTTGGGTTGATGCCATGGTTGAGGAGTATAACTCCATCATCAAGAACAATGCATGGGAAGTTGCCCCAAGACCAGTTGGAAAATCAGTGGTTAGATCTAGATGGATCTATAAGGTGAAGCAAGTGGCATATGGGAGTGTGTAGAAGTAAAAGGATAGATTTATAGCCCGAGGATTCTCTCAAGTTGAGGGGATTGACTATGAGGATACTTTCACATCGGTTGCGATATACTCATCGATTAGATCTATCCTTGCACTCTCATCGCAGATGGGGTGGAAGATACATTAGATGAATGTGAAAACTGCATTTCTCAATGGAGTTATTGAGGAAGAAGTGTACATAGAGAAACCAGATTTTTTTTAGAACTTTGACAGTGAGTCACATGTGTGCCGACTCAAGAGAGCATTGTATGGGCTGAAGCAAGCACCTTGTGCTTGGTACACTAGGGTTGATAGCTATTTCACCGGGTTGGGCTTCAGAAAGAGTGAAGAAAATGCGAACCTGTACTAGATTGTGGTTGATGGTAAGCTCTTGATTGTCGTACTTTATGTTGATGATCTAATTTTACAGGTGATGAGCAGCTGATAACTTATTGCAAGGAGGATATTGTAAGGGAGTTCGAAATGAAGGACATGGGATTCCTTCACTATTTCCTTGGTTTGGAAATATGGCAGTGGGATGGTGAGCTATTTGTTTCTCAAGGTAAGTATGGCAAAGAGATTCTGAGTAAGTTTTACATGGTGAGCTATAAACCCATGGAGACTCCTCTTCCAGGAAACTAGAGGAAGGAGGATGCTACTTTAGGTGAGGTAGTGGACGTTATTGTTTATAGGCAGCTTGTGGGTTCACTGATTGTCTTGGTAAATACCAAACCAGAATTTTTTTATGCAGTTAACCAGCTAAGTCAAGGTATGGTTAAGCTGACCAAGCTCTTTTCGAAGGCAGGGAAGAATGTCTTGGGATATCTCAAGGGCACTACAGAGTATGGATTATGGTACAGATGGACAAAGGTAGTGAAGCTTCAAGGCTTCACCAATGTAGATTGGGCAGGCATACCATCAAATAGTAAGAGCACATCAGAGGGAGTCTTCAGCATAGGATCGAAAATAGTTTCTTGGTACAGTAAGAAGCAGAGATCTGTGGAATTCACTTCAGCTGAGGTAGAGTACATGGCAGCCAGTCAGGCTGCATGTAAGGCCATCTCAATGAGGAAGATTTTGGTTGATTTGTTTGATTCTTAGATGGATACAATGGTGATACATTGTGATAACTAGAGTTGCATTAAACTCTCAGTTAATCTGGTATTCCATGATAGGTCTAAGCACATAGACATTTGTTACCACCATCTCAGATATTGTGTTCAGAGGCACATTATGTTACTTTAGTACATTCCCACAGAAGATTAGGATGCAGATATTCTGATGAAGGCACTCACCAGGAGAAAATTTGAATACCACAGAGGTAGGATCGGGGTGGTAGATAATCCCTTTCTTGTTGAGAAGGACTTATGAAAAGTCAACAAGAAATGTGTGTCTAATTTAATTTTCACTTAATTAATTTGGACAATAATCATTAACTGAGTGTGATAAAATCAGTTAGCTCATGAATTCCGAGTTGAGGGTGGTTGGTGAGGCATGCATAGTGATTCTATTAGTTATGGAGTTCGAGTTGCAGTTAGTGCATTAGTTTAATGCATGAGAAATCAGTTAACTCAATTAATTGAGTTAAAGTCAGTTGAACGAGTTGTAATTGTTTGTTGCGCTAGTGAGAGATCAAGTGAATTAAATCAGATTTAATTCACATGCAGTGATCTGTTATGAAAATGATGATATAATATTAATATATGCATGCATGTCAGTTCCAGTGGAGACCCGGTTGAGACAAAGGTTAAAGGGATGTTAACTATCAGTTGTATCATTAGTAGGCTACCCGCATGTAGTAAGAAAACCATAGGATTTCCATGAGCATTTCAAAGTTTTGGAAGGTTGAATTTCCTGAAGAATAGGGATTTCATTCCACATTAATTGTGAATGAAAGGAAGACTGAGCAGAGGCTACAAATTTTCGAAGTGTTGGTCGATTTTTTCCGGATCAGTGTGAGACAGTTGTGAGAGTGCAAGAGAATCTTGTGAGGAGAGTGCATTTTAATTGTTTCATGATTCCTTGGTGATTATAAAATATAAGATAAAGATATTTTGAGCAGTAAGCTTTCCCTAGGAAAATATCTTTCTTGTGGCTTGATTTGCTTCTTTCTTTACTTGTTGTGATTGGCGATCGTGTTTATTTTCCGCAATTAATTTGTAGAAGGATTCAGTATATTTCTTTACTACATTTCTTGATCAGATTGAATCCATTGATATACATATTGTTTGTATAATTTATACATAAACCTTTGAATATTTGTAAGCATAAAATTGGTTCTGAAGATAAACTAAAACTGGCACCCATTGGTGAATACTACGATGAATAAACCACCATGGAAATGTTTTATTTTCTAAAGGAGTATGAGGATCTATTCCCTGCAATAGTTTTAGATTTAAAGGGTATTAAAGGATATTTAGGAGAGATGAACATTGTTTTAAAGCTTGATGCCACCCAAATAGAGCATCAACCCTATACTTTATTCCAAGTTAGTTAAGGCCCAAAATTTCCATAAGATTCATAAGGTGTATGTAGCTAGCAATTCTGGTAGCAGTGTTCAATCACATTTCTCAAATTATTCGCAACTTAGTTCGAGAGGATTTATCTTAGTTCCACCTTTTTATACTTCAATGGTTGAGAACACAGTTAGATCATTTACTCAATATCTTGAATTTTGAAGTTGAGGATATGAGCATACAAAACAACATTGGTGCATATGTAAAGTTATCTAGAGATCCAAATAGACTCCAAAATATTCTAAAGTGAATAAATTCCAATGTACATTGAGACAGAGATCTTTTTGGTGGTTTTTTAAATAGTCAACCACAACTTAAAGTCTGACTCCATATATGGTTAGGCAAGAATTCGTCGAGTTTAAATTTCCTCAGTCTGAGTCTCGAGGCTTGGCTAAGTTATGGGACATTAAGAAATGAAAAGGAGAAATTGTTTGGGAGGGTATGCAATGGTTAAAATATGTTTTTTGGAAGTTGACTTATTTGATTCATCCACACCACCAAAAATACTAGTTCATCAAATAATTGTTACCATTGACCAAGATCCCTTTAATGCAACAAAAAATTGATAATATATATGATGAATTGGAGAAGGCCATGAATATTGAAGTAATGGTTGGATACCCTAATGAATTTAGAGAAAGTTATACTTCTAGTGTTCCTGTTATAATTGGTTTGCATCATCAAATTTTTTATTTATCTGAAACCCTTAAGGACATGAATCTTTCCAAACCTATCCATCTACAAGGTTAGTGTATAGTCTATCACACTGAGGGGAATCATGCTACAAAAATCCTAAGTTCATGAAGTGTGGGACCTTCTACTGTAACGATAAGACCGCCTCCACCTCATGAAGGACCTTTTGGAGGAGTTGCACAAGTCTCAATGAGTTTTCCTTTCTAGGGGTATACTTAGTACCATGCATTCTCGAGCCAATAAAGTATGTCTTCTAACGATTATTCTGAAATATATCATACTTATGTCCCTTCTCCTTAAATTTTTCCTATCTTACAAAACTATTCAAATGTCTCTAGTAATATTTTATGGGATTTTTGTAGCTCTTCCACTTGCCATACAGACAAGTGAAGAGCCTTGGATCCACTGGCTTATTGATTAGATCATACTATTTTTCAGGTAAATAAACCCCCTCAAGGAAAAGGAGGTGGAGGATATAGAGGGGTGAGGACTAGAGGAAGAGGTCCAGTTCGATGTTATAACTATCACCAAGAAGGCTACATTTCTCAAGATTTTCCATTTCCAATAAGGCCTTGGTGTTCACATTGTTGAGTGAATGTCCATGTGGCTGAAGACTTCTTGATGTTGATCACTCTATGGGAAGATAACAACAAGAAAAGAGGAGCTAACTCAATAAATGTAGATATAAGAGAGAATGAATCAATTATACATCCTAATATTAATAGCATTACTGAAGTAGGTAAGTGAGCTAGATTTGATAAATATGTCCCTAAACATCCTACTATAAAAAAATTTGCATCCCCCAGAAAATTGTAGATCTGCATGAATAGAAGGAATATTATAAGGATTTTGTTGAAATTTCTAAATAGTTAATTTATTATCATAGTCCTAAATATGCATAGTTGGAAGTCCTCAATTCTCTCAATATATTTTGTAGCTTGTTATGGAGTGGTTCAAATTGTTCTTGCATATTTTGAGTGATGAGCAGTTACCTAGTCAACTACAAAAGAAGTTGAGAAGTGTTGTGAAATATGAGGAGCTTTTAGAGCATCCCATATCCAGAAATTTTATATTAAAAAAAAAAAGACAAGTTTCTTGTAACAAACATAGAATTGGGAGGGAATTCTACATCGATGTTGAGATCGTCGGATAGAAAATTGAAGCTACTATGATGGAGTTGGGCTCTCATGTAAATATTTTTGAAAGAGATGCTTGGGAGGCATTGGGAAGACCCAAGTTGGTATTCTCTCCTATCCAGTTGTGCATGGGAAATAAATATTTCACTATCCTTATTGGGAATATGGAGGATGTAGAAGTAGGAATTGTTGGTGTTAAGACCTATGTTGATTTTGAATTCATATATATTATTGGGGATAAAGACCCATATCGTGCATTGTTAGGAGTTGATTTACCGTTCAAAAATTATTCCATCATTTTCTAAAGTAGTAGACTATGACCTTATAAATATATGGATTCTAGGTTATTCATCCCCTGGATCCATACCGAGGTCCTAGATTCACAGAGCTCATTTAAGATGTAAAGGACACTAATTTCCTTGACCAGCTATGTCAACAAATTAAAGGGAAGAGGGAGGATTATATTAATCATACAACATGTGACTATCTCAGTTAGAGAAGTGTTCAACATAATTAAGCCTGTTTAGAAGTTGCGCTAGAAGAATTGAAATGGGTAAACCATGAGTTATACTCTAGGACATGCTCAACTATTTTTTGTACTAGATGGATCAGAAATGAGCTAAGTTATTATCCTACTTTTAATGGCACTAGTCCCATAGATTATTTTATCAAAGAAGTTCAATTTAATATTGATGAAATCCATAAGCTTCCTTTAATGTATCTTTCATTACAAGTTAATTATGCCCGACGATGGGGAGGTCACCGAAAACAGTTCCAGAATTGGAATTATTTCAAGTCTACCATTTTGTGTCGATTCACTATACCTATGAAAGGAATGAGCGCAACCAATATTTTTCAAGGTCATACTAGTTACAAAATCATATCCAAATCAGTAGTGATTTTTGGAAGGACGAATTCCCTACTAAGCTATGGGTACATAAATTCATCCACGCTTTGGGCATAATTCCTTAATTCCGGTTCCTAAAGGAACACATGAAGAGGAAAAAATTATACTGGGGAATTTTAGTGTCTGAATTTTGTAGTGATTTTAATTTCACAGACAAATATGCATTGATTACTGAAGTCCTTGAGGAAATTAAGCAGGTTTTGTTTCCTAATAGGTAACCTTTTGTTAAATCTTTTAGCACTCTAAGTCGCAGGATCATACCTGATTCAAGATTTCAGTAAGTAGTTGTTTGTGGAAAA
The DNA here is from genome assembly GCA_034641835.2 of Pinus albicaulis. Classification (NCBI taxonomy): domain Eukaryota; kingdom Viridiplantae; phylum Streptophyta; class Pinopsida; order Pinales; family Pinaceae; genus Pinus; species Pinus albicaulis. Next base: position 593,778,115 of record CM076570.1, read on the forward strand.
ATAAAAAGGGAACCTAAGGATGATGACATAGAAGAGTTAAGCCAAATTTAATTTAAATAATATAAAAGGGAAAGAGGATTTAAGGATGATCTTTTGAAGGATTCCCTAGATATTAAACCTTTGAATATTAGTAAGCATAACATTATTTTTGAAGATAAACCAAAACTGGCATCCATTGGTGAATAGTAAGATGAAAAACCAGCCAAAGGAATTTTTTATTTGCTAAAGGTGTATGAGGATCTATTCCCTGCAAAATTTTTAGAGTTAAAGGGAATTAAAGGAGATTTGGGAGAGATGAATATTGTACTAGATCTTGAAGCGAGACCAATAAATCAACTCTATATTTTGAACCCAGGGATGAAAGAAAAGCTCAAGAAGGAAATTGATAATATGTTAGCAGCATGAATTATTTTTTTGTTGGTGATGAAACTAAATGGATTAGTCCCATAGTTATTTAGGATAATAAATATTCAAATGATATATGGGCCTTTCTGGACTACTGTAGCCTCAGTAATTCCTATGTTCATGATTCATTCCCTACTCCTTTCAGCAATGAAGTGCTATAATTTTGTAAGACATGAAGCTTCCTCATTCACAGATGAGTTCTCAATATATCATTAAGTCAAGAATGTGAAATAAGATAAGATGATAATTACTTCCACCACCGAATATGGGTCATATGTCTCTCGTGTTATGACTTTTGGCCTTAAAAATTATCTTCATATTTTTTCTAGAATAGTTATTGCAACCTTCCACAACTATGAACATCAGTTCCTTCAAGTCTATATCGATGACTAGAAATTTTATATTATCTTAAAAAATCACTTCAGTTTGTTGATGGTAATGTTTGACCAATGCAAGCAATTTTAGATCTCCCTAAACTGAAGAAATGTATCTATTTTGTTCCTTTTGGAACTTTATTGGGACATATCTTATGTAGGGATTGTGTATCAGTGGATCCTGCCAAAATTGTAGTAATTCTCAATAAGCCACCTCCTACAAGTATAACGAAATTGAGATATAAATTGGATCATATGGGTTATTATCACAAATTCATCTAAAACTATGCTCTAATCATTAATTCATTGTAGAATTTGTTGAATAATTCTAAACCTTTTATATGGACCTTTGAGTGTGATGTTGATTTTCATACTCAGAAGGAAGAGTTAGCAAGTGCTCTGATTCTCGTTTATCTTGATTGGGACAAGGAATTCCACGTACACATTGATATGTCTGGAATTTCTCTCAATTCCATCCTTACCCAACCTAGACAAATTAATCTCGATCATCCCATCTATTTTACTAGTCGAGAAATTTATAATGCAGAATGAAATTGCACTACAACTGAGCATGAGGATCTAGAAATGGTTTATTGACATTAAAAGTTTAACCATTACTTGCTTGGGGTTCATTCTAAATTCTTCCCTAATCATTTTGCATTGAAGTACCTTTTAAATAAACTTGTTCTATAAGGGCGAATTTTTCGATGGTTGTTGTTATTCTAGGATTTTTCCTTTGAAGTTATTGTAAATACAAGATAAACCAATTTTGGGCCATATCACCTTCCCTTCTTGGAGTCAGGATATTTTGGAGTTTCCCTTGATGGTCAACTTTGTGATGCAAAATAGTTCATAGTTGAAGCTATACTAGATGACCGTGAGGATATTTCATTGTTCCCGACTATTGGTAAGTGTTTAGATGATTATTATGCCACTTAGAAGAGGCATATGGTGGTGTGACCAACTGATTATCAATTGATTTCAGGTTAGTTATATAATTTTGTACTTGATAGTATCGTGCGAAAGTGTATTTTGATCCATGATAGGGATCACATCATCTGGGAATGTCATATTGTTGTTGCAGAAGGGCATGTGGGAGGAAAAGCCACTGTAAGAAAGGTGCTTCATGCAAGACTATGGTGGAAAATATTATTTAAGGATGTGAAATAATTTTCTAAGAATTGTGATGTTTTCTAGAGTGTTCGAAGAATTTCTCATCGATATGAGCCTCTGCTACATCCCATTAGAGCATTGCACGCCTCTTGAGAAATGGGTTGTTTATTTCATTGGTCCCATAAACCCTCTTGCATGAAACTCACATGCCAGATATATCATTACCATTACTGATTATCTAACAAGATGGGAAGAAGAAACTCCTATCAAATATTGTATTGCTACTACTACATCTAGGATTATATTTGAGAACATTATTACTAGATTTAGTTTATCAATAAGTTTGAAAAGTGATCAGGGATCCAATGTTATCAATGATACCATTGCAAATTTGACACGAGAATTCCTAATCCAACATCACAAGAGAAATCCATATCACCCAAAATCAAATGAGACAATAGAAGTATTCAATAAAAACTTGGATAAGGGATTGAATTTTTTTTCTCTGATAACAGGGATTGTTGGGGTGAAAGGGTTCCAAAGAAATTATGGACTTAATGGAATACCACTAAGTGGCTGCATGAATATACTCCTTTTCATCTAGTATATGGTAAAGAAGTTGTGGTCCCAGTTTAGTTTATTGTTCCCAATATATATAATTCACAAGCCAATAAGATCTTTGATGATGACTTAGTTTTTTAACAACTTCAGGAGTTACGGGAGCTTTAGGAGAATAATTTCTTACCATATTTCCACTAGAGCATTAAGAAGGAAAGGAAGAAAAGTGTGGCATGATCACTATATTAAAAATAAATGTTTCTTAGTAGGAAATCAAGTTCTTCTTTGTGACAGTAAGTATCTAAAAAATCTTGGAAAGCTTCAAATACATTACTTGGGACCTTTTATAATTTCAGAAATCTAGGAGTTTGGAGTTGTTAACCTCGCACAACTTGATGGAATTTGCATGCCTAGTTAGGTGAATGGTACTCTCCTCATGCCTTACTATGGCCACTAAGTTCAAATGATGTTGATTTCTCTCTACTCAGGAGCATAAATTCGATCTTAGGGTAGAGTCACTTTGTATTTTTTGTTTTGTTTATTTACTTAGTTGTGTCGATAGTGTTTTATTTTCTGTTGTGTCATACAATAACCGATATTGGTCAGGAAGGTATAGTTATGTTTCATTAATTTTCAATAGTGTGTTTCTACCTTTTAGTTTTCTATCATGTCATCCCTACTTTAACATTCAAATTCCCTAAAATAGTTAATGCTTTATCACCGTATTAATTTTTGGTATGTCTATCACATGATTTTTCTTAGTCATGATGTCTTACCTTAGGATACGTGTGTCTGTAAAATTAACTCCCTAAATAAAATTTGATTTTATTTATTTGGCTTCCTGTTTAGTCAATTTAACGTCTTAAATTGCTAACATAAATTATCGACTGAGGTTAGTAAACTGATGCAGTGTGGTGCACTATATGTGCTTAGTTAACCTTCTTCTTACTTCATTGTTTGTATTTTATGTTGTTTTGGGGGGGTTTTGTTCTTTGATTTCTAATAATGTTTAATCTAAAATTATGAAAAGATTTAAATGAATCTAATGAATTTTAAGAAGGAAGAAAATGAAGTGTTCCTAAGTTAATATAATCTACATAAAAATATATCAAAGACTGTTGGCTAGTTATAATCTAATCTAGAAAACATAGCATGTATCTATCTTATCATTAGTCATATTCCATGGATCTAATTCTTAAAAATGAGATTGAAATTGCAGTGTTTGTATTAAGTAAAAGCAGAAAATGAAAACAACTAATGTACTTCTAGTTACTCCAGCATTCAATTATTAAGTGTGACCTTCTTGAGATGATGTGTAAGCAACTATCTATACTTTAACTTCTAATGTCCTAGAAAAGTAAGCAAAGTGTGTAAAGGAAAACATATAATGTATATTTAGCTACTCCAACATTCAATGATAAAGTGTTACCTTATTGAGATGGTGTTAAGTAACCAATTATACCTAATGATCTAGAAATCAAGTGACATATGCAAAAGGTAACTCATTAACTGCATTCATTTAACATTCAATCATTCAACCTTGAAATATGATTAAATCAATCTCCTTGGAATGACCTTCAGGAATATTAGTGATGCAACTAAGTGAGGATCTAGAAGAAAAATGTGAAAGCATGTAAAACTGACTATAAACAACTAATGTATATTTTATTTTCCCCAACATTCGATGTGAAGTATTACCCTCTTGAGATGCTATGTAAGAAGTCAATTATACCTTAGTTTCTAAATTCCTAGAAAGCAAGTAAAAATGTGCAAAATAAACTCAATAACTGCATGAATTAGAATTTCAATCATTTAGTTCAGGATCATCATCTTGAAATGAATTTTGAGAACATCCATTAACATAGTTAATTTATAATTCCATTCTAAGAAAATAAATGACATAATAGTAAGAAAACTAGACAAATGTGAATTCTTATTGTTTCAAACTAATTCAATTGTAAAATGGCAGATCCACTTCCTTGAGATGATTTGAAAATCATAATATTACACAGTAATTGGGAATTTAATCTAAGAAAAAAAAAAAATCCTAATCTATGAAAGAAAATAAATCTCACACATTGAGGATGGCCAATCCAAAAGCATGAGGATGGAAAATTGAGAAGCTCCAAATGCAAACCCTCTTATTTATTTAGAACATGAGCATTTCTCCAACTTTTCACATGATTTGATAGGAGAAAGCTTCCCTTATTGATACAAAAATATAAGAAGTTATCTCATTAATGAAAGTCCATGAATCTCCCCCTATATCTCTAGAGTTACAATCAGAATACGAAATGATAAGATACATGTCTTTTTAGAGTTTCAATACAAATAGGAAATGAGACACATATCCTCATGATCCCATGATCTTCTCCACTCAAATTCGATTTTTTTTTTGGGAGGCCACATAAAGGTATTTTAGAAGCTTGCTTTTGACCTACACATGGAAACAATCTCATCCCACTTGTTAGGTATAAGCATATGCACATTATTTTCTAATTTGTAACCAAAAATTCACTTAAATGCTAAGAATTAATAAAATTTGGAAAAACATAGATGTAACCCAATAGTGGTAATGGTAAGGTAAATGTAATGAAATGGAGGTGGAGTGAATGTGATAATATGGAAATATAAGTGAAAACGTAATGGAAGTGAATGATAATTTCAAGGCCCAACATACCCCCCAACTGAAGCTATTGCATGTCCTCATGCAATCTATTACATTAATTCTTTTTTATCCTTGAGATTTGGCTTAAATTTGTGTGATATCATTTGATAACTTCATACTTCTGCAAAAAAATTTACTTGAATTGCAACATGGTTGGTTCTTGTGTTACAACAATATTTTGTTGTTGCATTCAATTTTGATCTTTGATCTTTTCATAATGATAATTTGATTATTTTTGCAAAGTATATCTTTATTGGATTGCATCATGGTTGGTTCTTGTGTGACAACCATGATTGTGTTTGTATCCAATTATCTTTTAAGTACTTTTGAAAATCCATTGTATGCTCATAATAATAATGTAATAGTTAATATCTTTTGGAAGTATGTGGGTTTTTGAATGTGATATGAACATGGAAAAATATGAATATGAATGTATTCCCCCGCCCACCCCCCCCTCCCCAACTGATGGTATTGGAAATTTTATGAAATGAGAAAGAGAAATGTTTTTTCCAAAAAATTTCATTCTAGATTTTCAAGGAATTATATGGTAAAATGTTAGAAAATGATGTACCTTAACTTACCCTTTGAAAATGGATGAGATGGATGTGTGGTGGTTGAAAATTTTTGATCATAACCTTTTTCAAGAGGTTGTGTAAGTTATGGAGAAAATAGTAAAGATGTATTTTTATTGCTTCTACTAAAATTGCTAAATTTGTTGCAGAATGGTGTTGATTATATTGCTATCAATTGATTTCATAGCTATCATTTGATTCTGCAGCTGCCATATGATTCCACAACTGCTATATGATTCTGCAGTTGTCATCTGATTCCGCAACTATCACTTGATTATGTAGCTGGCATCTGATTCCGCAGCTATTATCTGATTCTGTAGATGTAATTTGATTCTGCAGTTGCCATCTGATTTGGTAGATGCTATCTGATTCTACAGCTGCATATCTTCTTCATTTGCTCCAAAATGATGAAAATGATAGTCTTCATGTCTTCAAAACTCATTGGCAGAATTCCTGCTATATGAATAGATGTTCTGATGTCGAACATAGCATGAAATTGTTGAGTTAGTGGCCTTTAATGGATGCCACCAGTCAACACGAGAACTCCCACCATTGATGAAAATGAGATTCAAGGTGCCTAAACACATCTTGCTAGGTACGAATAATTTTGTTGTTTTCGAGTACCTAGAAGATCCGATGAACAAGGGACATTAATGTATTTCCATTATTCATCGGCAAGAAGACTTGCCATTAAGGCATGCATGTCTCAAGGTATTTTTGCAAGGAATTTAGACTCAAAGTACTATGGACTCAATAATTTGCATTGAACCAAGGTTTATTTGCAAAATTAAAAGGATAGGAGAAGGAAAAAATGGAAAATGGCAATGGGAAATAAGCATGTTAGTGAGATTCTTGCTTTTATTTGTGGAGTAGACAAAAAGTAATGGAAAGTGTATGTGAATGAAGGAAAATGAACAACTGACTCATGCTGGGAAAATAATTGTGGCTTGCTTTGAAGTTCTTGGTTGGATTCAAAAAAAGAAGAAAGGTAATGGTCTTGATGGATATGGACATGGACTTGTTCTTATGTTTCTCATGAAATTGGTCCTTTGAAGACCAATTGTGTGCTCAATTAGTTTTATTCAATGATCATTCGATGATCCCAAACCTGCAAAAATAACTTAGCACTAAAACATAAAATGTGCGTGTGTTTAAAAAAAAGTGATCAATTCCTTGCCAATACATACGTAAAAGAGTTAATGCCAAATGAAACAGATTTTTAAGGAAAATTCAAAGCATTATATTCAGTGCAATTCATGATTTCGATAACAAGCCTATTTTTAAGAGATGACCATGAAAAATAAATCAACTCCCTGTTGTCGAATGACTTCATGCACCATGATCAGTAAAATGATTGGCATCACAAAGATTTGTTATGTACTGTAAGTTAAAACTTCATAGAAAAATACACAGCAACAATATTAATGCCAAATGTTCAGAAATCATCTAAATAATTTTCCAATTTTTCTACAAGGCATTATTAGAAAGACACTATTAATAAATAAAATGATTTTTTTTTCTCTATTAAAAGGAAATTATTAATAAAGAAAAAGATATTTAAAATGTTTTTTTAATTAATTTTATTTATTTATTTATTTATTTATTTTGGTTGTCGGTTACTTTGACAACCAACTACTCTCCATGATGAGGACACAAATATTCTTCCAAAAAGTGATTCTCAGTAATGACTAGAAGGTGAAAAATGGACATTTAAAATCAAAATATAAAGCTGTCAAGAATCCAAATTCCTTTGGCCCAAATAATCCAAAGCATTCTTGGTAAGAGCAGATTGGGTAAAACAGATAAGATTGGAAGGTGAAAGAAATGTGGATCTAAATCAAAACAAGAAAGGTCTTCATATCAATACATCCTTAAAAAAATACGTTATTCAATACATCCAAAAAAAAACTTCAACGCAGAGTTGTACTCCCGTCATTGCACGGTAAGGTTGTCATATTAACCAAATTCACATCAGGTTTATTTCATCCTGCTTGACATCACCAGTGCACAGTCACGATTTCAATCAATTTTTCGACCAATATGACCTCAATTAAAAACGACTCAGTCTCTAAAACAACACATGTAGTAGGGACAAGAAATTTCAATGAATGCTTGACACATAGACAGGAAAAATTATGTAGATCAAGCAGAATTTGATTTGAATTCTTCTACCTAGAATGTGCTGTAATTCTCTCTAATGATTTCCAGCAATTAAATTCACAAACCATTTTTGTTTTCTTCACACAATCTACAAATCAAGGCTTAAAAGAATCCATAAATTCTCCCAATCAGTTGTGAAATTCACAAAACTGTTTCTGGGTTATCTGATTGACTCTGTTTTGAGAAAAACCAACGTCTCAGTTTTTTCTAATTTTCATTTGTTTGCTCAGAAACTGTGTTTTAAAACTGACGTGTTTATACTACTGTGTTTTCTATGAAGCTCCGGCAAAAAAAAATCAATTGTTGTGGTTTGATTTGAAATAATTTGCTGATAGATCTGAACACAAACAACAAAGGTGAACTAGATGAGTTTTGGCTAGTGTGATTGTTGAGAGGAAACTCGTTAGCAATTTCAAAGGTGATGAAAGAGTCCAACAACTGCGAAACATTGCACATCTCCATGAATATACCTTTAATTTTGCTTTGTTGATTTTACTACTTCTTCTTGAACTTGAGGAGTCAAATCCGCTTCATAAATAGAAGAAGCATTGAGAGGTTCGAGTTTATGATCATTTGATTGTGCCAATCGTTAGCAATTACACTAAGAGAGAACGGGGCATTATAGAGCTGTAACGAATGAGTATTGGTTTCTTTATATCAATACTAGCTATGATAGTAGTTGTTGTTTATCCTCTAATGTCCACAGTGTTTGTTGAAAAGAGCATGACATTAGATTCTAGTTTTGGATCAAATTTTCATATTCCCTCAGCATCGTTATTTGAAATTGAAAGCCCTTACAAATTGCATATTTTTGTATTTCTTATGAAATCTCTCATGCGTTGTAGAATTCTTTATGCTGCCACGCATAATTTCCATTTGTTTTTTTTTTATGTTCAAAGGCCATGGATCATCATTGGTTTATTTCAAGATTTCTTTTTTTTAATTATTAATTGATTTTTTAATAAAATTATATATGTTATATTTTCAAAAATTTAAAAATATACATATATATTTCATTAAACAAAACAATTTATTAAATTTTTTCATTTATTTTATTTTATTTTAAATTTTATTATAAAAATAAATCAAATGAAATGATGAAAACATAATTTATTATTTTTTTTATTTTTATTTTTTAACATAAAAATTCTCTTTTTCTAATCCTCCAAATCACATAAATCACAGGAGGAGAGCATACTCGAGAAATTATTAATTGAATTTTTTTTAGATATAAGAATAAGGTCTCCTAATTACACTTCCCCAGCAACGGTGCCAAAATGTTTAGTCAATTTAACATCTTAAATTACTAACATAAATAATCGACCGGGGTTAGTAAATTGATGAAGTGTGGTGCATTGTAAGTGCTTAGTTAACCTTCTTCTTACTTCATTGTTTTTATTTTATGTTGTTTTGGGGAGTTTTTGTTCTTTGATGTCTAATAATGTTTAATCTAAAATTATGAAAAGATTTAAATGAATCTAATGAATTTTAAGAAGGAATAAAAGGAACTGTTCCTAGGTTAATCTAATCTACATAAAAATAAATCAAAGACTGTTGGCTAGTTAGAATCTAATCTAGAAAATAGAGCACCTATCTATCTTATCATTAGTCTTATTCCATGGTCTAATTCTTAAAACGGAGATTGAAATTGCAGTGCTTGTCTTAAGTAAACGCAGAAAATGAAAACAACTAATGTACTTCTAGTTACTCCAACATTCAATTATGAAGCGTGACCTTCTTGAGATGATGTGTATGCAACTATCTATACGTTAACTTCTAAATTCCTAGAAAGTAAGGAAAGTGTGCAAAGGAAAACATCTAATGTTTTTAGCTACCCCAACATTCAATGATGAAGTGTTACCTTCTTGAGATGGTGTTAAGTAAGAAATTATACCTAATGATCTAGAAAAGCAAGTGAAGTATGCAGAAGGTAACTTAGTAATTGCATTCATTTAACATTCAATCATTCAGTCTTGAAATATGATTAAATCAATCTCCTTAGAATTACCTTTAGGAATATCAATGATCCAACTAAGTGAGGATCTAGAAGCAAAATGTGAAAGCATTTAAAGCTGACTGTAAACAGCTAATGTATATTTTACTTTCCCCAACATTCAATGTGAAGTATTACCCTCTTGAGATGTTGTGTAAGAAGTCAATTATACCTTAGTTTCTAAATTCCCAGAAAACAAGTAAAAATGTGCAGGATAAACTCAATAACTGTCTAAGTCTAAGCACCCTGTTCCTCACTTGTTCTTCCATCACCAATATCATCCTCTGCTCAAGAACCAAATACTTTTCATTAATCTACTCAACAAGGGAATAAGGAACCTGCAAATCAATAAAAAGAAGGTCAATTAGACATATAAACTGTAAGCGGTTAACCTCTGCAGACTAATTTTCCTTCAGTTGATACTCTATATACAGGAGACCTTAAGCACTGGCGTTGTAATAGGAACAACACAATAAACCCACTGAAATAACGCACTCCTAGGAGATTGATGCACATAAATGTGTTTATAGCCCTTGGATCCCTTATATCAGCAGATCTGGAGTCTAGATCCAAAAGGAGAGCAAAAACAAATCAAACTAGGTGTCGTAAACAAATCTCCCACCACCTAGTCTAGCTGAAAAACATCCTACAAGAGAATTGCATGCATGGTCCTATCTCTTGGGACCAAAACAGAGAATCCCTCAAAAGTATCGGTGGGGATTTCTCTCCTTTGCACAATATGAGCATCAATAAAGTTGTGGGTTACCCCACTGTCAATCAGTACATATACCCTCTGATTCATGATTGAAACTTGTACTCTTAGGGTCAAGTACTTAGGCACTCCTCTCAAAGATGCAAGAGTCCCACCTATTGGAGCAAAGGCTCCATCCACATCTCCAGATGGTGTTGGTTCCTCCTCAGCATTATCAACACTGTGACCCCTCCTTGGTTCATGATCATCTTCATCTTCCTCCTCAAAATCTGAGAAGAATTCTATGTAATGTGATTTCCTAGCAACACATCTATGTCCAGGTGCCCATGACTCTTCACTCTTGGCAAGTGAAACGTAGTCTCTTCTTTCTCAGCTCCCTCCCGAGTTCAATATCAAGAGGCTTCTTCAATGAGCTCTACTTGGAAGGAGCATCTTTTTCTTCCTTCCCTTTAGAAAAGTGAGGGGCTTTGCTCTGGAAAGTTGCCTTTGTTTTTGGTAAGGCATCTTGGAGGTATCTATCCCTCTCAATGGCATCATGAAAAGTGGTTGGCTTGGTAGATTTAACCAACCCATGCAAAGTTTCATCCAAGCCATCAATGAACATGTACACCCTCCTTGCTGTAGACAAATCAGGAACTATAACAGATAATCTCAGAAACTCATAGATATAAGTCTCTGCATTTCCCGATTGCTTTAACTTTGCAAGGCTCATGAAAGGTGCTTTTGGATCCTTTCTATCAAATCTCTCCACCAGTATTCTAGTGAATTCAGAATAGGTAGTCACATTGGTATGTCCCAATGTAGAAAACCCATGGAACCACCAATTGTGTGCTTCTCCTTCAAAGTGCAGCGCTGTAATATTGATGGCTTCAATCTCAGGGACTTTGTTCAACTGAAAGTAAATATCCATCTTTTCTACCCATGCCTTGGCAGAACTAGAGGATGACCCATCAAACTTGGGCAAAAAGAATTTGCCCATAGAGTGGTTTCTATCTTGATTATGAAAGAACCCACCATCTCTATACTGCTACCTTGGCCTTCTTCTGTCCTTGAGGTGACAAAACTCTTGGAAACTCAAATGGTCTCTGAATCTCTGATTCTGAGATTCATATTACACAAATTAGTCTTCAAGGGAATCTTGCTCTTGTGGTCCTTCATTCTCCACAACCAAGAAGGTAGGCATAGTGGAGTGTTGTGGAGCTTGTGGGGCTTGTGGTTGGTTCACTAGTTGACCAATCCAGTGATGAGACATATCAGAACTTTCCCCTGGATGAAATCTCCTAGGATATTCCCTCATTCGGTACATCCTCATCTCTTTGATCTCTTTGGAAATATATTTCATGGCCACCAACAGAGTTCTTGCAAACTCTTCTCCTTCTTTATCACTTCCAGTCTCAGGGGCTTTACCCTTGTCTTGATCATCAGTAGTGTAATAAAACTTCTTATGACCTCTGTTCTGATATCTATTCTCCCTCTCAGTAAGAGGTTCATCTTCTTTTGAGTGCAACATGGTTGTGGTGCTCCAAGGAAAGCATAGGTTGTGCCAAGAAAGGAGCTCTGATACCACTGTAATATTCCAAAATAGGAACAACATAGTAAGCCTGCTAAAATAACGCACTCCTAGGAGATTGATGCATAGAAATGTGTTTACAACCCTTCTATCCCTTAGATCAGTAGATCTGGTGTCTATATCCAAAAGGGGAGTAAAAACAAATCAAAATAGGTGTGGCAAAACGATCTCCCACCACCTAGTCTAGCTGAAAAACACCCTACAAGAGGGGCTGCAGCTATGTACAAAAAACTGCTTCAGAAATAACGCAGTCTTGGAGAGCATGAGTAGGAGGCCATCAAATGAGATCAAATTATGAATATACAGTAGCAAATCAGAATTATAATGAAGCTCTTTCAATATACAGTAGAATACAGGAGACAAGAGAGCAATAAATCTTCAAAAAAGAAGGTTGCAACACATATATAAACTGCAAAATGGCTCAACAGTGTTATTTCAAGGAGCTACAATAGCTAAACATTACATCTCAGATCTAGGACAGATTTTTGGACAAAACATCAGATCCATTTCAGATCTGGAAACTAGAAATTCTTATTTATAAGATCCCCTTGGGGTTTTGACCAAATCATGCATGACAAAGAGTAGATCTGAGTTTTAAGTTGTAGATCTGCAGAATGCTTCAGGAATTTATAAAGATGAATTTACATTAAAATAGATCAGATCTAAACAGAACATGGTTCAGCAAGCTAATCCATGGATCACCAAAGTGAAAGGCAGAGCCCAGCACCAGAGATCTCTCATAAAAAATGGGGTCAAAACACCCTCCAAAGTCTCCACTGAAAATAATGCAGTTCCTCCAAGGAAACTGCATTGTAGCTTAATTAACAGAGTTGGCCTTATGCCAAGATACAATTTTGAAGCTCAAATAATGGATGCACTCTTCCAGGAGGTTAAATGACACACTCACTGTGAAGAGCCATCAATACGAGCTAGATCTAAGTGGATCTAGAATCCCACTTGTTGCAGCCTACAAAAGCAAGCAAACCCCCACTGGATCTGCGTTGCAGTTGGAAGTAGAGCTTGGCCCAAAGCCTGATAGTAGATCAATTCAGCAAAAACTCCTCCAAGAATCCTCAATGGAAGAGGTGAAATCCCTGCATAGGAACTCCAAGTGCTAAGCAGCACAATTCTCCACTAAACAGTAGAGAATAGTATTTGTCTAAACAGACAAAATACTTAGAAATAGAGACAATCAACAACCTTCTCTTGCTGCCTTACCCTTCCTTTTATAAGATGAGAGCCTTTGCAAACCCTAAACCACCTTGATGAGTTATCTCCTTTCACATCAGGGGCCTCCTTCTAGAACTGTGTTGTCCCTTTATGAGGTACATTGAATCTAGACAACGTTGTAGATTTGGTCAAGGTTGACCCAGTCTCACAGCTCAAACCCCTTTCACACCTGCAAGTGATTTATTTACATGGCCCTGATTCATCCTTGTTCACATGGGCATTGATTTATTCAGTCTTTTCAGGAGTTTTTACATGTCCTCCTTTATTCATTTATTCATGTAACAGAAAGTAAAACAAAAATGTATATTCCTCTTAGCTTAGGCTAAGTAGGAATATTATAGGCGTTATGGTCAGTGTTTCTAGTTTAATCACAATTCCTCTCTACAAATTTAAGAATGGTTGATCTTCATAAATTTGAGGCAGTCTAAACTTGCATAGGTCTAGTAGTAACAATAGCAGAATATCACTCACCTTCTATAGGACCAAGACTGTTACACCAAAATTTGGTTATCTAACCATTTACAATTAGATGGATCGAAGTACACCATGTAAGACCAATTTTACTACAGTAAAATTGCTTTCACTATAAGAAATAATTTAATAAACCATATTTTATTAAGTTATTTCAGGTTAAAACAAGAAACCCCATGAGGAATAATTAAATAAATCCTTATTTATTTGAATTTCCTCTAGGAATAATTAATAAAAATATTGTTTATATAATATTCCTGGTCATTTTTAACCCAATTATGAGAAATAATTATATAAATCATTATTTATCTTATTTTTCTCTAGGAATAACTAATTAAATCATTATTTAGTTATTATTCCTTGTTAAATTTGACTAAATCACCTAGAAATAATGAAACAAATAATTATTTGTTAATTATTCCTTAACCACATTCTTGAAATGATAAATAAATCATTTGTTCATTTATTATTTCTAAATAAAGGTATTTAACCAATTTAAATACCTTTTCCCTCCAACAAAATATAATAAAATATTCCAAGCGATTAGATCTAGATCTTTCTTAATAATATTTTATTATGCGCCATTATCGAGGATTAATCAATATTTTGTTATAAATAGGAGGGTTTTCCATTCATTATTCACTTTGATCAGTTTCATTTTCACAGTTTGATCACTTTCATTGTCTAGCTTTGATCATTCTCATTGCTTCTTGAGTTCCCATAAAGTTCAACACATTTTGGGTTTTCTACACCATTGAGAGGGAGAAACTTCTGGATCTGAAGCATTGAGGACAGCCAAGAACCCATCCCATTGAGCACGAATGGTAACATTATTATTTTTTTCCTTCCTAGGTGTTATAAAACATTCGAAATTCTTTATATCTTGTCTTGTCCATTGGATGCATAAGGAAATTCTTATTTCCTTTCTTTGTTTAACTGCTTTTACTGTATAGATCTGGTTTTTTGCAGCATTTATTTTAACTATCGATTTTATATCTAAAGAAGTTAAGAAACCATCTTTGTTTTTATGGATGTTTGTCACATACAGCTAAAGTGACCTCTTTTCATACACTTAAATTAAGAATTTACACTAACAAATGGCGTCTCCACTGTTGTAATTCAGATTCTTGAGCGACTAACAACTTCAGTAACTAAATTTTTTCTTTATTTTTTTTCATTCTATTGATGTTTTTTTTAACTTTCATGCCCTAAAACAGTAAAAATTCTAACTTCTGGGTGTTTTCGGCTGTTTTTCACAAGTAACAAGTATCAGTTGTGCTAGAGACGAAAATTTTTCTACAACCTACCGCCCAAGGATCTAGGAACTCGAACTCACACTTTTTGAGCCTAAACATATGATTTATGCCTGAACTCACACATGTTAGCCTAGAAAATGCGATTTCCACAGCCCAAAGTGACTACCTGTGAGCTGCAACATTTTCTGAATTTTTTCTGTGTTTGTTAGGGTTTGGTGCAAGCACTGTTTTGGGTTGTCTGACCTCTGTCTTAGCCCATATTAGGTCTGGATATACTCATTTTGTCTCCTTGAAGTCGAACCAAACCCCCTAGGGTTTTAATATACTTACAGCTTTCTAGGAAGGGTTTAGATGAGTAGGTATACTGAGATTTGCAGTGCTTTCAGCCATTGTTTCAGGGTTTGATCTATCCTTCTTTCAGATCCTTTTCGATAGGTTATTATTCCATCCAAAACCCCCTCTTGAGTTTTGTTTGGTATTTCCCTTAGAGTGCCCTTGTTTCCCTTAGGGTTTTAACTTTTCGCCTCCTATTTTGCAACATTTTTCCCCTCCGGTCTCTTGTTGTTTTCTGCACCTTTCCTAGAAAATATGAGTAATTAGATCCCTATCCCTTACACCTTAGATATTTTGGTTATTTTGTGTGTTTTGAGTCAATATTTCCTGCCTTTTAGACTAGTTGTTTTGCAAACCTCCTTTTGGGTTGAATTTATCCATCTATAGCTGTTTATTTTACTGACGTTTCACTTTTATTTACATTACTTCATTATTTTTTATTTTTCTTTACAAAACCGTATGGGCTTAATTAAAATTAACACTTGGCTTGCACACACTCATACCTAAAGCGAAGAAAACTTGGTTTACACTTCCATGCCAAGACATAAACATCGTAATTAATTAATATGCCTCACATAGCCTTTGTTTATAACTCTTCAACCTTTTCATGTCATTTGTGACTTGCTATCATTACGCCCCCAAGGCATTTATCTTGGAGACTCCAAGGCCTTCACCCTCAATTTCCATTAGGAAGACTTACTCCACTCTGTAGGATCTAAGTTAGTCCTCCGCCTTGTAGAAATGATACAAACATATGTATATCAATGGATTCAATATGATCAAGCGATGTATTAAAGCTAGATATTGAATCCTTCTACAAATCAATTGCGGAAAATAAACACGATCACCAATCAAAACAAGTAAATTAAGAAGCAAAACAAAACAAAAAACAGATATTTTCGTGGGAAAGCTTACTGCTCAAAACCCCTCTATCATATATTGTATATTCCAGAAGGAATCATGAAACAATTATAATGCACTCTTCTCACAAGAGTCTCCTCAAATCTACCTATCGTCTCACACTTATCCAAACAAAATCAAGCCAACACTTAGCTAATTCTCAACATGTCTTCAGCCTACCTTGTTCACATAATTCCTGATGAATGCAATCCCTATTATTTAGGAATTTCAGCCTTCCTCGACTTCACTGAGTATCATGGGCATCCTGTGGTTTTTTAACTGCGTTTGGGCAGTCTGCTAATATCGCAACTGATATTTAACTTCCCTTTAATATTTGTCTCAACGAGGTCTCCACTAGAACTCACATGCATGGAACTATTAATAGTAAATTATCAGTTGCATGGTAGTTCACTTATTGTGAATTAAATAAGATTTAATTCACTTGATCTCTCACTAGTGCAACAAATAGTTACAACTAGTTCAACTGACTTTAACTCACCTAACTGAGTTAAATGATTACTCATGCATTAAACTAATGTACCAACTGCAATTATAACTCCATAACTAATAGAATCACTCTGCATACCTCACCAACTACCCTCAACTTGAAATTCATGAGCCAACTGAGTTTATCACGCTCAGTTAACTATTACAAGTGATTATGAGATAATATTACATTTTATTGTGCAATTTTATTAATGGATAATTCAATTTGACACATTTCAATTTAATAAATATATTGATTCTCACACTAATGTATCGCTAGGACCCATCACTACATGACCTGTGGTCCCACACTAGTGTAGGCGCTTTCATGTTGTTTCTGGATGCCAATTTCATTGTTTCTCGTTTCAAACTTCAACACTCCCTCTCAACAAGAAAGGAATGTCCTTGCATTCACACATGCACCTATTGCATGTAACACTTCTCTATTGTTTCTCGCACATGCAAATCTTTCATGCAACACTTATCTAGTGTTTCTCGCACATACAAATTTTGCATGCAACACTTCTGAAATTGAATAGTATCCAAACAACTAAATCAATATATGCATCTATCATCAAAGTATTCTAGTTGCTGGTACCTACTGCACATGTCTACTGGAATCTCTACACTACTGACATCTTCATCCATGCACTCTACACTACTGCCAACTTTGATCTGTGCTCCAATATCTGACACCTATCACTCTGATTTCTATCATCCTGACATCTGACTGCATCAATCTAATTGATCCTGCTACTGTTTTACTATGAGCTCCTCGTAGCCAGGTTCGATCCATGAGATGCACCATCTCAGTGAATCCTGCCCAAATTTCTTCCTGGGATTATATTTGCACATCACCCCACCTCACACCTGGAGGTATAGCTGCATGCACTCCCTCTGCCCATCTGGCTCGAAATTTCTCTGCTTGAGTAGTTTCTGCCACTCCATGATCCTCCGCATGTGGTTGCTCCACATCTTGAGGTTCATACTCTGGAATCAGGAGTTCCTCCTCTGCATTCAAATAAAGCTCCCTCTCAAGGGACAATTTCATGGCTTTCTCACACTTCCCCATGGTACATCCCTTGCATGTGTATATCTGCACAAGAGTACCCTTTGGAAGCTCCGTAGAAATCTACTGCATGACCTTCAAAGCTCCGTGGTGTAACTTACCCTCATCCCGACTCACCACTTTGTCTGCCTTACCCATCAATGTTGTACAACCATCTACATCAAGTTTAAAGGGATTCTTCACATGAATCCAAATCTTATTGGCTTGTCTTGTTGCTTTGCGTCGAAGCAAAACTTTGCCTTCACTAAAAACAACATCATAGCCTCTATCCTCTAACATTGTGACTGAAACAAAAGTTTTCTTCAAGAATGGTACATGCATTACATATTTTAATAGAAAGGGTTTACTTGAATATCTCTGGAAGGTAATTTTACCAATCCTGATAACATTGTCCAACCCATCATCACCCATTTCAATATGCCTCTGAAAGTACTTCTCCTCCAAGCTACTGAAAATTTCTTTTTTTCCGTCATGTGGAAAGATGCACCACTATCCAAGTTCTACCCTGATCCCATCACACTTGAGACCATGCATGCAATCAACGAGAACTCCAACTCAAATTACGAGGCCAAAGCCTCACCAGCTTTAGATCCTAAAGCCTTCTTATTCTTCTTATTTTTTGGAAAATTAGTGGCATAATGTCCATGCTCATAAGAGTGAAAACAATTCACTCTGGACACGTCGCACTCTTTTCCTTCTTCGCTGGTCCTAGCTTTGGAATAGGATTTCTTTCCCTTATCCTTATTCGCCTTACCAGCCAATGCGTTGCTTTCTTCATCATCTTTCTTAGATTAAGATCCATCCTTGGTATTCTGCCTGAATTCTTCTTTCACCAAATCTGACCAAAGTCATTCCCAATCTGGAAGCTTCTCCCTCCCATTGACAGAGTCCTCATAACAATGCCAACCCTTGGGAATTCCTAGAAGAGCTAGGCTCATGAATTCATCATCCGTGAAAGTAATTCATACACTCCCAAGCTCATATTGACATTGGACAAACTTGGTCCAGTATACCGGAATAGTATCGCCTTTCTCCATTTTAATTTTCCTAAGCTTTTCCTTTAGTGCCAATTTTCTATGACCACTACTACTTTGAAACGGATCTGTCAAAGCCTTATGCATTGCATAAGGATTCTCTTTTCCATGGAGACTTGAGACAATTTGGTCTTGTACTCCTTCCAGTAAGATCATCCTTGACCTTGCAACCTTCTTTTTCCAGGCATCAATATTTGCAGCATATGCTACAATGGGTTTGGGAACATCATTATCAATGAATTATTTCAACCCATTGTCCTCCATTAATACCTCCATCCTGTATTTCCATGAAATATAATTGGAACTTCCCTCGAGTTCATACTCCAATCTCAAGCCATTGAAATCCATTTCAATCCTGATTCGCTCGTTGTACCAAGAATACTTTTGCAAATTCAAATTCTATTCAATCACAAACTCAGATTCTCCTCCACATAGTGATTTCTTGTGCTCTGATACCATGTAGAAATTATACAAACATATTTATATCAATGATTTCAATCTGATCAAGCAATGTACTAAAGCTAGATATTGAATCCTTCTACAAATAAATTACAGAAAAAAACACGATCGCCAATCACAACAAGTAAAGAAAGAAGAAAACAAAACCACAACACAGATATTTTTCGAGGGAAAGCTTACTTTTCAAAACCCCTCTATCATATATTTTATATTCCATAAGGAATAATGAAAAAATTACAATGTACACTTCTCACAAGAGTCTCTTGCAATTTTCCTATCGTCTCACACTGATCCAAACAAAATTGGGCCAACACTTAGCCAATTCTCATCCTGTCTTCAGCCTGAATCACTCATGCAATTCCTGATGAATGCAATCCCTATTCTTTATGAATTTCTTCCTTCCTCAACTGCGCTGAGTATCATGGGCATCCTGTGTTGTTTTAACTGCATCTGGGCAGTCTGCTAATATCACAACTCACAGTTAACTTCCCCTTAACCTTTGTCTCAACTGGGTCTCCATTGGAACTGACATGCATGAAACTATTAATAGTAAATCATCAATTGCATGGTAGATGACTTATTTTGAATTACATAAGATTTAATTCACTTGATCTTTCACTAGTGCAACAAAAAGTTACAACTAGTTCAACTCAATTTAACTCACCTAACTGAGTTAACTGGTTACTCATGACTAAACTAATGCACCAAGTGCAATTCTAACTCCATAACTAATAGAATTAACTCTGCATGCCTCACATACTACCCTCAACTCAAAATTCATGAGCTAACTGAGTTTATCACACCCAGTTAACTATTACAAGTGATTATGAGATAAGATTACATTTTATTGTCCAATTTAATTAAGGGATAATTAAATTTGACACATTTCACTTTAATAAATAAATTGAATTTCACAATAATATATCTCTAGGACCCATCACTACATAACCTGTGGTCCCACATTAGTGAAGGTGCTGTCATGTTTTTTCTAGATGCCAATTTCATTGTTTCTTGTTTCAAACTTCAACACGCTGCGTCCCCATATGGACTCTGATTCTGTTTCATCGGGTTCTTCCTCTAATTTCGAACCTAGTTCCCCTCACCCTCATACCATCATCATGCTAGGCACCAATGTAGGTGCAGGTCCTCAAGCTGGTGGTGGCCTTGGACCTAATGTCGGAGCCGCTACCAAAACCATTCCGGCTACTCCTTTGCTACCTTTCATGGCGGGTTTAAGACTTCCCAATTTCATCTAGTTAATCAACAACTCTATACTCCACAATCCAGGTTGGCCTGCTATGCCAACTAAGCTTCCTTCCGACATCCGTAAATTGGAAGGAAACATTGGAGAGGACCCTACTAATCAAGTTTGTTCCTTTCATATGTGGTGTTCGTGCAATTATATTACCGATGACTCCATCCGCCTTCGGTTGTTCCAACGTACGCTCACTAGAGAAGTTGTGAAGTGGTATGTTGACCAGACTTCTGTGTCCCATTCCACTTTTGTGACTCTTGCTAAAGAATTTCTATCCTACTTCTAGTTACCTCTCTGCTATGATACTAGTACCAAGTTCTTGACTGCATTCCATCAATCTCCTGCCACCTACCTTTCTGACCATGTCTAAGAATGGCGTAGAAGGAGGAGCTTGTGTTGAGATCCTACATTTGACAACCATGTATATATATGGGTTTCTTAGAATTATTTTTCCTTCCATTGCTAAATATGTTGTGTCTCACTTTCCTCAGATAGAGGAAGAAGCTCTCCAAGTCGCGTTGAAATATGAATTGATCTACGCCTAGTCTGGTTATGTTTATATTGTTTTACCAGGTATTCCTAGACCTTGTGGTGCCAACACACCAGGGGAATATCATGCCATCGACAGTATCATTGGATCTCTTTCACATCCATATACTAATCCTTCCATGGGTTATGGTTTTCCCTAGGGGGAGCCAACTCCTCTAGCACTTATCTCCCTCCTAATAGCATGTATCTGGTTCAAAGCACACCTTATGCATTTTCCCAACTGCATCAACCAATGCTAGGCCATTTTTTTCTCAACCCGTTTACCCCAATGTTGACCAACCTCCTTTCTATCGTTATCCATAGCCCGGTGCTCTAGCCCCTTTGACATCAGCTCCCCAGCCTCCCGTGCCTTCTCAACCTCTGCCACAGCAGCCACCGCCTCCTAAAGATCAGGTTTATGCATACCAGAGAATGCTAATACTCATAATTCAAATAAAAATAATAATGGGAAAGGAAGTTGGAGCCAACCAAGGCAGGCTAACCGAGGGCGCCAAGGTAATAAACCAAACACACCGCAAGGGAACCAACCTAACACTACAAACCAGCAAAAGGGTGATCCTCCCAGGCAGAACAAGCCTCTCTGTATGAAAATGCTTTGTTCATGTTGTGGTATCCATGGATAGTATACTCATGATTTTTCCCTTTTACCCCAAATGCGCCAAATGTGGGAAGCACAAGCAGTGTCTAGTGGACAACAAGCCATGGCTTCGCTTCCTTCAAACACTACGCCAACTCAATTGGTTGTGTTCACTAATCCTTTACCTTAGAAAATATATGTTCTTGCCCAACCACCTCAAGGTAAAACCACTCCTCAACCTCCACATTTTGGTACCCATGATTACCAGATTCTCACGATGAATTTTGAAGAGGTCAATACCGCTGATTTCAACCTTCAAACCTGGTCGCACCAATATGACAAGCAACCCACTCTGTCTACAGTTGAGTCCCAAACCAAAGTTACCACAGAGTCCATTTTGACACCTAATGTTACCTTATAGATCCCTTAGCCTAAGAAAAAGTTCTTTCAAAAGATTCCCAAAGGGCCATTACGCCAAAATGCTGCTTTTGTCAAAGTCACCCACACCTATAGCAGAGTAGACGACTTGACCTAGTTTCTGTTACACTAAAAACTGTCATCCTGACATTTTACTATGAGTATGAGCTCATTATTACTCATACTTCCTCCTTTTGCAAGTCTAACATATCAGCTCCTCATGTCAAGCTTTCAAAATCAGAGAAAAGTTCCTAAAAATCCCCTAAACATTGGTATCGCACTTTATCTATTCATTCCCTGCGGTCCCGTACGTAAATTTCAGCCCTCCTGCGGAACCATACTGCACTTTCTTTGTGTTATGGGTGCGGACCTCTGTAAAACTCAAAATGCGAGAAAGTAAAGATAAAAAGTGGATTTCAGATGAATTCTAGAATATTCTAGATGGGAATTTCCGAGAATGGATATGCTTTGAGAAGGTTCATGCATCCCTCACTTGATGGAGCTAACCCCTTGATGTAAGGAGCTAATCCCTTTGAAGGATGATTCTATCCCTTCATATTTGGAACAAGAAACCTCCTCTTTTCCACTATAAAAAGAGGCCTTGGGTAGCCTCAAAGGGAGTTCAAGCTTAATATATTTGAAGTTAAATGTTGTTGAGATTCAGACTCAATTAACTAAGACTTTCTGTGAGGTTAAATCACTCATCTCTATCTGTCTTGGTTCAAAGAGTGCAATGCTTGTCAAATTAGAAGAGATTCATGCTTCGGACCCTGAGAGGACCTGCACAACATCAAGGCACAAGTTGTAAAGGTTTTCTTTATTTGAAGTTAATACAAATATACTCATTTCTCTCATTAAACTGTCTATTCATGGTTTATTTCATAAATTCCTTGATCATTATGATGAGTATGGTTTATAATAATGTCTATACAGGTGCTGTGTAATCTTTTTTCTTGTTTGTGACTGCAGATTCACGAGGAACGTTCTTTCAAGTGCACGGGAAGGACTTCAATGAGATCAAGCAAGCGCTGGATATAAGGTAGGCCTTACACCTATATAGCATTTTTATGAATTCTGTATGCTTAGAGAGAGATTAGTATAATTGGCTGTTTGTTGCTAGTTACTTTTAGTACTAAAGAGATCGGTCTTGTCCATAAGACGGATTAATCTACACAACAAAATGGTGACTCCGTTGGGGAAAGAACTTGTTGTTTTTGGTTCTCTTTTATTTTTGATTTGAGGAAACATTTTTTCCTGGTCTTTGATTG
This sequence comes from Pinus albicaulis, assembly GCA_034641835.2. Lineage (NCBI taxonomy): Eukaryota > Viridiplantae > Streptophyta > Pinopsida > Pinales > Pinaceae > Pinus > Pinus albicaulis. The sequence goes on from CM076570.1 coordinate 593,801,544, forward strand.
ATACATATCTATCTGGGTAATTTAGATTTTCCCTGTTTTTGAAAATTTAGAAATATTTTACGTTTTTCTATAATTTTTCCTAGGACCGCACTCTGCCTTACTTTGACAGTGCGGGCAGGTTCGCACTTTCGGTAAAGAATACAGTGCGGGACCGCACCTGTCAATATTGGTTGCCTGCGGACCCTGTAAAAATTTTAGAAAATATCTAGATTTCTTTTTCTATTTTATTTTTAGATCTTTGGTTTCTGCCCAAACTAAGTATTGTTTCTGTCAAGAATTTTTTGTGAATGAACTCCAACAGTGTTGATGTTTTGATGATTTTCTAGAAGAATTTGCAGTTTGGATTGTTTTTCCACTTGGTCTTTGTAGCGATTCAAACATTTGACAATTTTCAGTATCTCAGATTACATTGATCTCTTTTTGTCTTTTGAATCCAACCTGATTGTGAAAACATCCTATATTTAGAAATTAAGCCTTTTGTTTCTTTGCAAATCTTCGAAAAAACTTGGTTCAAAGTTTTGAATTTCATTTTTATAAGAACATATTTTGAGTGTTTTTGATCTGTTTTTTATTCTGGACGAATAGATTCTTAGTTCACTGAACAAATAAGAAAAACATTCATAAAAAAAATCTTAAAAGCTTTTACTCAATTTAGATTTTAGATCTCAAGATTAGATTTTGTAGTTTTGAGTAGTTTTAATTTTTGTAGCTTTCTTTCGAAGGAAAATTGTTTTGTAGCTTCTAGCTTGGAAAGGAAAAGGATTTTTCTTATGAGCTTTGATCATTTATCTTATTATTGAAAAGACAAAGTAGTTTCTTTCAATTATTTTTCATGTTTAAAGAAGGAATTTTTTATTAAAAGAATTGCATTCTCCAACTCTTTCTTAAATAGAAGTTCATTGAAAGAAAAAGAATTGATTATCATTCTAGGTGCATTTTTAGTGTTTTTTGGAAGTCGAGTCTTCACATCATCCAAAGTTTCATTTCCGCACCCATTGACTTAAGAAACAGCTCCTAAAAGTAATGCTTAATTAAAATTCATCTAGTAATCTTTGTATTTCTAGGGCTCTTATCACCAACATAGCTTAGGCTAGTGTCTTGGAGTACGGAGTAATTAACTCTCCAAGATAGCTAAAACAAACAAGTAGACAAATCTTGCGGTAGGAAGAATTCCAATTGTTGCATGTATGCTCTGGGAAGCTCCTCTTAAAGGAGTTAAGCACGAGATCATATCTGAACCAGTGGGGTAATCAATCCTTCCTCATTGGGAACGATAGAAGATATACACGTATTAAAAAAGATAAACCTTGGATAGACCATTGTCGAGGAGCCTGGGGTCACTTGTCGGTAAACCTTGTATTATTTCAAGGAGCCTTCAAGGGGATTGAGCTTTGTTACTCTGCCCTTGCGTTTGTGTCGGATCGTAGACTGTTCCCCCAGGTATATTTGTTTCAGTTGGTAACCTTAGAGGCCATAATATTTAGGATTCTTTCCTAAGGTGACGGTGGAGGGAAGATCCCACTGTACCTGGAATAGACGTCGACTAGACTCACTTGGACTCTCTGGGGGGTTCTCTTCACTCGAGATGGTTTTGTGAAGAAACTTGTGCCAGTCTGTTTCATTAAGCAGGTTGTCGGGGTAACTGTTCCAACCGCCCTTTTTGTGTTAAAATTCTACTAAGTTGGATTTTATCACCAACTGGTGTTTTTAGTACGGAAAGTTACCTGTTTGTGTGTGGTTTGAACTCTTAGATTTTTAAGCGAATGATTCAATTGTTTGTTTCTTAGAGACTTTAGGTGTTTTCATTGAATTTTTTCTTTGTTTGCGTGTGATTAGATAATTTTTAATCGTGGCGGAATTGCCGAGACAATCCCGGAGAATACAAGGGAAACCCCCTGAATATTCACCAAGTCAACCTGAAGGGCTTCGTGCTCTAGTAGCATCCAGTAGTAGTAGAATTAGATCAAAAGAAATTGGAATTTCATCTATAGTTATACATCCTGATCATCAAATACCTACAACAGAATACATTCAACAACCGATTTCAGTTTCTGAAGTTACTGAAAGTATTTCTCCTTCTGGTGAATTATCTGACGAACCTGAAATCTCTGAACCTAAAACTGAATCTTCTGTTTTGGAAACATCCTCAGGATTTATTACACCAACTTCTAGCGATCCAGGTTCACCTAGGGTAAGAAATATCATTACAGACAATCTTCCCTCTGAACTTATTTCTATTGAAGAACTTACTAATCCAGACGAAGACATATCTCTTCCCGACTCCCCTCAATCGTTAAATCTTAGGGAGCGTGAATCTATTTTCTACAGCCCCATTCGAACTAATCCTTGGTATCTCTCTTTAACGAACTTTTTAGAGAATCCGGGTCTTACTTTTTATCCACCTCGAATTCCATTTCATCCTACACCCAGAGGTTATTATCCATCATCTTTTATGGCTGGAGAGTCATCCATGTTTTCTCAAACGTCGGAATCATTTTTACATGGTGGTCCTTCTGTTCCTTCGGGATATCAGTCTTTGTCTGGTACTTTCTCGGGAGCAACTCCTCAACCCATCAAAAACGTGTTATCATCTGGTCTTGATGGACTTAAAATTGAAACATCGAACGCAGAACAAATTTTTATGATGTCTGGTAATATTCCCAATCCTCAAACTCAAGGCAGTCAGTTTCCTTCTGGGGGGCAACCTCAGGGAACTCAGTTACCGCCTGGGGGGAAACCTTAGGGTAGTCAGTTACCACCCGGGGCACAACCTCAAGGTAGCTTTTTCCCAGGACAAACTGTGGAATCATATTATTTTGGGGGGCAACCCCAAGGACAATACATTCCTCAAGGTCAACCACAAACTCAATATGCTCCTCAGGGTCCTTATCAACCCCAGCCTCAGTACGCGCCTCAGGGTTATGAACCTCAAGGGCAGTACCCAATTCAAGGTTACCAACAACCTTCTGGTCAACCATCTATTCAAGGAGCTGGAAATTTACCTCTTAATTATCAACCCTACGTTCAACCAGGTTATGGTCCTTATGTTCAACCTTCTACGGGACAATACCCTGGAATGATGGTGTGGAATCTGTCCCAATATCAACAGCCTTTATAGCCTAATGTGCAGTTGCCTTATCAACCTGGCCAGCCATTGGTTTTTCGTCCAACCCAGCAACCTGTTCAGCCAGCTATTCAAACTCCTGCACCTAGTTCAGTTCAGCAGACTAGGCCTAGTACACCTCAGACTCCGCCTCAAACTGTTGCAACTGATGTAACGTCTGTTCAACCTGTCACACCTGTTTCTGGAGTATCTGTAACACCGACTTCTTCTATCCCTGTATTTGTGCAAATCCCTCAAGTCTCTGTACCTCAGTCAGGACCTTCCATTCAGACTATAGTTCAGATGCCTGTAGGACAAGCTGGTACAAGTACAGTTGTTACAAGTCAACCTCAATTTACGTATCAACCGTACCAGGGACAGCCGCAATTCAGTCCCTATGTACAGAATCCAAGCTATCAGTATCAACCGTACCCCAGTTATACTTATCAACAACCTCAGTATGGTCCGGTTCATCCTGGTTTTCCGGGAGGTTATACAATACCTAATGCAAATCCGATTCCTAGTTATCCGGGGTATCCACCTCCTGGATCTGCTTTGGCTTCTCAAGGTTTTCGTGACCTTAACCATCAATTACCATTTGTCGCAACTTTGGACTTACCTGATTTGACGCGCCTTACGAATGATCCCATTTTTTATTATCAGAACTGGCCGCCAATGCCTCATAAGTTGCCCAGTGATATACCAAAATTCGAAGGTAAGTCAGGAGAGGATCCATCAAATCATGTTATGAATTATCACCTTTGGTGTGCATATAATTCAATCGTTGATGATTCGATTCACTTACGTCTTTTCCAAAGAACCCTTATAGGTCTTGCTGCCAAATGGTACATTGAGTTACCGCGCAGCTCGTTTCATAATTTCAGTCAGTTGGCAACAGCTTTCTTGACTCATTTTCAGTTGCCTGTCAGATACAACAATGGCACAGAATTATTAACTTCGCTAAAACAATCTACGTCCACGTATATTTCTAATCATATTCATGAATGGCGATGTAGGAGGTGTTTGGTGAAAGTTTATATTCCGGATCAAATTTTGGCAGAATGGTTTGTTAAATCATTGTTACCCAAGATCACTGAAGATGTAGCTAAGGCTGTGTTGAAGCCTAGAAAATCTCTGCTTCAAAAATCGGGGAAAACCACCCAATCGGGACCTTAAGACAGCTCCTTTTTCGTTTGGTATGGTGGCTCCGACTGGATTTAAAGGATGCAAATATATCCACTTGGGAAGGACTGTATAATCTATTAGAAGAAGAAAACCCTGTGGTGATAAAAGTTGTATCTACAGCAGATTCCAAGGATATGTCTGAAGCAACCCTTAGAGACTTGGCTTGCCCTTTTCTGCATAGAATAGCAGCAAGGCCAAGGATTCTCCCATATACAGACATGGTGCGATGGGTGCTGGATAGCACAGATATTTCAGACAGACAATTCAGAACTCCATCTGAAGAGCTAATCGGGTCATTCACCATAGAAGATCTGAGATTAATGTATAAGTTGCCAGAACCTCAGGCGACTTTCAACAAACAATTCATGGAAGATTTTGCCAAAGAACATGCAAATTTGGCAGAATGCACAAAGGAGTGGACCAAAAGAAGTGAACCATTGAAGAAAAACAAACAAGGTATGTACAACACGGGTTCACTTACCTCTCCTTATTGTTTTACTGCTGCCATGTTATGCAGGCTTTTTGGAAAGCCCGACATAAATATGATCTTACCCGAATGGCTTCCTTTGTTGAATGCGGCTGTTAATTCTACAATTGTAGACTGGGCCAAAATCCTATCTGATAATCTCACCACTGCTATTTTTCACTACCGGTCTAAACGAAATGTTTCTCGGCGGGTTTATGTAGCACGTATATTGCTTATGTCTATGGACATACATATAATAATATAAATTCCACAGCTGTGGTACAGGGAAATGGAATATCCACGATCCTTTGCCTATTCATGTGTACCATAAAGAACTATGGGAGTCTAAGTTTGTCCCCCATTGTTACCAAATTTGTCATGGAATAATGCTGCCATTGTACAGAACATTACATAATAAGGTGCCCCAAGGTTATCCCCAAAAGCAGAGGTTGATATTCTCCCCGTCACGAGATGGTTTGGAGAAGAATTGTTCACTTATGTTAGGGTTTTTGGAAGTTCTGCTTCCCCCCATGTCTTACCCCTATATGTTCCGGATAGATTGGTAGCTCGGGAGATTGCTTATTAGACCTGTGGCCAAGGAGGTCTGACAAAGGAATTAGAAGAGAAGAAAAAAGGCATTTGGCACAATTTCCCCGTAAAATGTGGAACATTTTCACTGTTTGATAATGGTCATGCATTTCAAGAGATAGGCAACATTACATGCCTACAGCTATTCAAATTGTCGAGAAGGTTATGCGACCCAAATGATATTGTTAAGAATTTTACCAATGCAGTCAAAGTAAGGGAATTTTCCGGGGAACAGGATATTTTTGATGATATGTTCCAAGCAAGAAATTCATTCAAAGAATTTTGAAGACGAGGCTCAACACGACTATCTCTAGAAAATTCGAGAATTCAAGCTTTACAGAGAAAGAAGACTAATTCCTATTCCTTTGGATAATCTACGCTTAGAGCCCACAAGGGAGCAAACGCCTAGTGTTAGTCTTAACGGCAGTTCAAGTACAGGTAAATCTAAATCAAAATCTGACAGAGATTCTGAACATTCCAATAACTCCAATGAAATGGAAGATAAAATGGAAAGATCCATTTAAGATTCTGCACAATCAAAAGAACTTACTCAACATCAAATTTTGACTTCTCAACAGACAAATCCTCCTCCAACCAATGTACAGCAACAGCCAGTCACCATTGAGTTAGACAAAGAATGGGAAACCTTTAACCAATTGATTAATGTAGAAGGACAGAATGTACAGACCCTTGTACAAACAACCAAAATTTTGAGCACAGGAATAAGTAGCACAGCCACAGTAACTGAGCACATACCCATCACACCCTCCTCTGAAATTGTACTTAATGTAGAGGACATTCCTCCTCTAGATGTATTTTACAGCCCAAAATACAAAGCAGTAGTGAAGAAACAGAGAAAAAAGAGAAAGTTAGAAGGTGCAATTGCTACTGAAGTAGAACAAGTAGATGTTTTGTGGAAGGATCCTTCCACAGAGCCTACTGAGAATCTTACTAAGTTATCTCAAATGACAGGGGCTTATGCTTCTGCGACAATTGACAAAGCATTTGAGATACAACTTTTGTTGAATGAAAAAGAAGAAACAGGTAGCTATTTTGTAATAATTCTGTGATCAAAGCCAATAATGAAGCACAATTGAAACTTGAAGAGTTTCAATAACAACTTCAAGAAATGCAAATTGGACATCAAAGAAGTTTAGCTGATAAAGAAAAGCAAATACAAATTATTCAAGATCAGCACAAAGATGATCCTAAGCTTCGAGAATTTATTTCAGAAACTATCTCTTTAAACAATCAACTACTGCAACAAGAGGAAGTTTTATGCCAAAAAATATTGCAATGGAATTCTTTGTGCCAAGAGAGCGATAAAATCACAAATCATGTCGTAGATTTACGAAATGATTATGATTTGATTAATGAAAAGATCAATGATTATCTGGCATGGAAAAAGACAGAAGAAGGCAGAAAATATGGTGCACCCATCGTTAATGAAAACCATAAAGAAATACTGTTCAATAACTGGGATGCACAGATCAGAAGGGTAGAAAAGGCAGCAGAGGAGGTGGCTACAGCGGCAAACACTCTCACTGATTGTGTAAATGACAATTTACACAGCTGTTGATCGAAGCGTTCAGGAAATGTCTCCCACGAACAGGTAATAAAAATGACAGGACGGAAGTGAAGAAAGAGCAAAATTCATCCAAGGGCGACAAAGATTGAATTGGGACTCCTACTGGTCTGTGGTGAAACCACACGGTCGGCACGGTGCGCTCAGTGCCTCATCTGACCAATCCAGAGAATTTCTCTGTGTGACTCTTGTCTGGGGCAGGTTGAATTACGAATTAGGTCAACTTTACATCTTCTCAAAACTATGCTAGATGCCTGTAAGTTTAAAGATCAAATTCATAGATAGATAGATTTAGTTTTAATTTCACTGTATTTTAGCCTAGGAAAAGGACGATCATTGAACCGAATCCTTAATTTTTGTAATAAACTATTTTTAGATTTAGCTAAGTAGTATTTAAACCCCTCTCATGCATTTAGAGAGGGGTCCTGGATCTTAATATTTTTGGACTTGGAGATTGCATTTCTGTACTCCATTGTCTTATATATTTTTTAAAAGGATCACATCTGGTGATTTTCATGCGGAATTATCTTTGAAGTGTTGCATTTCTGTACCTTGGAATTTGATTTTGCATCATAGTTACTGGATAGAGTATCAGATTGCATTTGAAAGTCCTCAAGATGAACAAGGTATTTCTATCTGTTCACTGTTGATTTCTTTTGTCTCATGATATTCGTTTTAAAATTGCTATCATTTATATGTATATTTGTTTTCACAACGCTTCCTTTTATATATCATTTCTGAGTATAATTGAAACGTTATTTTCATAATTACATATAGATGGTATACAATGATGAATGCAATATGCTAATATAACTCTGTTTAATTTCTTAAACAGAGTTATCTTTATTTGTTTCTGCACATTTCAATTTAATTAATAATACATTTTCATGGTTATTGTTGAATTGGAATAATCTTAAGTTGTATTCACATATAATTACCCAGGTTAGTGTTAGAATTTCTTTATCAGTATTTAGCTTAAATTAGATAGTTTTACTTCAGTTAATTTAGTCCCATTTCCACCCATCCAATCCAATCCATTTAGTTACAAGGAAACTGGTCCTTTAAATTCAGTCAGAGCCACCATACCAAACGGAAAAGGAGCTGTCTTAAGGTCCCGACCGAGTGGTTTTCCCCGATGTTTGAAGCAGATATTTTCTAGGCTTCAACATTTTTGGCGCTAGAAGGAGGGCCTGAGCTATGAATGGCAAGTAAATCTTAATCCAAAAGCCATTCTGAGAGCAAAACACCCTTATTAACTTCTTCAATTTCTTCTGAAATTCAAAATCCTAGAGAAGAAATTGCAGAAAATATTCAAACACCCACTACCAAAATCTTAAAACATTCAGACAAACAACATCCTGAGTCTCCTGAAGTTCAAGATCTAATTCATAAATTGAAAGGATTCTCATTATCTCTTGAAGAGTCTGAAATATCTGAAGGTAGTGTAAGCTCAAAATTTATTCCTTCGAAACCTCTTACTAGGTTGCAAAGTGAAAAACTTGGTATTCCTCCGAAAGTATTTCCTTTACCTAGTAAGGGAAAAACAAAAAGAATTCAATCGGAAACAGAAAGTGATACAAGTTCATCATCTCATATTCAATCACCTGTTTCCAAAACCACAACTCAACAAAGTACATTTGTTTCAATCATCATCTCCACAAACATCTTCTACTCAATCCTCATCAATCTCAACATCATCTATTCCAACCACTTCTATTCAAATACCACCAATTTCTACTATTCCTCCAATAGTCGTCCCAATAATGGCACAGAGACCATGGTCTACTCCAGGAGCAGTCAACATGGCTGCACCTTTACATGATTTACCAGACAATCCTGGAAAATGGCTTCCAAAGTTTAGCCCAGATCTTAACATTCAGGCTGAAGAACATATCAATAACTTTCTGCTAGCTATTAATTTGAATGGAGTCATACACGAAGATGTTGTAGTTAGATTATTCCCATATACTCTTCAGGGAGTAGCACGATCATGGTATTTTTCATTACCATCAGGATCTATAACAAGTTGGGACATTTTTGCAGATCATTTTTTGACCAAATTTGGAGATGACCGATCAATTGCAACTTTACTCAATGATGTCTCAAATTTGAAGATAGAGCCCAAGGAACCTATAAAGGAATTCAATGCTAGATTCAACAAACTCTTGAACAAAATTCATACAGATTCACAACCTAGTGAGCAAGTCAGAATTGAATGGTATATAATTGCCTTACCCTCAAACATAGCAATTTTTGTAGACAGAGCTGCAAAGCCTACATTAGCTGAGAATATGAAAGAAGCTATTGCAGTGGAAAAACGAATTACTTCTCTGGAAAATAAAAATTCTATCGAGGAAAGGAAATCAAAGAAGGTCAGCTTCAAAGATGATTCAAAGAAAAATGCCAAGGATCCATACGACATGGAAGGTTTATAGAAAGTTCTTAAAACCATGTCAAATGAAATGGTTGAAATTAAAAAACAAGTGGCTGAAACTTCTACCAAGAAACCATTCTGAAATTTCAGAAGAAACCAATTCGAATCTAAACCTCCTAATGCAATCTCTAATGCAGACGCAGAAGAAGAGGAAGAAGAAGAAGATACATCTATAGTATCAGATCAAGAAGACGAAAATGAAGAAATAGCTGAATTGAATGGAATGTGGGATTTTATTCTCCCTAATTCTGATAGTGAAGAAGCTATGCCTGTAAGTACTAGGAGTAAATCTACAGCAGAACCAGTGCAAACAGTTCCTAAAAAGAAAATTACAACTCCAAGTACCAAAGACAAATCCACTGTGAAGAAAACTTCTCCATCACCTACTCAAAATCAGCCATCCTCTTCTAATCCTCTCACATCAACAACGAAAACTTTAGTAGTGTCAGATCCTATGGAATACAATATTGTCGAAGACATGAAAAAGATCAAAGCCAACATTTCCTTACATGAACTCAGCAAACTGAAACACTAGCAAAAGTTGTTATTGAAAGAATTAAATGCTACACCAATTGCTCCTTTACCAAGCGGTGTAGTTGCAAAAGCAGCAAGAGGAACTGGTAAGCCACCAGATAAGGTAGATGCTACTGATACTGTGCTCATTGGGGAAAAGTCAAATTCTCAAACTCCTCCTTTTATTTTGAATTATGAGATGTACAATAAAAATCTGCATAATTGTTTGATTGATTTTGGAGCTTCCTCCAATATAATGTCTACTTCTGTCTGTGCTAAATTGAATATTCAACCACAGAAATCAGCAGTTCATATCGTTAAGTTGGATCGCTCTAAAGTCCAAGTGGTAGGAGAAATCAATTCAGTTACTATCAGATTAGCCTCAGATCCTAGGATTGTCCAAAGAATTGATATTCTGATTGCTGATATTCCTGAATTCTATGGATTAATCTTGAGCAGGGACTGGTCTGCAAAACTTAACGGTTATATCTCGACTGATTATTCGCACATGTGGCTTCCCTACAAAGGGAAACCAAATCAAATCAAAATTGAACGAGAAAAACATATGATGCACACTGTCACTGAATTTGAACAACCTAATGAACCTGTAGCATTCAACAACAATATTCTCGGAGGTTATTCTGCTGAATCATTCCTTGGAAATTTCAAAGCTCCTCAATCACCTTTTTCTGTAAATACTTTTGTTTCTCAGATAGAAAATTTTTCACAATCCGATACTTCCAGAATTGTAAATATTTCTGATGTAATTGTAGATAAACTAATAGATAAGTCTTTATTTTGGTCATTATATTTTGATGGATCGAAATCTAGTGATGGAGCTGGAGCTGGATGCATCCTAATTGATCCAAATGGGGAGAAAACCATGCTGTCATGTAGATTAGAATTTGAGTGTACTAACAATACCACAGAATATGAAGCCTTGGTTCAAGGACTTTGTAAAGCTATAGGGTTAGATGTTAAATACTTGAAAGTTTTTGGTGATTCTGAAATTGTTATTAAACAAGTTAGGAATATTATTCATTGCCTTTCAGGACATCTTAAACACTATCAAACCCTAGTACAAGACCTCACCACTCATTTTTTAGCATTCAATATTTCTCCTATTCCTAGGAATCAGAATACATCAACCGACTTGTTAGCTAATGTTGCATCTAAACTCCTACCTGCTGAAGATTGCAGTCCTGATAGGTTTTCTGTAGAATTGATTTTTCGTCCATCTGTCCCAGATAATGTTACAAATTGGAGAGTATTCTATCATGATCAAGATATTCTAAATTTCATGACTTCAGAGAAATCATATGATGAGCAAATTATTGACGAAGATGATCATGATTTACAAATTGCTTCAAAAGGTAATGAAAATCCCATTCCAAAATCTGTTGTTAAATTAGAGGATTTATATGACATTACAGACAGATTCAAGAAAGTCACTAATACGAAACTTCAAAGTTCCACTTTGAAGTTTGAATTAGTAAATCTTGGTTCTGATTCTAAACCTCAAAACGTTAACTTAGGACTCAATTTAACACCGGAGGAAAGGAATGCATTCATTAAACTGCTGAACAAGTATAAAAACGTTTTTGCTTGGAATTATGATGATCTAAAAACATATGATACTTCGATTATTCAACATACAATTCCAATGCTTCCTGATATTAAACCTGTTCAACAGAAGTTGAGAAAGATCCATCCAAATCTCGAAAGTCAAATCAAATCAGAACTTAATAAACTTTTAAAAACCAAAATCATTTTTCCAGTCAGGCACTCTAATTGGGTTTCCAATATGGTACCTGTAAGGAAAAAGAATGGTGATATAAGAATCTGTATTGATTTCAGAAATTTAAACAAGGCATGTTTAAAAGACAATTTCCCATTACCAACCATGGAACAGATACTTCAAAAGGTAGCTGGTTCTGAACTTATGTCTTTTCTCGATGGGTTTTCAGGGTATAATCAAGTTTTAGTTCACCCAGATGACAGATTGAAGACAACTTTCAGAACAAAATGGGGAACTTATGCTTATCAGAAAATGCCTTTTGGTCTAATAAATGCAGGAGCAACTTTTCAAAGAGCCATGGACATTTCATTTAAAGTTCTGATCAATAAATCTGTTGTTGTTTATCTTGATGACATAACGGTATTTTCAAAAAAGAGAGCCAATCATCTACATGACTTAAAGCAAATTTTTGAAAGATGTAGAAGGTTTGGTATTTCCTTAAATCCAAAGAAATCTTTCTTTTCTTTAGATGAAGGGAAACTCTTAGGATTTGTTGTGTCAAAAGATGGTATATATATTGATCCAGATAGAGTGAAAGAAATTTCTGATATTTCTTTACCACATAACAAAAAATCCATGCAATCATTTCTTGGACAGATTAATTTTGTTAAAAGATTTATTCCTGATTTTTCTTTAATTGTTTTACCTATGCAAAATATGATCAAGAAGAATTCAATATTCAAATGGACGCATAAAGAAAAATAAGCTTTTGATTCAATCAAGCGAGCGATCATTAATGCACCAGCATTGAATACCCCAGATTTTTCTAAAGATTTTACTTTGTATACTCTGGCCACTGAAACATCCTATGCAGCCGTTTTAACACAACTCAATGATCAAGAAATCGAAGCACCAATTTCTTTCTTTAGCTCAAATCTGCAAGGAGCTGAGCTTAATTATTCTGATGTTGAAAAACAAGCCTTTGTTGTGTTTAAATCAATCAAACATTTTAGACCTTTTCTCTTGAAGACACATACAAAAATCATTGTCCCATTCTCTGCAGTGAGGCAATTATTAATTCAAAAAGAAGTAGGAGAAAAGAGAGCTAACTGGGTAACAACCTTGCAAGAATATGATATTGATATTAAACCGGCTAAGATTGTTAGAGGACAAGGTTTTTGCAGATTATTGGCAGGAGCTCATAACATACCAGAAAATCAAGATTCAAATCAAGATATTCAAGTAAGTCAGATAAATGTTACAGATTCTGGATCTCAGTATAATGATCTTATCTATTACTTGAAAAATGGGTATGCTCCTTCTAATCTCATCTATAAGAGTAAACACGCTTTAAGGTTAAAGGCTATTAAATATGAGATCATTGATAATGTGTTATTTAGAAAAAATTATGATTCAATTTTATTAAGATGTCTTGAAAAGACTGAAGCTGAAAAGGTTTTGCAGGAATTGCATGATGGACTAGCAGGAGGTCATTTTGGAGGAGATACCACAGCTCACAAAATAATTCGTGCTGGTTATTACTGGCCTACCCTTTTTAAAGATACGCATGATTACGTAAGGAAGTGCCAAATTTGTCAAACTGCAAGTGGAAGACAAAGGAAACCAGCTTTTCCTTTGCAACCAGTAACTATTGAGCAACCATTCGAACAATGGGGGCTTGAAATTATTGGTGAGATAGTACCTCATTCTTCCAAACAGCACAAGTACATCCTTACTGCAACTGATTACTTTACAAAGTGGGTAGAGGCAATCCCCTTGAAGGTAGCCAATTCTGATGCAATTATTGATTTCATAGATCAATTCATCATAACTAGGTTTGGTGTACCTCAAGCTCTTGTCTTTGATAATGCATCTTACTTCTCTGGAAATAGTTTAATTGAATTTGCAGTCAAAAGAGGTTTTAAATTAAAATATTCAGCAAATTATTATCCACAAGGTAATGGTTTGGCTGAATCCACTAATAAAAACCTTATCAAAATCATTAAAATGACCGTTGATAAAAATCAAAAGAATTGGCACAAATCTTTAATCTTTGCGTTATGGGCTGATCGTATCACTGAAAAAGCTTCAATAGGGACTTCACCTTTCAATCTGGTTTATGGAAAAGAAGCTGTGATACCATCAAATCTAAATCTTCCATCATTAGCCCTAGTGCAGTTTATTGAAGAAAATCCCTCTTCATCTATTCAATTGAGATATGATCAAATCCTTAAATTAGAAGAAGATAGGGATAAAGCAAAAATTACTCATGAAAAACATCAATAGCTTGTAAAATCTTCTTTTGATGCAAGTTCCATCGGCTCAAAATTTTTTTCAATTGGTGATCTCTTTTTGAAATGGGATAAAGCACACGAAGAAAAAGGTAAACATACCAAGTTTCAGAAAATGTGGCTTGGACCATTTCAGATCGTTGAGAAGATAAGCTCAAATACATTCATACTCCAAGATCTAACAGGTAAGAGAGAGTCTCTTCCTGTAAATAGGCTTATCTTGAATAAATTCTTTTCATAAGGAGGTAACCCCTTCTTAAACTGTACATATTTCTTTCTGCAAAGTTTTTGATTGTTTTTGTTTTTTGCAAATAAAGGTTGTTTATGAGTCTCTGATTGACTGTTTACTATTTAAGAAAATTTCTTCGGAAAAATATTATAAATATTTATTTTGTGTAAATAAGAATTTTTAAAGTAATGATCACAGTTTTTGAATAGTTTAAAATAAGATGTTAAACTTTGAAAGATTATTTCAATCATTTATATGATCTTTTGAAAACTTGAGAAAAATGTAAATCATTATAAGTTTATTAAGCAGAGAAAGGTTATCTATCAAAGTAAAGATTTTTTCAAAGTTTCGGAACTCAAAAAACTATGAAAATTGTCATCCATTGATTCTTAAGGATAAAACTATTTCACCCCATCCATTTAAGTTGTGATTTTTTAGAATGTAATTCTAAGAAATTATACGAAAATTTTAAGAGATAAGAGGTCTCATTACGAGCCAACTTACCATGTTCATAAGGAGTAATAAAACTGACATTACCAATACTGCATACCAAAACAGGGTAATGGTTTATAAATATAAGACAAGGGGTCTCATCACGAGCCAACTTGTTCAGTTTAATTATAACTAGTGAATGGCATTGTTATTAACTGGCTGCCAAACCAGAACAATGGCTCTTAAAATAAAAATAAATAAAAGACAAAAACATGAGATAATAGGTCTTATGAATTTATCTTTTAAAAAGTCATAATTTTAGTTGGATGGGACAATGAATGGTTAATGGTTCAAAGGTAACCCTATCGAGACTATGAACGTTTGCTGGCAGCAAAGGCAATACCTATGGCAATAGAGTATATTATAAAACCAAAACTTGGAGAGATCCACTTACTTCATTATTAACACCAATCAAAGCTTGAGATAACCCAAAATGTTTTTATTTCTTAAGGATTTAGAAAGAAATTATGAAATGATTTTTATTTCTTTTTCATAGTTACATTTTATTTGAATTATCCTAAGATAATTTTCATTATCTTTAAAAACCTTTACTTACTAGAGATAGAATGTTCATTTTATTTTTTCAGATATAACTGTTTCTTTCAGTGAATCTCCAATTGTTGTGACCAGCAACAACCCCCCTTTTTATTTAATATTAGTAATAATACTAAATAAATGAGGACCCTTAGTTAAAAAATCCAAAAAATCAATTAGGATTTGTTTGCCTTTTCAAATAAAACTTTCTATCATAAACCTAATCCCTTAGAAAGAATATCAAGGAACACTTAAGTTTATGATAGATTATAATAAAATTACTCTTTAAACAAGATAGCGCATCCATAACAAAAATGGTATATGTCTTTTATAAAACGCATTGGTCGCAGATCGCATAGCGCAGAAAATAGAAATGATTAATGAATATCTTTCGCGCTCTTTTCAATTATGCGCTTTTGCGATTTTGCGATATGCGCTTTTGCGATAATGCGATTTTGCGATTTTGTGATATGCGCTTTTGCGCTATTGCACAATTTCCGCTTTTGCGCTATTTTCATGACTGCGATGACTTCATTTTGCGATATTGCGACATTGCGATATTGCGATATTGCGCAGCAAATCGCAGATCGCAATGTCGCAGATTCATATAGGTGCGCTATCCCAAGGCAATCTTCCCATATGTCAAATCTGTTATGCGCTTTAATGATTATATTAAATGATTGGATTGATTATTAATGGTAAATGAGATTGTGTTTGGATTGAAAGTCGTTTCACAATTAAAATATTATATTTCATCCGCTTTCACTTTTTGAACAGTCTCATCACCTTTCTTACGCCATTACTCTCATTTACTCGTAAAAAACACAGGCACGAAGGAGCAAACGTCTATACAAAGTTTCCACTAAACACTATGGGAAAGAAGGAGAAGAGCTCGAGTTCTGAAAAGAAAGAAATGGCTTTGCTATATGCAGACACCGCCTGTAACAAGGATGCCGGTATATCCACTTGGGAAGGAATGTATAATCTGTTAGAAGAAGAAAACCCTGTGGTGATAAAAGTTGTATCTACAGCAGATTCCAAGGATATGTTTGAAGCAACCCTTAGAGACTTGGCTTGCTCTTTTCTGCATAGAATAGCAGCAAGGCCAAGGATTCTCTCATATACAGACATGGTGAGATGGGTGCTGGATAGCACAGATATTTCAGACAGACAATTCAGAACTCCATCTGAAGAGCTAATCGGGTCATTCACCATAGAAGATCTGAGATTAATGTATAAGTTGCTAGAACCTCAGGCGACTTTCAACAAACAATTCATGGAAGATTTTGCCAAAGAACATGCAAATTTGGCAGAATGCACAAAGGAGTGGACCAAAAGAAGTGAACCATTGAAGAAAAACAAACAAGGTATGTACATCACGGGTTCACTTACATCTCCTTATTGTTTTACTGCTGCCATGTTATGCAGGCTTTTTGGAAAGCCTGACATAAATATGATCTTACCCGAATGGCTTCCTTTGTTGAATGCGGCTGTTAATTCTACAATTGTAGACTGGGCCAAAAGCCTATCTGATAATCTCACCACTGCTATTTTTCACTACCGGTCTAAACGAAATGTTTCTCAGCGGGTTTATCCGCCTTTTTATTTATCTGCTTATGTCATGGACGCCATCTGCTATGTCTCTAAATTCCCTGTCATGGGATGGAAATGGACTATCCACGATCCTTTGCCCATTCATGTGTACCATAAAGAACTATGGGAGTCTAATTTTGTCCCCCATTTTTACCAAATTTGTCATGGAATAATGCTGCCATTGTACAGAACATTGTATAATAAGGATGCCCTGAGGTTATCCTCAGAAACAGAGGTTGATATTCTCCCCGTCGCAAGATGGTTTGGAGAAGAATTGTTCACCTATATTAGGGTTTTTGGAAGTTATGCTTCTCCCCATGTGTTACCCCTATATGTTCCAGATAGACTTGTAGCTTGGGAAATTGCTTATCAGACCTATGGCCAGGGAGGTATAACAAAAGATTTAAAAGAGAAGAAAAAGGGCATTTGGCCACAATTTCTCATAAAATGTGGAACATTTTCACTATTTGATATTGATCATGCATTTCAAGAAATAGGCAACGTTACATGCCTACAGCTGTTCAAATTCTCGAGAAGGTTATTCGACCCAAATGATATTGTTAAAAATTTTACCAATGCAATCAAAGTAAGGGAATTCTCTGGGGACCAGGATCTTTTTGATGATATGTTCCAAGCAAGAAATTAATTTAAAGAAGTTTTGAATTCAGCTCAAGCTCAGCTATCTCCGGAGGAATTTCAGGAATTCAAGCTTTACAGAGAAAGGAGACTAATTCCTATTCCTTTGGATAATCTACGCTTAGAGCCCGCAAGGGAGAAAACTCCTAGTGTTAGTCTTAACGGCAGTTCAAGTACAGGTAAATCTAAATCAAAATCTGACAGAGATTCTGAACACTCCAATAAGTCTAAATAAAAGGAAGATAAAATGGAAGAATCCATTAAAGATTCTGCACAATCCAAAGAACTTACTCAACAGCAAATTTTGACTTCTCAACAGACAAATCCTCCTCCAACCAATGTACAGCAACAGCCAGTCACCATTGAGTTAGACAAAGAATGGGAAACCTTTAACCAATTGATTAATGTAGAAGGACAGAATGTACAGACCCCTGTCTAGACAACCAAAGTTTTGAACACAGGAACAAGCAGCACAGTCATAGTGACAGAGCACATACCAATCACACCCTCCTCTGAAATTGTACTTAATGTAGAGGAAATTCCTCCTCTGGATGTATTCTACAGCCCAAAATACAAAGCAGTAGTGAAGAGACAGAGAAAAAAGAGTAAAATAGAAAGTGCAATTGCTACTGAAGCAGAACAAGTAGATGTTTTGTGGAAAGATCCTGCCACAGAGCCTACTCATAATCTCACTAAGTTATCTCAAATAACAGGAGCTTATGCTTCTGCAACAATTGATAAAGCAGTTGAGATACAAATTTTGTTGGATGAAAAAGAAGAACAGGTAAAATCTCTACAACAGCAATTGCAACAGGTATAGGCCAATAAGGAAGCACAATTGAAACTTGAAGAGTTACAACAACAACTTCAAGAAATGAAAATAGGACATCAAAAAAGCCTGGCTGATAAAGACAAACAAATACAGATTATCCAAGATCAGCATAAAGATGATCCTAAACTTGCAGAATTCATTTCAGAAATCATCTCTTTGAACAATCAACTACTGCAACAAGAGGAAGTTTTCTACCAAAAAATCTTGCAATGGAATTCTTTGTGCCAAGAGAGCGATAAAATCACAAATCATGTCATAGATTTACGAAATGATTATGATTTGATTAATGAAAAGATCAATGATTATCTGGCATGGCAAAATACAGAAGAAGGCAGAAAAGCTGGTGCACCCATCGTTAATGAAAACCATAAAGAAATATTGTTCAATAACTGGGATGCACAAATCAGAAGGGCAGAAAAGGCAGCAGAGGAGGCGGCTACAACGGCAAACACTCTCACTGATTGTGTAAATGACAATTTACACAAAGCTAACTTGATTTCTGAAACTATTCCAGGATATCTCCCACAGGCAAATCAACTGCAAACAGAATGGAGGCAAAAGGCAGAAGAAAGAGCAAAATCCATCCAAGGTCTGACAAAATTGAATTGGGACTCATACTGGATGTACTTGGTAAAGCCACACAGTCAGCACAGTGCGCTCAATTGTATCATCAATGCTACAGAGAAGATTGCTCCTATGCTTGCCGACTCTGTCTTTTCAGGACAGTTGAATTCTGAAGTCAGTCAACCGCATCTTCTCAAAACTATGCTAGATGCCTGCAAGTTTAAAGATCAAATTCATAGATAGATAGATTTAGTTTTAATTTCACTGTATTTTAGCCTAAGAAAAGGACGGTCATTGAACCGAATCCTTAATTTTTGTAATAAACTATTTTTAGAGTTAGTTAAGTAGTATTTAAACTCCTCTCATGCATTTAGAGAGGGGTCCTGGATCTTAATATTTTTGGACTTGGAGATTGCATTTCTGTACTCCATTGTCTTATATATTTTTTGAAAAGGATCACATCTGGTGATTTTCATGCGGAATTATCTTTGAAGTGTTGCATTTCTGTACCTTGGAATTTGATTTTGCATCATAGTTACTGGATAGAGTATCAGATTGCATTTGAAAGTCTTCAAGATGAACAAGGTATTTCTATCTGTTCACTGCTGATCTCTTTTGTCTTATGATATTCATTTTAAAATTGCTATCATTTATATGTATATTGGTTTTTACAACGCTTCCTTTTATATATCATTTCTGAGTATAATTGAAACGTTATTTTTCATAGTTACATGTAAATGGTATACAATGATGAATGCAATATGCTAATATAAATCAGTTTAATTTCTTAAACAGAGTTATCTTTATTTGTTTCTGCACATTTCAATTTAATTAATAATACATTTTCATGGTTATTATTGAATTGGAACAATCTTAAGTTGTATTCATATATAATTACCCGAGTTAGTGTTAGAATTTCTTTATCAGTATTTAGCTTAAATTAGATAGTTTTATTTCAGTTAATTTAGTCCCATTTCCACCCATCCAATCCAATCCATTTAGTTACAAGGAAACTGGTCCTTTAAATCCAGTCGGAGCCACCATACCAAATGGAAAAGGAGTTGTCTTAAGGTCCCGACCGGGTGGTTTTCCCCGATGTTTGAAGCAGAGATTTTCTAGGCTTCAATAGGCTGGTGTTGTTACTGAAGAGCAAGTAATTGCTTAGGCTCAGTACCTTGACCTCGTTTATACATAGTCAAGTACCCTACATGAAAAAATCCCAGACCTTCCAAAACAAGGTCAAATAGCTGCAGCTCCTTCAGGGTCTCATGCCGCTGACGGTATGATTGGTATAGTTAATTCTAAAAGCAAGAAGAAATCATCAAATAATTCTTCTCCAATTATAACTTTACCTGATTCCCCCAAAGGAGAATCTTCTCCTGAAGTTTCTGCCGATATTCATGTCGTTGAAACATCTACGACAAAATCAAAATCCGGTGGTAAAAAGAAGGGGAGGAACAAAAACAAAAAGAATTCGAAAGAGAAAACTGATAAAGATGAATCCAATGACGAAAAACGTAAACCTCACTATCCTTGTTTCATTTGTGAACAAGATCATTTCATGAAAGAATGTCCATATCGAGACGAAGTTACGAAATTCGTTAAAGGATCGCAACAACCTGCTGTCTTGAAGGATCCCTTTCCAATTCAAAATAGTAAGATGATTGGTTCTTCCTCCACTACTTTAGAAGAGCCTATTATGATGATGTCTCATGTAAGGATTGCGACGCGATCGCAAGATTACGGTTCTAAGAATCTTGTTGATGGCAAAGAAGCAGAATCTTCTAATGCAAATACATCAAATAGAACTCCTCCTGTTTCAGGTCCACTACAGATCGAGAAACAAAATCCAGACTTAATAATAAAACCGCCTGCTAAAGGTGTTCTTCGTAAATCAGCTTTCAATCCACATGTGAGAGCTGCTCAGAATTACAACATTGTTGAAGACTTAGCTGTTTCTTATTCAGCAATGTCGGCTTTGGAAGTGCTGCAATCATGTCCAACACAGCGTAAATTATTATTGTCTGCCATAGGAGCTGTCGATGTTCAGGATTCTAACCTTATAATTTTTTATTTAGAAAATAGTACACCTTGCCTACCTCATCAAATGGCTTTCCAGATTCCAGTGTTAGTAAAAAACAAACCTATTTTTCGGACTGTGATTGATGAGGGAGCTTCAACGTGTATTATGTCAATTCAATTTTGGAAATCACTTGGATCTCCTACACTTAACCAATCCCCGACAATTCTAAAGGCTTTTGATGGTCGAGGTTTTCAACCTTTTGGTATTTTGCAGGATTTACCCATAGGGGTCGAAGGTAAAATCGTTAATCTAGATGTGGAAGTGGTTGATGCCCCTCTAGATTACAACCTTCTTCTGGGTCGTAGTTGGTCCTATGCTATGACTGCTGTTGTCTCTTCGGTCTTTCGACTTATAAAATTCCCATATCAAGGAAAGATCGTGACAATAGATCAGTTAACTTATTTCTCGTCCGACCCAGCCTCTACAGAAACAATCCAGCATGTTGGTAAAATGGCTATCCCTTATAAGGATGTTGGAGTAGGTTTGATTAAATATTCTGGTTTACTAGGAACTTTTTCCTTTCCTCCTCCTAACGTATCGCCTTCTACTGCAAATATTCACATGATTTCATCAGACACTATTATGTTTGATGATCCTTGGATCGTACCTTCCGAATCCGAGATAGATTCATTTGATGGCGTGATGCCCTTGAGTCCATTTGAAATTGCGTACCAGGCTGTACAGTCATTTTCCGACCCCTCTTCAACCGAAACCGATCCAATGAATGGGATCCAAGAGGAATCACTTTCTATATCTAGTTCAGTTACAACGACATTTCCTGAACTTGTTCATACAGATGAGCAAATTCATGAGTTTTTGTCTGTTGATGATTTACCATGGGAAGATCTACATCACCGATATTCATTTTTACCTAAATTAGATCATTTTGAAGATGATTTCGATTCAATTTTTACTGTTGAATATGCCAAGGAACCTCAGAATCCATTGCAAAATCCTGATTCTGAGTTAAATTTGGAAAATATATCTAGAACAGTTCCAATTGACATTTCAGTAAAACCAGGAATAATTGAAAACATTCATATAGGTGCTTGTTGTACAGATGAAGAAATTCAGACTTATAAAGCCATATTTCAAGAATTTCGTGACGTGTTTTCCTGGTCTTATGAAGAAATGCCAGGAATTGATCCATCGATCTTCGTTCATGAGATTAAGACTTAGACGGATGCTAAACCTGTTCGTCAATGATTACGTCAAATTCATCCTAGAAAAGATGCTGCTATAAAAGCAGAAGTTGAAAAATTACTTCGAGCAGGATTCATTTATTCAATTCCCTTAACGGATTGGGTATCGAATATTTTTCCTGTGACTAAAAAACAAGGAACGATAAGAGTATGTATCGATTATAGGGATATTAATCGAGCGTGTCCAAAAGATAATTATCCAACTCCCTATATCGATCAAATAATCGATGATTGTGCTGGCAGTGAATTGTTTTCCTTCATGGATGGCTTTTCCGGCTACAATCAAAAAAACATACTCCCTGCAGATCAACCCAAAATAGCTTTTATTTGTCCATGGGGAACATTTGCTTATTGTAAACTACCTTTTGGACTAAAGAACGCTGGAGCAACTTTTCAACGGGCTATGTCTTACGCATTTCATGACATTAAGCACATTGTCCAACCATATCTCGATGATTTACCTGCTCATTCATTACGTAGGGCCGATCATCCCACTCATTTACGAGCAATTTTTATGAGATGTAGGCATTATCGGATAAGGCTGAATCCGCATAAATGTGTTTTTTGCGTAGAATCGGGTCGATTACTGGGATTTGTTGTCTCAAAAGCAGGTATTCGTGTCGATCCATCGAAGGTCGAAGCCATCGTTAAATTGCCTCCTCCTTCAATTTTACGCCAGCTCCAAAGTTTGCAGGGGAAAGCAAACTTTTTACGTAGATTTATTCCTAACTATGCCGAGCTTACAAAGGGTTTTACCTGGTTGTTGAAACAGAACATTCCATTCTTTTGGGACGAGATCGCTGATCGATCTTTTGATGCACTTAAACACACGTTGACCCATGCACCGTTATTGCATCCTCCCAACTACAACCAAGATTACATTTTGTACCTCGCTGCTTCTCATTCCACTATTGGGATGGTACTAGTTCAGGAAGATGAATCTCACAATGAACATGTGATTTATTATCTTAGTCGAAATCTGCATCCGACTGAAATCAAATACACACATGTGGAGAAATTGGCCTTGGCAGTTGTTCAAGTTGTCCAACGTTTTAGACATTACATCTTGTTACGTAAAACCACGGTAATTTCTAATTGCAACCCTATGATGTATATTTTGACCAAACAATTGCTAGGGGGCAAATATTCCAAATGGATAGTTATCCTGCAGGAATTTGACTTGGAATTTGAGAAATCCAAGGCAAAGAAATCTTTGGTATTTGTGGAACTGATGTGCGATTTCCCCTCTACTGATACTGAAACAGTGGCAGAAGAGTCCATTGCGGACGAATCTTTGTTTCTTATCAGTACACTTGATCCATGGTATGGGGATATTATTGTTTATCTCCAAACCCAATCTTTTCGGCCTGACATTTCACGAACTCAACGACGGAAAATACGCTTCCAATCCCAACAATATAATATCATTGGTGATACACTTTATCGACGTGGAGCGGATTCTGTTTTCCGACGTTGTCTAACTCATGAAGAAGCTGAAAAGGTGTTAAATGACTGCCATTCTGGAGCATGTGGCGGTCATATGTCTGGGTATGCCACAGCCCAAAAGATATTGCGTGCAGGTTATTTCTGGCCAACGTTGTTCAAAGATTGCATTTATGCAGTTCAAAAATGCCACAACTGTCAAATTTTTGATCGGAAAATACGCGGGCCACCCGCTCCTCTTCACCCTATAATTGCTGTTGGTCCTTTCGCAAAATGGGGTATCGATTTTATTACATGTAACCCTCACTCGGCCGGGGGGCATGCCTATATTATCTTAGCAGTAGATTATTTTATAAAATGGGCTGAGGCGATGCCTACATATTCAGCTGACGGCAAGACTGCTGCAACATTCGTATTTAATCACATAATTGCTAGGTTCGGTGTTCCTCAAGCTATTATTACGGATCATGGAAGTCATTTTCGGAATGTCATGATGACTGAACTGACAGATCAGCTTGGCTTGCGCCACGATAGTTCCACTCCATATTATCCGCAAGCCAATGGTCTGGTTGAAGCCATTAACAAAGTTTTAGTCACCATGATTAAACGAATCATTGGTATTCACAAGACGAATTGGCATTCCATGTTATTTTCAACACTTTGGGCATATCGAACCTCAGTCAAAACATCAACGGGTTTCACTCCTTTTCAACTGGTTTACGGTTTGGAAGCTGTGTTGCCGATTGAATGCGAAATACCGTCACTAAAATTAGCCGTAGAATTACTTCCAGCTACGTCTGAAGAGGAGAAACATTTCTTGTACTTAGCCCAATTAGATGAGAATCGACGAAATGCTGCAATAGCAAATGAGGCTCATGTTAAAAGGATAAAATCTCAGTATGATAGAAGTGTGACCCCTCGAAATTTTTCAGAAGGAGACCTAGTTTTACTTTATGATCAAGCTAACGACAAGTTAGGAGCTGGGAAATTCGTGCCTATGTGGCATGGTCCTTATATTGTTAAACGAAAATTAGCAAAAGGGGCCTATGAGTTGATAGATTTTGACGGTGTCCCTTTGGATAAACCTAGAAATAGGCTTTATCTAAAGTGATATTATGCTTAAATGAGGTGTGGAGATTTTTGTTAGTTTAGATTTCTTTACTGTTGGTGTGTTTTAGATTAGAAAGGTGTGCCTAGTTTAGAGAGTGTGTTTTTGTCACTATTCCTGCTTATCTGAGTTTTACTCTTGATATTGCAGATGTTGACGTCTCTTCCAACCTACATTGGTTTTGCTAATGGAGCTTGTTGTAGTACACGGAACATTTCTTCCGCAGCTTGGTTATCTATTCACCCTCTGACGAGTTAGTATCCATGCATGGGGTAAGCCTTGGTCAAACAACAAATAACATTGCCGAGTATAGTGCAGTGATTGAGTTATTGTCTGAATCCATATCATTTGGAATTCGGAGTTTGATTGTAAGGTTGGATTCTGAACTTTTTGTATTACAGCTTAAGAGGGTTTATACCATTAGAAATCTAGTGTTATTACGGTTGTTTTTGAGAGTTCGTCTCTTGGAACGTGAATTTGATTACATTGAATATCAGCATATTCCAAGACATTTAAATACATTAGCAGATTCAATTGCTTCTAGTATGATAAATAGACATTTGCAATAATCAAAAGAAGTAAAACAAACAACATTCACATATGTACACAGATAGCCGACAAATAGTGATATATCATAGTATAGAAGTGTTTTCAAAAAAAAAATATACATCGTCTTCGATCATAGGTTGGAAACACCTTATGATCGGCAAAAATTATAATACAAAAGTCAAAAATATGAGTCTACACGATCATCCCATCACTGATGGTGATCACGATAAGAAACCACTGCCCGGGCTACCCTGCATAGGAACCTCCTAAAAGGTCCTGGAACTCCAATCACATATCTTTGCAACCTGAGAGGAATTTCATCTATACTGGTCTCTGGAATATCTAGATTCAAATGCTCTAGATGATGCTCTAAATCAGTCAAAATCTCCATTGATTGGCCTGCTGGGGCTGGTGCGGGCGCAACTGGTTGTCTTCTCTGGTAAGGTTGGAGATGAGCTGGTCTTTGTGGACCCACATCTGTTTTCAAAAAACTTTTGGTTATTAGTTTTCAAAGACGATAAAAAATTAAAAAAAAAATAGAATTTAGCAAACATTGAAAAATGATTTTACCTGAATCATCCCACTGTTCCCCAACAGGGAGAGCCATCTCTCTGTCGCCGCGGAAATCTATCCCGGCATATGGAAAATCCTCTATCACAAAAAGTTGGTGATCTAACCAACGAAAATATGAAGGAGAAATCGCACAATCTCAGTACCCTCAATAGCATGACGAGCCATCAACGCGGACCAACGAACCATTCTCGGTTCTCGAGGTCGACCGGCATCAATAGCAATACTCTGTGGAGATAACATGGGGATCCTCTCCAGAGCAAAAGAAACAACAATGGATCCGTATCCAAAGTTATTTAGTTTCCCATTTTTTGCTCTGGTTAGTTGGCCTTTTACATTGGCCAACACAGCTTCACACCAGTTAAAGATGGTGTCGCGAAAACAGTCCACGGAAATACGCATTTGGGAACCAGTAGCTACATGAAGCGCAGCACTCCCACACAGTTTGGTAACAGTAAAAGCAATAACTTTCAATTCAGGACGGATGATGTGTTTTATGTCAATCCGTTTGTCCCGAGGATTTGCCTGGTCATTGCAAAATTCTAGTTGGAGACTAGCGACAGACTGGCCACCTGGCCTAGTCCCAAACAAAGAAACTTGTTCGCCCCTCTTGGACAAACCAGTCAAGAAATATATATCCTCCAACTCAATTTCGAGCCGGTGGCCACCAATGAAGAAGCACTGGTCCTGAACATTCCATCTGTTCACCAACCATGTCAAGAGTTCTACTTGTGCCCTCATGCCTGAGATGGCCCAAAATTTGTACAAGCCACATGCTTTTAATGCCTGTTGTGTGGGAAAATGAAGTATTACGGCTTCATCCACTTCCTCGTGCTCACATTCTCGCCAGATAAGCATCTTGTTAATCCTACAATACATAAATAGGCAAGTTAGAATAATCTTATTTGAAAAATTTTGGAAAACAAATGAGAAATCAATGTTTTAAATCTAACCGCGCGGGTACTGCACCCACTCTTTGTAAACAGAGCGTAGCTCCGCACGCGTAGTGTGTGCCGAGTGCAGAACCCACGAATTTTTCCTTATAGGAAAAATTCTAGGTCCACAGGTAGCATGTGTCCCACATGCGGAGCCCGCGGGCGAATTTTTTAACCATTTTTTGCCCCAAAAATTCAAACTAAAGCCTAAAAACAAATTTGAAACGGATGAAAAACAAGATTGAGAGGTTGTGGATTACCTGGGACTGATGGTTCTCGATTCCAACGGACGAATTTTCCAGAATCTTCACAGGAACTTTCTTACCCAAAATATTTTTACTTTTCACTCTGGAACTGAACGGTAAAAATGAAATTGAAAAAGTCATTTTTATAAGTTTTTTCGAATGAATGAATTTTTAATTTATTTATTTTTCACTTTAAAAAGGGTATTTTTTAAAGCATTTTTACTTATCTTAAATAGGTATGTGTAATGTTTCAAGTTTTTGTGCAGAAACTGGATTTTTCAGGTGAACTGATCGTTTTTCAACAAAGAGCATACTTTTATCACTTTTTCGGACTCTTTAAAAAATTTTACGAAAAAGCGAAACCTTGGAGTCCTCTTTTAAGCCCTTTTCAGACTCTCTAAATATGAAAAGATTGCCGAGTACTTGATTATTCGAACTCGTTAAAGTAAATGAATGATCGTCCCTTCAGTATAAGTTTACCCCTTTTACGGACTGAAATGGAATATTTACGAAAAAGGTATACGTTGACTAAATACGGTCAATAGAGTTCTCTCCCGCATTATTTTATCCTTTTTCGGGCTCGAGAGACTAAATTTATGAAAAAGTACACCCACGGAGTTTTCTTAAGTTTTTCTTCTGACTCCCTAAAACTGAAAAACACCGAGTTTCTCCTATACTGGACTCGTTAAAACTTAATAGTAAAGGACCTATTTAATTTTCAACAGGAACGAACCACTCCTTCTTAGGGTTCGAATTTTAAACTAAGTTGGACTCATCCGAAGGATGAGCTTATAACCAAGCAAATGTTATCCTCCTCAAGCTTGTCAAAAATAAAGAGGTACTTGCCAGAAATGGTGGGGGAAAAAGAGAGAAAAATGGGCGTGTTTGTTATATTTTAAATTTTTCGAAAATTCAGTCAACCACTCTTGAACATGACACTTTCATTCACCTGGGTTGGGAATTCCTTTGCCTAACAATTAATCAAACCATATTGAAAGTCTTCAGCCGGTTTCTGGGTATTAGCTTTGGGTCAATTGTTACCAAGCCATCTGCAGTGTCGTTATGTGTTCAAGAGGACAGTTCAAATAAACCATTCATCTGCAAAATATCTGTCATCCATCTTTTGACCATCCCTGAGTCAGTCCTTGCCAATATATTTTCAAAACTTGATCTATGATTTCGTGTTGTGGGCTTGCCTACTACAAATCACTTTCTATCGACATCAGCACATTATCTAGGGAGTTGATCCAGAAATCGTCAATACCTTGAAATATGCATGCCTCAATGGTAGGTTTCTCGCCTTCGAGAACAGGTTGCATCATTGACCTTCGATCGAATGATTCCGTGACATGTTCGACTTCAACTCATTCATTCACATTTCATGGATTGTACTCAGTAATTTGAGAGCCATTGACATTACTGGTGGTTTCTCTCACACTTGTTAACATGTCACATCATTGACTAGTAATCAAGTGGTTTCTACCATGTTCGACTTCAACACATTTATTCACATGGATAGAATCGTACTAGTTCGAGATGCAGAAATCAAGACCCTGGATCTAGTTTCCACCATCCAGGCTGCGAGGAATTTTGTTGTCATCTATACAGTAGACTGTTTATAACAGATGGTTGCGTCCATGCTGTGTCTACATATATCTGTACTATGATGTATTCAAAATCATTCCTGTATCAGAACGATTTGAGTTAGTTTCTAGTTAGTTTTAATCTGAGTATGGGAATGCCTACCTCAGTGATGACATATATATGTATATATTTTGCATTGAATGTTTTTACAGGTTCCAACTGGGGTGTCCACAGGATGATCTTTGAAATGATAAAGTACTGCACTCTTCATATATGACAGACTACAGCTTCATCTATTCTAGACTTTGCACTTTAGGGGGCAATTTGTTACACTAAAAACTGACATCCTGACATTTTACTATGAGTATGAGCTCATTATTACTCATACTTCCTCCTTTTGCAAGTCTAACATATCAGCTCCTCATGTCAAGCTTTCAAAATCAGAGAAAAGTTCCTAAAAATCCCCTAAACATTGGTATCGCACTTTATCTATTCATTCCCTGCGGTCCCGCACCTAAAGTTCAGCCCTCCTGCGGAACCATACCGCACTTTCTTTGTGTTATGGGTGCGGACCTCTGTAAAACTCAAAAAGGCGAGAAAGTAAAGATAAAAAGTGGATTTCAGATGAATTCTAGAAGATTCTAGATGGGAATTTTCGGGAATGGATACACTTTGAGAAGGTTCATGCATCCCTCACTTGATGGAGCTAACCCCTTGATGTAAGGAGCTAATCCCTTTGAAGGAGGATTCTATCCCTTCATATTTGGAACAGAAAACCTCCTCTTTTCCACTATAAAAGAGGCCTTGGGTAGCCTCAAAGGGAGTTCAAGCTTAAGATATTTGAAGTTAAATGTTGTTGAGATTCAGACTCAGTTAACTAAGACTTTCTGTGAGGTTAAATCACTCATCTCTATCTGTCTTGGTTCAAAGAGTGCAATGCTTGTCAAATTAGAAGAGATTCCTGCTTCGGACCCCGGGAGGACCTGCACGACATCAAGGCACAGGTTGTAAAGGTTTTATTTATTTGAAGTTAATACAAATATACTCATTTCTCTCATTAAACTTTCTATTCATGGTTTATTTCATAAATTCCTTGATCATTATGATGAGTATGGTTTATAATAATGTCTATACAGGTGTTGTGTAATCTTTTTGCTTGTTTGTGACTGCAGATTCACGAGGAACGTTCTTTCAAGTGCACGGGAAGGACTTCAACGAGATCAAGCAAGCACTGGATATAAGGTAGGCCTTACACCTATATAGCATTTTTATGAATTCTGTATGCTTAGAGAGAGATTAGTATAATTGGTTGTTTGTTGCTAGTTACTTTTAGTACTAGAGAGATCGGTCTTGTCCGCAAAACGGATTAATCTACACAACAGTTTCATGCTGCTATGTCAGCGTTGGAAGTCCTCCAGTTATGCCCATCTCAATTGAAGCTATATTATCTTCTTTGGGTGTTGTATATCATGTTATCACTCTCCCCAACTTCCTAGGCTGATAATAGGATTAAAGAAAGGTAACCAAACTAAATTTTAGCTAGGTAGATAGCCCTACCTAACCAGAGAGGGCTCTCTCTATGTCACTTTTTAAAATATTCAATTTAAGGTTGAGTACCAGATTTTAGGCTAGATATAAGTTAATATGTTTGAAATTTGTTTTATAATTTGTTTTTTGGATAAAAATAATGATCAATGAAACTAAAGAAAATTCAAATACTGAATTGTAGAGAATAAAATAAGGCAAGGTAGGTAGATTTATTGAGCACAATTAAGTTGTTGTTGTGTATGTCATGATATAAAAGGTAGGAGTCTGAATGAGCATATAAAATGAATTCATTCTTCAGAAGAAATACACATTTGTGAAAATCCTAATAAATAGAGCATATTATTGCTTTCTATTTATAAACTAGTAAGATTTTCATATAGAAGATAAAATGAAAGCGAAATAACAGAGACGAAAGCATAATGCTCAAAAGAAATACCACATGGATCTCACAATATCTGTTGTGACTTCTTTTATTTCATTAAAAAAGTGTACAAAAGCTCCACAGTAATACACAGAGTTCTAAAAACTCAAAATATCCAACCTCGAATACTTTGTATAGTGAAGTATTTATAGAAAAATTATTTTACAACAGTTTACATAATTGCTATCGTAATAGATAGTGTTTTATTTTCCAAATTATACTCTAACTATAACATGGATATAAATTCGATTGGATGTGTTGGCGCTGCTCTAACAGAAAACGATTGCTAAAAAGAGATAATAGTAGACTACATTGCCTGTCAGCTGATTGATGATCTGGCAGAAGTTGAATTTTCTATTTTACCATTTACTCTTTAAATTCACACAATTTTTCCCAGAGATTTTCATCTGGGATGGTCAATTTTATTACCCTACGGTAAAATTCATCTATTTCAGTGTACTTGCAAAAAGCGGGCTTCACCACGAAAACATGTTCTATCTCATACTGAATAAAAATATGATTGCTCAATGTTCCCAACAACGCTATTCCTGTCATTGTGCCTTTGATGTTTGAAAATTTGGTTATATCTCTAGAAATGTATTTAATTCTTGGTCCAATCATCTTCTTTGTTCATCAATTTATCATTAATTACATACAAAGAAGGCAATGCCTTCTGTATTAGAGGCTTTATTCTGTTGAAAAATCTCTGCACCGTGATTTCCAGACTGTGACACTTCTCCTCAAGCTGAAGAATTAAATTCTTTTTGTGATAACCTTATTTATCTCCAGGATTGTTTATGTTCTATCATATATGCCCAAACCATCCAGCTCATACCTATTCTTTGAGTTCAGAAATTTGATAATGTTGTTTGTTGTAGCAGGATTTTC
Organism: Pinus albicaulis; assembly: GCA_034641835.2. Classification (NCBI taxonomy): domain Eukaryota; kingdom Viridiplantae; phylum Streptophyta; class Pinopsida; order Pinales; family Pinaceae; genus Pinus; species Pinus albicaulis. Next base: position 593,832,903 of record CM076570.1, read on the forward strand.
TCCAAGTTGTGCTTTAATTTTTACAATGGCCTCATTTGATTTTTGTATCAACTCCTTTTGTTCAAATATAATCTGTATACTTGGCCAAATTTCATTAATAGATTCCATGGTATCTTCCCAGATTATTTCTTTTACTTGGCCCAAAGTGTTTCCAATGGCTGATTCCTTTTTTTCTTTTTGCAATCTCTCAATTAGCTTTTTAGCTCTCTGTGCTTCAGCTGCATGTGAGCTTTCATCTCTGAACTTCTGATATTGTAACAATTTTTACTTGTTCTTGTAGTTTCTTTATCTCTTCTTCCTAAATTGACATATTATGCATTGCTTTAGTGAGTTGTTCAACTCCATCTGTAGTACTTGATGTAGAAGGTTTGGGTGTAGGAATAACTGCAAGAGGCACTGCTTCTAAAGGAAATTTAGATGTTTTTTTTGTTTGTTCCTTTTCCTCTATCATTTTCTCCATTTCTTATTCCATATGTTTTATTTGAGCATTCTGTTCCATAATCAAATTCATCATTTTTGCTTTCTAGGATTCAGTCTCTTCAATTTCTTTTTCCAAAGGATCTTCTGTGGCTGGAATCTTCAATTGCTTCATTAATGCTGCTATGTCAACATTTTTATTTTTGATGATATCTTCTATTGCATCGAAATTTAAAGGATCATATTTGACTTTGATCACTAGGTCTTCTAGAATTTTTATTCTTGTGTCTTTATAAAATGAATAAGCTTTCTCTATTTTCAGCTGTGATTGGACATTAGCTAAAGAAACCTACAATTTTGACAAACTCATAGCAGTGTTAGTGAGAGTGGATGAAATCATCTCACTAGTTTGTTTATGTAACTCCATTTGATCTACTCGACGTATGTCCTTAGTATCAAATTCAAATGCATAATTTTTGTAATCTGCTACTAACTTTGGCTATGGAATTTGTGCTTGAAGAAAAGAAAACTGCATTTTTCCTTTCTCTAAATCAAAAGCTGATAGAAACCTGCTCTGAGAGCTGGAAGTTTGCTTCCAAAACTGATTGTATGTGTTGGTCTTCAACATTTCATTCTTAAATTTAATCTCAATGAAGGTATCAAATATAGTCTTCTCCTTTTCCCCTATAACAATTGTACTAGGTTGAATGAATTTATGTTGATCTTTAGAAACTATTGGAATAGTAGGAGTAGAAGTAATTTGAGCACCTGCCTGTGTAAAAGGAGGTGTCTCTTTGGTAATAATAACAACATCTTGCTCTGAATCCTTGCTAGGATGAATTATGGATTGAGCTTTTTCTTCTTTCTATAATGGATTTTTAATTCTTTGCTAGATGGATCAGTAATTGGAGATGACTGATCTTCTCTGATCCTTTTTCCTTCTCTGTTATGCAACAAGATTCTGTAATGTTGATGTAGACACTATTTGTTCTTCGGCTTCCTATAAAGTGCCCTAAGTCCATTCAAGCTGATTCATATATTTCTCAATTTCTCGTCTATGTATGAATATAAGGTGTAGATTTTTTCTCTACTCTTAGTTTATAAATAACACCAACTGGATCATATGACCATGTGAAACTGAGGCTGAATTGCATCTCTTTCAACAATTTGTCTTCCTTGTCCTCTATTGTCCTACTATTACAGATAAAGTGTCCTATATATGTTTTGATTTTGAATTGGGACTTCTTTTTAGAAGACACAAAATATACTTCATCGGCACTAAGCATTTTATTGATTTATTCTAATGCAAAATCCTCACTGTGAGGAATTTTGGAAATTTGTAAGGGGGAAGCTCATAGCCATAGATTCTAATTTCTGTGAAATTCTGATAGAGATACCAATCTCTTGTCCTGGATTGATCTAATAGTTGCAACACTTTTCTAATTCTTCACTGATCCTAGGCTCCGTAATGCTAGTTAGTAGACTGAGTGCTGGATGTAGAAACCATTCTATAAACTACTTATATGAATATTTTGTTTATTCCTTCATCACTAATGTAGTCCAGAAAATAACTAATCGTTGATTTACCTCCTCATCCAGTTTTTGTAATTAAAACTTTAATTTGTATCCATGAGAATATAAAAATAGATAAACTAACACAAAGGCATATTTGAATACCTCTTGAATTGGGAATTTAACAAAATTCTCATGAATGGAATCTGCAATGAATTGACTGAAATTGAATATGATGGAGGTTTTGGAATATGTGGAGAAAATTGACATGAATCCTATGATGGTTTCATCTACCCATTGGTCCGAGTAATATCCAAGAAGGTAAGAGATAATAGTGATGATTTTCTTGGCTCTTTTAGGGAAAATGGATGATGGAAATGGAGGATTCTTCTTGGGAAATGGGGTATTTTCAGTGGTAAATAGCTCAAGGGTTTTAGCCCTTTTTGAAAAATCCAATTTATGATATATTTCAATCAATGCTTCTTGATAAAATGGAGTGGCATTCTTTGTGATGGGGGCTTGCATCATTTGTTCTATAGTTTGGGCAGTTATGGTTACTAAAATCTCTCCTGTAGGAGCGATAATAGGTCTTTGGTTGGGTACATACCAGGATTATTTTCTGACAAATTTTGGGCACTGTGGGTGTGAGGAAAGATATAATGAGGCATGTTTGAATCCCACTACCCAATATCATCAGATTTATCAATAAATTTATCTTCTACCCAACAATACATTTCAAATAGTTCAAGCTCACAGAGGGTTTCATGAATCTTATGATCTTTGTCTGCTAATGGTATATGATGGAAGTCAATTTGAGGTTGAAGCAACACACTTACTATTTCTTCCAGCCCTTTGTTCTTTGGAGGCATGACTAGCTCTGTTTGAATGGAAGGGGAAGATCTTCTGATGAAAAAACGGAGGTTGAGACTAAGAGAAGGCTCTGCAAATTGGAAGAAATGTCGACAACTGAAAAGAATGCTTTAAATAGTGGTCAAATTGTTGTTATGGATTTCTGGCGATCTCTATGAATTTATAATTATCTTGTACATGGCAGAGTGAATAGAAAAATGAAGGTTTAAACATGTTATTTAGAATGAGTTTATAAACATTCTGGGTTAATTCCCATTGAAAGAGGCATGGGTACATTAGATTTAATAGTTAGAATTGAATTTAATTTGCTGAAGGTTATACAAGCATGGGAATTCAATTGATTAGACAGTGGCACAGTCCATGTGCATGACACGAATGATGGGCGGAGCAGGTGGTTTTCATCCAGCAGATAAGAGGAATTTCGGATGGGTCCATCCATTACGGGAATTTGAGGTCTAAAATGGGCCTCCTAAGAAAATGTATAACTAAAATAAATTTTATGAGAACCAATAGGATTCAAGATGACAATGTCAACCATGGGGGATGATTCACCATTTTTGGAGTAAAAATTAAAAATATTAAGGTTAGACTCACAACTTGTGGTATTACAACTTACTAGTGTTTATACTGTTAGAAATCCAACACTTCTTAGATTGTTCCTAAGAGTTCTAATTTTGAAAAGACATTTTAATTTCATTCAATATCAAAATATTTCCAAAAATTTGAACGCATTAACTGATTCATTAGCTAATCAAGTTTTAGATAGACATTTGCAATATATGTAAATAAAACATTCACATCATTGAATAGGATTACACAATAAACATAGGAAAAACTATGAAATCATATAGATAGATAGTTATAGGGTTTTACAAGATTTGTGCCCAAGACACATTGGTCATCTGACCTCAAAATGTATGTAAAATGTCACATGTAAACTATTGGTGCTCATGGTAACATGCTATGGACCTAGCAATCCTACGGAGTAACTGCATCCAATGCTTAGGAACCCCAATAGTGTGTCGCTGCAGTCGCATGGGTAACTCTTCAACCCGAAAATCTAGAATTCTGAAGGTTAAATATTCTATGTGCTGCTGAAGCTCATCCAGAGTCTTAGCTGTATCAAGGTCTTGAAGGACTGCTCTCTCAACAACCCTCTCTGCTGGCGCATCTGCTTCGTACTCTGGTTCCTCTACTGGTTGAACATGACCGATATCTACATTACATCAAACATTTATTTTAGTCTTGGAAAGAAATCAAAACAAAAAAATGTTGTATAAACCTTAGAAAAATAAAAAAACATGGTCAAAACATTCTTACCCATTGCACCCCACTAGCGCCTTCTGGTAATACTAAATCTAGATCTCCTCGAAAGTCAACACCTGTGTATGCATACTCATCGATGGCAACGATCTGTCGTCGGAACTAGGCGAAGAATGCAGTGGATAACACAATGGTCGATTGGCCTGCATGTTAACCCATGAGTCCTACCCATCTCTACATTCGAGGATATCTAGGACTAGATATATCCAGTGTTACATGTTGTGGCTGCATCAGTTGAATCCATTCCAAAGAGAAGGAGACAAGGATTGAACCATAACTGAAATTTTTCTTCCTTCCTCCCTTTTCTTTGTTCAATTGTTCCTTTATCTGAGATAGAATAGCTTCAGACCAGTTGAATACTGTTGGCTCTAAACACTCTAGCGCATACTTCATATACGATATTTTCGCTACATGTAGTGTAACGGTGCCAGCAAGTTTAGCGATCATGAAAAGGATGGTTCTCAAAGGCAAATCCCTGACATCCCGGATGTTTTTTTTTCCATATTTTCTAGGTTTTGCCCCTAGATAGAAATACTGCATAACATAATCCATCACTGTCTCTCCTCCAACGGTAGACCCTGTGAGAGAAATGGGAAAACCTTTCCTCGAAAAACCTGTGAGAAAATACATGTCCTCAACTATTATGGGAACCACTTTGTTCTTAATGTGAAATGACTCTATCGCCGAATCCCATGCTCGAACTAAGAACTCCAAGAGTTCTATTTTTTGCCTCATTCCTAACAATTTGAAGTACTTAAGAATTCCACAATCTCTTAGGGCTCTTACAGTAGCTGGATCATTCAAGGAAATCATATATTTTTCTTTGTGTTCTCTTTCCCTCCATGTAATCGTCATTTTAATCCGATGGAAACCTGAAAGACAACCATAAGATCCATTAGATTCCATTCATTGTAAAAAACTAGGAGAAATTTGGTCACAAAATTTAAACCAAAAACTTGAACTGCACCCAATGCACTCCCTGGGCTAAGACAGTGCATTGCACATGCAAGTACCCTTCACTGTACCTTCTATGCAATGTAGGTTTCGACATTCAGAGGTGCGTTTCCCTCATTTTGGGAATAATTTACCCTACGGGCCTTAAAACCCTAAAAATCTGCAAAGAATGTAAATGAAATGAATACCAAAGGTAAGAGGAGGTTCATGGTACTAACTTGGATCAAATGGCAATGAAATCCATCCATAGAAACGACCACAATCAACGACTGAAGTTCGGGAGAAAAATCAAGTTCAGAGCTCCAAAATGCAAATGGTAACTATGGAATGGTTAAAATGAATAGTAAAACTACTTTTTATAGTCATTTAATTGTTTGTAAGATAAATTTATTGCTATGAATATAGTTTTATTATGTTTTTATCATGAAACAAGTATTTTTTAATCCATTTGATGTTGTTTTGAACAGGAAATACAACTGATGAACAGATTAGTCATGCAGATTTATTCAAAGAATGACTTGACCACAAAGCATACTTTTTCTCCTTATTTTTCAAGCTTTGTTAAAAATGAAAAGGGATTTGAAGCGCACTTTTATCTCTTTTTCAAGCTTCGATAACAGCGAAAAAGGAACCCCTGGAGTCTTCTTTCAGCTCTTTTCATACTTCAATAATGCGAAAAGATTGCCGAGCACTTGTCTTTTCGAGCTCGTTAAAGTAAATGAATTGGTATCTACTCAGTATAAGTTTAACCCTTTTCCAGACTGAGATGGATTATTTACGAAAAAGGAATACCTTGGTTAAACATGACCAAAGACGTTCTCTTAGATATTATTTTACACTTTTTCGGGTCTCAGTGACAAATTTACGAAAAATTACTTTTGGAGTTCTCTTTCGTCCTGTTTTTCAGACTCTCTAAATATGAAAAAGGACTAGGATATCATTGTCGTTAAGCTCGTTAAAACATAAAATAGCGACGGGCTTGTCGATCATGGCAAGAATCGAGTTTCATTATCGCTAGACTCATTAAATTATTAAATAGCGATACTTTATTCACCCGAAGGGTTGAATTATAGATCAAGCAAATGTTATCCTCCTCAAGATTGTTAAAAAATAAAGAGGAACTGGTCGACAAATGACCAGGGAGAATTTGGGAAAAGTGAGCAAAGTTTCTTTTTGGTAGCAAGTCGCTCTTGAACATGACACTTCTTTCACTCCATGTGTGTGACTATTTGGGTTGGGTAATCATCTTGACGGTTCATTCACATCTATGGTTCATCATACCTTCACTTAGGTTTTGTGTCAATACTGCCAAATCATCATAGTGTCGCTGATATGTTCAAGAGAACTCATCCAGTGATTAAAAACTCATCCTTCTGCAATACTCATAAACCTTCATTTTCATGACCGTCATCCCTGAAAATTTCTATATCAAGTCATACCCTTGTCTCCGAAATCAGTAACTCCATTTTTTCAATAAGGTGACTTCGTGTTGACAAAAAATCAATATCCTGGAAGTTCACTTAGAAACATCAGATTCTAGTACCATGAGGCTTGTTACAACATCGACAAGATCCTTGCTTCCAGACCTTTGACCGAAAGATTTTGTTTGGCGTTTGACATCAAATCATCTATTCACGCATTATGAAATGCACTGCAGAACCTTGAGGACCATTTTCATTAATGGTGGTTCTCTCGCGTTTGTTAACAGCTCCCATCATTGGCTGGTAATCAAATGATGTCTTTCCATCTTCGACTACAAATCATATATTCGCATGGCTAGAATTGTACCCGAATGATCGACTGAACGAGATAAGAAGACCTCGGATGTAGTTTCAGCCATCCGGGCTGCAATTTCAGGATTGTTGTACACATCATCTTTACGGTGACCTTACATACAGATTTTCATCCAAACATGTGCCTATATCTGTAGGCATGTATGCATCTAGGCAGCATTCAAATGAAGACGACTTTCTGAATTATGTACATGTTATTATATTGTTTATGTGCTGAACATGGGAATGCCTACCCTCGGCAATTATGATCAAAGAGGATATATCATGATCTAATGTATTGTAATATTGATGCAGGTGACCACTCTGTATCATTTCCAAGCTCATCACAGTGTAAATCATCTTAATCAAATGTTTTTATTATTTGGATCTCATGCTTTAGGGGGAAATTGTTATATGTCAATTTAGGCACCATTCCCAATGATAAAGGGTCTATCATTCCCTATCATTTCAGTTGCTACATGCCCTAAGACAAGAAACAAGACAAATCAAGCAAGACTTTCATCAAGAAAATGTTTCGAAGGTTTGAAGCTTATTATATAGCATATGAGAGCTCACTAACGCAGGCTATAAGGGGCATAAGTGCGTTGCATATGCAGGTAGCCCCATGCAAGGCTACTCTGAAAAGCACTTCCCAACATTCACAGGTGTGTTGGTCACATTGGGAGTGAAATTCTCATTGTTCCGAAATCTCCACTTGGCCAGTGCCTTCTAGAAGAGTTCACATGTGTCAAGCTCCGGATTCAAGTGTCCATTTGACATCTACATGACTGGAATCATGTCTTGCCTATTATTGGAAATTCATTGATTGCAAAACAACCTACAGTTCATCTATAAATTTAGCACAGATCTAAGTGCTTGAGAAGGAAGAATTTGAGTAGAAAAATGCTAGAGAATTTTCAATTGAGAGCTAGATTTGTGTAGTTGCTGCTGGAGAGATTTATACTTTTATGAGGCTTGGGGATGTCGCTTGAAGGGTCACTTAAAATCAGTCACTTGGTTGTAACCTCTCCTTCTATCATCAATAAATAATACTACATATTTTTCCCTATATGCATCTGTATTGGCTTTGATTTTCCATATTGCAAGATCTTAGTTGATGTGCATGGTTTATGATTTACTGATTTAGAAAACCAATTTGAATAGATATCTATATTATTGCATCTTCTGTTGTTTCAGTGTTCTTTTTTGCGGGAAGCATTTAGTACAAAACTGCTTGAATTTGAATCTGCAACAGAAGCGACAGAAGGAGCCATTTGGAAGCGACTGATCAAGTAAGCCTAAAATCCTCTATTTGTATCTGTTCTTAGTTAGGAGAAATAGTCGTATAGTCTTTCACCTATTGTTCTAGACTAGCACCTATCTATGGAGGCATGATTTATCCGTAATTCACAATTCTTCCCTAACACTAACCATGTAACAAGGAACACCAGGAAAAGGGATATCACAAATCCTCCTACCCCAAAATTAATTTTCCTCAAGCAATCCAAACATGTGGACCAATCTGTTGGCCCAATGCAACTAAGACCCAATGTCTAGATCACATACAAACTGTTGGGTGGTGTTGTGCCTCTGTGTCAACCCCCTAGGAACGGATCCCTCAATGCCCAGATCTTGGATAAGGCTTTGACTAAATATGTGGTCAACTAACCCTCCTGGATCCCAATGCCACCAAAAACAAGCATCAATACTCCATGGCTCCTATTTTTCTAGAGTTATGGTTGTAAAATTTTCTCCACCATCTATATACCAACTCATCACCTCTCTCCAATCCAACCACTGACTCAATCCAATGTTAATCCTACTCTCCTGATGCCGAGATGGAATGCTAAAGAGTTTTTGACATGTATCTCAATTCCAAATGAAAACTTTATCACATGTCATGTCTAGGGGTCCCTGCTCCACTATGCCCCAGACCAAGAATATCAGACCATCAATAGGGTACCAACTCATGATCTCCCACCAATCTAATGTATGGACAGATGTCCAAGGAATACGTCTACTAGGATGATACTAATCCATGCTCAAATATAGTTCTTTTCCTAATAAACCAAAAAAAATTGTCCAAGGAACCCTACCCATCTCCCTATAATGGGCAAAAGTGGGTAAGTTGTGGTGCAAGCCTTGTCCATGTACTCCAGGAAAGGGCTCCATCCTAAAAGTGTTGCAGCTTTGTTGAATGCCACTATGTTTGCTTGCACCTCATAAATGGGTAGCCCTAAATATGGATGTGTTGTTGTACCCCTCGTCTCATAGGAAACTCCATGCTCCTGCAGTCCACTAATCTCTTGAGAAATTGTCGTGTGAGACTCCAACACTTCCTGAGGACATGTTTCTATGGATACTACCACTCTACTAATTTTCTGTACATATGCCTTCTCCTCATCAATGGATGACCCAAAAGGTGGCTTCCCATACTCTTCCATCATCACCTCAATAAGAACCCATGCACATTTTTCATTGAAGATGGAGTCATTACAAGTGGTTTAGGATATTTTCATTCTTAGGCCCTTGTAGGAAGACAAATCAGCATCAATTTACAACTTGAGTCGGCTCGGGGAGTACAATATTACTTTACGATGAATAATCTGGAAAATACACCATCCAAACATGCAATATCCAAATTTTATATAAAAAATTGATCAGCTAAAAACATTGTTTGTTGACCAGACAAAAATTGCTAAAAACATTGTGCGCTTACCACATAAACGCTACCACATGAGTGCTTAGAAAATAGTGTCATGGCTCCTTGCTAACCGGTCCTTTCATTCTCTCCATGTTAGCTCCTCAATAGATAATTAAATATAGGTGCACTTCAGACCTATCTAATTGGTTTCAACAATTATGCGACCAAGAAATGTTACAATCCACTTAAATTAACTCAAATTGCAACTAAGTCAAGCAACACTGAAACTGGAAGCACCAACACACTCGATATATGCTTGTCTTCTTATAGACTGATGACACATTCTTCACAAAAATCAATGAATTCAGCCTAGAAATTCACATTCTAGGCTCCCTTCAATTAATCATGGGTCCCCCTTAGTAGCACGGGCCAAATAATTCAATAATTCAAAGTAGAAATTGTTGAATATTTAATAAATTCATGACAATTTTACATGGCTTGCAGCAAAAAAAAAAATCTTCAACAATTCGATCATGATCTTTTTTCAAAACAAACCCTCGGGGTGGTAGGAACACCAAATCTAATATCACCGTAATATCCTAAATGAGATATTTCGACCAATTTTTCAGAAAATAGCTTAACCCATAAATTTCAACCTAAAATCTCTTTTTAATTAACAGAAGATTTCCATGTAAAATAAGACACATAAAGCATATGAAATTTAAATAACATATCGAGCAAAAATTATCTTAGATTTTATTATAATAAATAGCTGAAAGAATGTGCATGATAATATAGCTAAAATATCTGAGATAGATGATCTGATCTCCAAAACGGCTATTCTCTAATGCTGAAGTCGAACCTCCCAAAACTGAAATGAAATCAATCACTATACCTATTAATTATGGTTGAATCCACTGAGGAGATGAGGTGGGTTTCCCTCCACACTCACCAAAATCACTCGAGGTTTTCTGTCCTAAGGCTACTACTAGAGTAAAGAACTGGGTTCTTAACCTCTCATACAAGAAGAAATATGGAATCCAAGATATCCTCCAATGGCCTCCTTCTCTTATTTTATAGATCTCATGGACCCTTCAAGAGATTTTTATTTTATTATTATTTTAATCATGGAGCACTTTTCCCTCTTCTATTCTAATTAAAATATTCTTTTTAATATGGAAAAAAGAGTAAGTATGCCACCATGTCTCCTTAGGTCACTAAAAATCCTATCTAGCCATCCCATCGTGTAGGTATTCTTTTTTTCAGTTCCAAGGAGATATCACACTAAGGTGTTATATCAATTATTCCTCCTAGAATTCCACCTTGAGTGTAATAAATTGATTTAAGCCCAAAAATAACTTAGTTTCCGAAAGTTTTCGGAATGCACGAGAAAAAAAGGAAAATTGTGCAAATGATGGAATATCCCAAGCGAATGCCATCAGTACCCATAAAAACTCCTCAAAACTCCTCCAAAATCCCCTGGGCCCGTTGATGACACTAACCTGTGCTTGTGACCTGTCTGCCCCTGACTCTGAGAGTCCATCCTAACCATGTCATAAGGAACACCAGAAAAAGGGATATCTCATAACCATAGGTCGGTTACACAACAAATTTCTTACAGTAAACCATCCCCAAGCCAAATCCAATGTCTAAGTAAATTCTTACTCAGGGAATTCACACCAAATTCTTAGTTTAACACTGAAAGTATGAAACTAGTTTATAAAATTCCCTCTAACAACAAACACCAAGGTGGTTTATCAGTATTACCTACAGTAAGAACCAGGGTTGTTTATCATTTGTTTCCTATTAGTAAACACCATAGTGAATAATATTTTCCTTTGAGTTCATTCACAAGGATTCACTCAAGGTTCAAATTGGGGTTTTCTTAGTCTCAAGATTTGGAATCCATTTTATAGGTGCTTTATTAGTTGTATATTCATAAGAAGAACCACAGGCCTTTGAATTCCACTTTCCAAGTGGTTTAATAGCTACATGAAAAGCACCATGGTAACATAGAACTCCCAACCTAGGTGGTATATCATCTATATATAAAGCACCATAGTGATTCAATAATCCACTGAGCCTCCCACTGAGAACATAAGCTTAGACAATACAATCTAGTGGCCTCACACAATTCCCAGAAATTTCAATCAAGTTTCGCAAATTTTTTAACTCATGTATAGGGCTACACATCCTAGCTCAAACATTACTTTGTATTTAGATACCAATGCCTAATTACTTCCTCATACTCCAAAAATCAGTAGTAATATCAAACCTAGTGAGATCCCACCAAAAGGAGCAACCAACTAGCTAGAGAGAGAGTCTATTCTCTTCAGTTTTGTGATCATATCATTATTCTTAGCACTCTTCCTTGCATTTTGGAGGCACCCACCTATATTCTCCATGTGTTAGGCATGTTGGAATTTTCCTATTCCCATCATCTCAATAAAATATCATAACTTTTACTGTCACCCAATACCTCTCCCCCAATCCTATCTAATAACTCAATTGTCAAGTAGTGGCTCGACCAGCATGTAACTAGTGTATCACTAACTTTATCAATTTCATTCATAGCTATTTTCATTGTCTTTCAAGGTGCACAATCTCCTGCAGATATTTGTACCTACAAGGTTGTTCCCTCCTTCAACCGATAATGAAATTTAAGTATTTAAATTAATACATTGGATCACAAACAATGCCTATTTTTACCATGTTGGCATTACAATCACATTAAAAATTCTCGGGTAATTGAAAGGGTTGTCAAAATCTCCTCCCCCTTAATTGAACATCATCCTCGGTGTTCCATAAAATAAAATAAAACTAAGATTTATTATTAACAATTGTTACATCGTTCTATACATGAAACAAAATGAGTTGAGCTCCCACACTTGGTATTCAAATTCCCATGTAGCTTCATCAAGTCTAAAGTGCTCTTATTGTACGTTTATTTTCTCTATTACTCAATTCTATATCATAGTTTATCTTCAATATAGGTTGCATAATGGGTCATGTGAGAATTCCCCTTCATATTCTACCTATAACATAGATCAATAAATCACATGATTATTTTCACGTATATACCTTTGAATAAAATAAATATGAAATAAATCATGTGCCTTCACTATGGCTGGCAAGGCTAGTCTATGAGATACTGGTCCAACTCTTTCCAAAATATGACATCGTCCATAAAATATTTTGCTAATTTAGCACATGACCCCAATTTTGGTGAACTCTTCCTTGTTATTATGCAAATATATACACATTGTCCCACTTGGAACTATTTATCCATTCTTTGTTGGTAAGAATAACTATTTTTCCTATCATAGTCTACTTTTAACTTATGCCTAATATTAACTACCTCCTTCTCCAATTCTCTCAGCATGTCAGGTCCAATTGTCACTCTATTCAGTAGGTCATCCTAGTTAATGGGACTACTGCATTTTCTACCATACAGTGCCTAAAAAGGACTTATATTTATAAACTCTTAGAATTCGTTGTTGTATGAAATTTTAACTAATGGTAGTAATTATTCCCACCTACTCGACTAATGCATGACATACATCCTCAACACATCTTCTAGGATTATATTTACTCTTTCAGTTTGATCACCTGTCTAAGGATAATATGTTGTGATAAAATCTATCTCAATCCCAAATTCCGCAAACAATTATTTCCAAAAATTTGAATTGAACTTCTCATCCCAATTTGAAATGATATTTTTGGGTATGCCATGCAATATGAATCTTTCTTGCATAAAAATCTAAGCTATGTTAATAATCTTTTGGGTGGACTTAGGCACTATAAAGTGAGCTTCCTTGCTTAATTTTTCTAATACCACCATAATGGAATCATGTTGTTTGTATGTCTTCAATAATCCCATGATAAAGTCGACATATTGAAATCCCATTTCCACTTAAGGATTGGAATTGTCTATAGTAATCATGTTGGATGTACCATTCCACTTTGAATTGTTGTGATCCAAGTGGATATTGGTGGCCCACCGCCTATTCCACTTGGACCCCCACCACTATTTCTTTTAGTTTTTCAGTTTCCTTAATTGTAGCACACTTTACTATTTTTGGAAATTTTTCCGGTCCTAAACTTCTGGAGCTGTTTTGAGGCCCTAAATGATATTTTTTGGGGAAAATCACCTCTAATCATATATAAGCCTTTAACTCGATATTTTTTTTCAGTAGTTGTATTCCTCGGAAAGGTAGTTCTAACGAGGTATCATGTGCATCAAAAAAATATCATATGCCAAAGTTACGACCCTGGGAAATTGATGTAGCAATTTATCCCAACGAGGCCCATAGTTTGGTGTTTCATCTCCTAGGTTTATTTTTTTGGATTTTTAGGGTTTTCCATTATTTTTCATTAATAAATAGGCCTTAGAGCCTCATCATAAAAAATTTCAGAGGCATGTAGCTACCACATCTCTTCTTAGAGATAATCTACCAACACCCTAGCTAGTTTATTTCCATTCTATGTGTAAGCATATTTCAGTTATGTGATATTAATGAAATGAAGTCTTATTTTTGTTACATATTTGTGTTTATGTGTAATTCTTTATTTTATTGGGTTCCTGCATAATTCCAAATTAGTGGTATCAGAGCGATCTTCTCTTCCTCTACCCTTCTTCACATGTCTCTAACGAGGTCAGGGTATAAGGAGTTAGGGATTGATCTGGTGGAACCTTTGCAAGATCCTATGGGGGACGAAAGGAAATATGAGGGAGCAGAAGATCCTACCAAAATATTTCTCGAGGAGGCCCTTGAGAAGCAAAGGAACATGATGATGGATGACTTTGCCCATATTCTTCAATGACTGCCCACTGGTGGTGCATCTACATCCAACAACGACTTTGGAGGCACAACTCCTTTTAAGGTACAAGTAAACTTTGACATTAACATATTTGAGGTCCAAATAGATCTAGATGTTGTAGATATATGGTTGAATATATTAGAAGGGTATTTCTCAGTTCATGAATTTTCCAACTGGGAAAATATTACTTTTGCACTCCTCAAAGGTTCCCCCAATGTCAAGGACTGGTGGGAAACCTACTGCGAGAAAAAGGATGAGAGGGAACCCTCTATGTTTTCGGCTACACCGACCTAGAATTATTTTCGAGATGCCATCAAAGAAAAATATTATCCTATGGGGAGCTATGAGGACAAGTACATACAATGGACTACGCTGCGACAACAAAGGGATCAAGATGTGCACGAGCTGACGAATTTGTTCCATACCCTGCACATAAAATTGGGCATCAAAGATTAGGAGAAACATTTGGTGTTGAAGTACCATAGTTGTCTAAACATATTCATTCAAGAGGAAATGGAGTTCCTCCACATCTACTCACTTGGTGCAGCATACCGGTATGCTGCCAAGATTGAGCAGAAGTTAAAATAGAAGAAGTGAGACTTTCGATCTGCAAATAAGAAGAAAGGGAAAGGTGACCCCAAACCATAGAACAAAGGACAAAGCCAAGGCAGGGTGGCCCAAGATAACCCACCAAAGTTGCAAGCAAATAACAACACTACGAAGCCAAAAAAGGACATGGGAAAGTGGTGTGAGTTCCATAAGAGCTCCACTCACAACACTAGTGTCAGGCCAAGAAGTCACTAGTGGTCGAGCTAAAGATTTATGAATCAGATGCATGCTCTGGCGTTGAATTAGAACCTGAAAATGGGAGTGGAAAAGGGAATAAAATTATCAATGTGGAGCCCAATGCCATTGTTGCCACCACGAATATCTAGAAGGAGGAACCAAAGATATAGAAGAAGAGGAGGGTCTCTTCCATTCCCAAATGTGGGTAAAGGGTTCCCCGCTGTAGTTAATTTTTGACAACGAGAGGCAACATAACCTCATTTTAGTAGAGGTCGTGAAGCAGATGGGCTTGCCGACCACAACACACACACAATTGTACACCATCGAGTGGATTCACCAAGGACGGGATCTCCATGTCCGCCAGTAGTGTCGCCTTCCCTACAACATCAAGCCCTTCACAGATGAGGTATTGTGTGACATTGCCCCTCTTGATGTTTGTGATGTATTATTAGGCCTATTATCTCTAAAATGGTACTGATGGGCTTCTCCAGTAGATAACTTAGAGTAACTATTTCAAACCATATTTTGACTGAGGATTACCCTCTTTAGCCTAAGAGGGCTCTCTAAAATTAACTTATGATTTTCTCAATTAGGATTCAATAATATGGCTAACTATGTGATAAGTGCTTTAATGTATTTTATTGCAGGTGAAAAATGAAATAGGCTTCACTACCATTGGGCGTATGGAGTTACTATGAGGGAATTAAATGACAAATGGATCTCCTTGTCAAAGTTGAGGCATTTACTATTTCAATGAAAGGACAATACTAACACACAAACATATTGAAAAGCACAATGTCAATAGGAAGTCAAAGCATGCATAACATGAATTCTGAGTAGTTCAACATAAATATATTGGAAACAAGATATTAAGAAACAAAAGACATAAGCTCATTAAAACACTCAAATAGTCTCAGGTGAAGCAGAAACACAGTCACTGTATATTAATGATGATAAAAATTCACAATAGTGGTAGTGTCATAACATTCTCAAACCCTTCTCATTCGAAGTTCTTCCTATTAATAGGCTTTTGTTTCTTACATTGGATCTGCCCATCTCGCTAGATCATCAAACCATAATCTTTGACACCTATATTAACCATAAACTACATTCCTGTAACTAAAAAAGACACCTAATAACTTAAGACTTACAAACCTATTAGGACTCTATCTTTCATTTATTACATTCATTTATCTGCAGAATGGAATAATTACATTGATAATGACCAGGTTCTCGAGTGGCACTCACCATAACCTAGACATAAACATACCCACTATATTTAGGAACTAACATCCCTACTGTTTAGGAGAATATAAACATAACTTTTGATCACTTTCCTCATGCTGAGTTGGATAGGTGACAACTTTGTCGAAGAGTGAACCTCTGCTGGAGTGTCCCACTTCCACCTTTGAATGCCTCCACATGGTTGACTGCTCTTCAAAACACTTTGCAAACAACAAAATGCCACTAAAAACACCTCGCTACAAAAACAGAGTGCACTAGGCAGTTTCATAGCATAGTTTGGTAGAAAATCCATTTCAGCCATCCAAGTCAACTTTTAGCCTCTTTTTTTTATTAGGATATGTTTTATAGATAATATAAGCTTAATACAACTCTTTCACTCCTTTGATTTCTAGAAAAAATGAGTTTTGTTGCAAAACATATCCTACAGGGATTTTATAGAGAAATCTGGCCTTCAAGCTTGGGCTTCACTATGAAATTGCCTAATTGGCTGAAAAAAATAGATTTTCATTTTTCTTCACCATTTCACCTTCCAAACAAAAATGATGTTTCTTCAATGCTGCAAAATTTATCAAAAAAATTTAGACCAATTCTTCAAGCATTGGACACTCCATCTTTAGCAGTAGAAGGCTGCATCTCCTCGGGCTCATTTATCACATTGATTTTAAGCCCTCTTTTCTTCAATTCTTCCTGAATCATCTCCATTTGGTCTTCTAGCTCTTTAACCTGTCCTTTAATATTTTTCCTTTTAGGCTGTAACCGCAAGTTTCTCTTTCTGGTGTTTTTCATTGCTCTCCTCAAAGGAAGTGTTATTTTCAGCAACCTTTTGGCATTTGTCAGTGATTTATCATATTGGTTCAGCTGATCATTCACTTTTTCTTCAAAATATTCCATTAGTTTTATGTCTACCTTGGCCTTCTGTAGTTATAATTTGACTTCAATGACCTCTTCTCTGGCCTCTCTTAACTGCTCCTACAATATCTGTACTTCAATCTTTTCCACCATCTACTCCTTTCCTTTCCCCTTCACAAAAACCTCTTTTGTTGTTGTAGATAGGTCTATCATGTCTTCAGTGATATTCTGTTTTCCTTTCTCAACCTTTTCTATCTTCTTGTTTCCCATGACACCCTTTGCAAGTTGTAACCTAGTAAGTGGTTTCCTTGGCTGGAATATGAAACTTGCATCTTCTCCTGCAAAATCTAATTTTTTAACAGTCTTCCCTTTCTGTTTCTTCCTTTTTTCCCCTTCAATGTATTCTTCTTGGATAATTGGAGTCTCTTCAATGTCTATTTCTTGGAGGATGTCTTCAAGATTTCCCTTAGCAATGGTTTCTCTTCTATTTATCCTCCTGCTACCATGTTTGCTAATTTTCTGTTTTTTGCTTGCAGGTGTGTTGAGGCCTCAAAAATATATGGCAACAACAAGGGGGATAGCCACTCGGTATGGCCCTTAAGATAGTTCCTTTTCCGTTTGAGATAGTGGCTCCAACTAGATATAATGGGACCAGTTTCCTAAACTTGGGTTTTTGTTTGATTGTTGGATTTCTCTCAAGGGATTAACATGAAGAATTCCTAAAAACTAAAACAAATTTATTCTGACATGCAGAAACCTGAAATTAAAACTAATTTAATCTAACCCGGGATAATATTATTTCGATGTGATATAAAATGATATCTATTCAATCTGTGATGATTAAGATCATCATAGATTTAATAGAATTATTACTTTGTAAAATAATTCTCTTGAAGAATAATTTAATCAAAAGAAAGTGAAAAACATATTGCATATATTTGATGATCATATACAAAAACAAATCAATTCCTATCTTTATATCGTATAGTAGTGAAACTGATATTTTAGACAAAAACAATTGATTTCATATATCATTCATGAAAGTTGGACTCATCATTAATATTCAAAACAGAAATAACATACATGATAATAGTACCATATATATATCGTCCTGTTCATCTGATCAATGATAGTAGGCCACATTTAACTCATACATCAGTAATTCTTTCAAAGAATACAGAAGTGCATCAACAATGATCAACAAAATGATATGTAGCTGAAATGGCTGTGTTCCATTATTTCATTAAGACATCCACAAAATAACTTACAATTAAGAATTCTTTGTGAATGTTCTCAATAAAATTATGGACCCTTCTCCAAAAGCATGAGAAGGGTTTAAATACTATGCTAATTTACATACAAAAATATTATACAAAAATATCTTATGAGGTGGTTTCAAACAACCTTCCTCATCTTTAGTATATTTTTTCTAAATTTTGAAAAACAAACTAACTAATAATCATGTTGGATGATAAGTTACTGCCAGTGGTGCTTTTTTTCTCACAAATGTCGGACATCGGTTGCACTTGTGGAGGTTTTCCAGATTCTATCTTCATTTGTGCAACAAATATAGCGTCCAGTAAGAGAGGTTGTATTCTCTGTATGGAGTTCAGAAAGCAGTTCAGTGTCATGATTTGACTGTGTGGTTTGACCAATAGCTGTGAGTATGCTTCCTAATCAGTTTTCTTTAGCTGTAGAAGTGTTTCTTCCCTGAGTTGACCAGCTTATTTCCAACTTTTTTCTAAATATTTGATATTAGGAAGAGATTTGAGATTTCCTTCTCTGATAAGCCCGGAAGTATGTAATATATGGTTAATCATTTTAACCATATTCTTTGATATACCTATTGCTCTGGCTATAACTAATTATGCTTGTTTGACTCATGCATCCCAATATGTAAAAAGAATATCTTTGAAAGTTTCCTTGATCTTTGGGAGATTTGACTTCTTCCCTTCTTCTGTATCCTGCCATTCAATATAATTAGATATTTTTATATTGAGTTCATTGAACTCATTCGTTTGATCAATGATTGTGTTTGTTAATTTTTCACTAAGTTCTAGATGTGGAATTATGTTTGGCATTTGTACAACAAACATATTTTTTTGTTTTGAGAGTAAGGAGCTTAATGTCGATGCTTCTTTTATCAATTCCTTTGTAGTGGGAATTCCTTCATATTTAGTAAGATCTTCTCTCAACTGTTCAATCAGTGAATTTTTTCTAGATAAGTCATTTTCATGACTTATCTTAAGCATTTCTATATCTTGTTGTACTCTGAGAAGTTGTTGTTCCACTTTCTGATTTAAACTCTTTCTTTCTTCATCTAGCTGTTGTTGTAGTTCCATGATTTTGACATCCTTTTCTTGGATTAAAATATATATTTCTGCTACCTTATCAATTGTCGCAGTGGTGTATGCACCAACGAATTGAGACAACCAGGTTAAATTTTCAATCGGATTTGATGGAGTATCTTTCCATACTACTTCCATAACTTCATTCCCCGGTGATGTTTCAATTCTCCTTATTTTCCTTTGTTTTCTCACTACAGCCTTATGAACAGGGCTATAGAATACATCTAATGGGGGAATATCAGTAACCTTGAGGATAATTTGATCAGTCGGATCTGTAGGAATGATTTCTGTTTCTTGGGAGATTATCTCAGGAGTTTCAATGATTTGTTTTGTTGAAACTATTTGTTGTTGAGGAGTCTGGAATTCTATATTCTTCTGAGATGATGATGCCTCTGGAGTATTTGTGAGTATATTTCTAAATGAAGTACAAATTTTGTCTAATTCACTTTGATTTTGTGAATTTAATTGTTCTACCCTGATTTCTCGTATAGCTTTAATCGTATGACTGGTAATCAAAACATCCCGTGGAATCCGTCTGAGTCTCTGTTCTCTGAATTCATTGAATCTCTATATTTCTTCTGGTTTCAGGTTCAATTTGACAAAATTTAGGATTTCTTCAAACGTCTCGACAGACCGTAAAATATCTTCAAATTTGTCATCAGTGTGCACAATAGGTTTGAGTTTGACTGACAAAGTAAATTTGTTAGCAACATTTTCTAGGTCAAACTGTCTGGAGGGTAAAATAGGGAGCTTTAACAGCTCAATCTTCTGACATTCTTTCAATGCGTGATTGAAATTTCTTAGTGTAAATGAACCACATGAAATGGAAAACTTGACCACAAATTTTTTTTACTGTCTTTCAATGCTTTAGTGAGTCCATTACCAACTGTTTGGTAAGAAATTTCCCTTGCCATCAACTTGTCTGAAACATATAATGGAAGAATATGCGGGGGAGAAGAGCTTCCAAAAACTCTAATATAGGAAAATGATTCTTCAATAAAACTCTTGCCTATTATTTGAAGGTCCGTAAGGGCTTCCTTAGTGAACCTAGGGCTCACCTTGTCATACATATATTGATGTAATGGTAGTACAACACCATAGCACAACCTATGAAAATGTGGTGCATAATTATGTTCCCATATCTCTTTATGACTCAAATGTATCGGGGTAGGGTCTTCAGAGGTCCATTTCCATCCCATAACTGGAAAGTTGGTAGAAAAATAGATAGCATCAAAAATGTATGCACTCATATAGAATTGGGGAATAGATTTGGAGGAAGAATTTCTGGTTCGACGATATTCATTAATTGCCTTGACTAGATTATCTGAAAGGATAGTCGCCCAATTCATTATGAGGGAGTTAACAGAGGAGTCAATTAGGGGAATCCAATTTATGGAGAACTTGGTATTATCAGGTAAACCATATAATCTAGATAACATTACTGCTGCAAAGTTGTAATGGTTTTCTAATGACGTGATAGGATACATACTGTTTTTCTCATATTTGAATTTGTTGTCTAATTTCCTCCAACCTTGAATTGCCTTGAACGGGTCTTGGTTCTTCTTAGAAAAATTTGCAACAAACTGACTGTTGTAGGTATCTTGAGGGTTGGGTAGCTTATACATGATCTTCAGATCTTTAGGTCTGAAAGAACCTAGAATCTCATCCTTGCAGGTCCTTAACTGTCTATCTTTGATCACTGATTTATCAAGCACCCATCTAATCATGTCGGTATATGGAAGAAGAGAAGCTCTCGCTGCTATTCTATGGAGGAAAGAACATGCAATATCTTTGAATTGCAAGTCTGAAGATTTTGCATCATCAACAGTCGCCGTGACTTCCACTACTTCTGGCTCTTCGTCTCCAAGTATACTGTAAATAACTTGCCATTTAATAGCTCCCCCATTAGCAGTACAGACAATATCAGAGACTATAGGTGTCATTCATGTTTGTTCGAATTTTGCAATAACCTGTTTCTCGTGCTTCTGAATAACTTTGCGGATGGACATATATTTGAAAGGAAATCTCTATTAAAGATAGAGTAAATGATCAAATGATGGAAGATCTATTGAAATGATCTGTTTTGAAAGGAAAAATACGTAAAATAGCTATATCATTAATTAATCATACCGCATCCATAACTGTTTACATCGGGATGATAAAACATAATTAATACTTTCTGACATGATTTATTTTGCATAAAAACTTCTATTAAAACCTATCAAATCAATTGCATCATGTCATTTGAACCTGTCTTAGTGATGTGTATTGCCTTATGTTTATGCGATATGTGATTTCACGAAATCGCAATATCGCAATATCGCAATATCATTAAGGACTGCTTAAGGTTTGGCAGTGTAAATGTGTGATATGCAATTTATTATGTCGCTTGCAAAATTTCACATTGGCAATCGCAAAATCGGGATTTCGCTGATCTATTATTTTAACTTAAGAAAATATTTGTGCGATATTGCAATTTGCGATAGAGATGTTTTTATTTAAGGAGCTTTGATTTTTTTTAGATTTTGATTTTAATAAAGAGACAAAAATAATTTCAAAAAGGTTCCCTATTTTTATCTATCAAAGGTCTAAATAACTAGTTAAAAAATAAAAATGGTGGGGTTGTTGCATAGCACAACAAGGTGATGGTTGTGGGATATTTTCCTCTGGTATAGGTTCTGCTTCTACATCCATTGGCTCCAAGATAGGCTCTGGCTCTTCTTCATTAAAACTTTCTATCATAGTTGGAGATGAAGTTGTTTTGGCTTTGAAGTCTTCTTAGGTGTCACTGAATCAAATTCATATCCACTGAGGAAAAGAAAAGATGCACAATCTCTGTTTAATTTCTTCAATTCTTCTAGCACTAAGATTTTAATTAGACCATGGTGAAAAACCGATGTCTCACTGCCTTCAGCCCTATCTTGGACCTTATCATACATCTTCGCTAAGCTCCTAAACAAAAAGAAAGGAAGACCAAGGGGTTTCTTACCAGTGAAATGTAAAAGGAGCGTGAAATGGTATAGGTAAACCATGTGAAACCTCCCCTCACAGGTAAAGTATTTCTGGATAACAAATAAAAACTTAGAATAATTTTCCTTCATAAAACTCCTTGGAATGTCAGATGCCATGCCAGCTCCAATGTGTTCTGGTTTGACAAATTCCTCACAGATATGCATTTTGAATTTAGTGGCTTTGAACCACTCTTCACCTTATCTTGGTATCTCTGTAGCCTGAGAAATAGTATTAGGTGATACTGTGAAATTTAAGGCCCCCACCTTCGAGGTTGTGCCTGTGAAGTTTAATTCAAAATCCCTTGATATATGGGGATGAAATCCTTGAAGCTTCTGACAAAACTACAGACATCTGACATTTCTGAATGCGTCCATGAAAATGGTGTCTTCATTTAATATCTTGAGGTCCATAGGCTCATATCTCACACAAGAGCCTCCTTTGTTCACCTTCTTCTTCATTTCCATTCTGATTTATAACCTCATTGTCTCCCTTACTATGACACTTGCCGATGAAAAAACACTAGACAACAAGCTGCTTGCGATATGAATCGGCTCTTCAAAGATGACACTGGACTGTTGCATGCAAGGCTCAAAAAATAGATGACAAAGAGATGCTTAGAGATGATTTTAAAAATTTAGCTGGAAAGTTAAGAGAGTGATGCCAAATGTGAGAAAAAAAGGTAATGATAAAGGTAATTACGGTCTTGCATGCTTAGTGATCATGATAACTAATTGGGTGGCCTCACCTTTACCCCTGACCATTGGAATTTTGAAACCTCACTATGCTCTGTTTTTTTTGCAGAAAAATAGGATTTCGAAGCAAAGACACTTATAAACCTCGCAGATTCACTATGAAATTGTCAGGTGATTCCGGAGCAAAATTTTCCATTCTGCAGTTATATTTGCTACCAGATGACGAAAAGGCAGACAAGTGGCATATGTTTGATTTGAGGCCATCCATGTGAAAAGTAAGTGGAATCAAGTGGATTTGACTGACATGACATGACTCATGGGGGTTTTTAGACTTAGTGTAAGTCTTATTTCATGGATTTTCCATCAATTTCATGAACTAATCTATGAAGACAAGACAAAACCTAGGTGAATGATGTGAGTGACCCTATCAATGAAATTTTCAAAATTTATGAGTGATAACAAGGCCAACAATACTTGTGGAAGTGACATGTTGTGTATGAGTCCCAACCTCACGCTTTTATTATTACTTTGGGAAATAAGTAGTATAGGATACAGGAGATAGCACCACCTACCACCATCTCTTTGGTTATAGCAAAACAATGCAGTAAGCTCATTTCCAAAATCGGGAATTATTTTTTCCCTAATGATCTGCCCTCAGGGAAAGAAGAATATTGTGGCCACAACCTCTAGACAAGGCTCTCTCGCACGACAACAAAAAATGTACAAGGTCGTGGAGGAGTATAGGGACATCTTCACCCTACCCGCAGGGGTGCCTCTACACTATCAGGTCAAGAACCCCATTGATCTCACCCCAGTTGTGCCACTACCAAATGGACCAATCTTTTGGTACTCTGTTATGGAGAACAATGAAATAAAGAGGTAAATTCAGGAGCTGCTGCATAAAGGTCACATCCGGCTGAGTTGGTCACGTCCGATAGAGTTCATCGCCCAGTGGGAGCCTGATCATGTTGATGCAGAAAAAGGATAGGACTTGGAGACTATGTATTAACTATCAGGTGTTGAACAAGATCATTGTCTGGAATAGGTACCTAATCCCTTGGATTGATGACGTTCTAGAACAACTCAATGGGGGAAATTATTTCAACAAGATGAAATTGAAGTCAGGGTATCACCAGGTACCAATCGAACCCTACAATGTGTCTAGACTGCCTTCAAAGCCAAAGATGTCCTGTTTGAATGGTTGGTCATACCTTTCCAGTTGGAGAATTATTCTGCAACCTTCATGAGGCTGATGGATGACATATTGTGTCCATTCACCAACTAATTTGTAGTAGTGTACTTAGATGGCATCCTGATTTTCAGCCAGACTTGGGAAGCACACCTCCACCACATTTGGCAGATCCTCCAAACACTGCGGCAACACAAGTTGTGTGCCAATTTGGAGAAGTGCACTTTTGGCATGACCGAGGTTCAGTATCTAGGATACATTATTGATGAGCGGGGGGTACATGTGGATCTAGCCAAGATACAAGTTATTCAAAATTGGCCAGCCCCAACCACTCTAACAGAGCTCTGCATATTTATGGGTCTTGCTAATTTCTACCATAGGTTCATGCTGGGAATCTCTCATATCACTTGGCCCTTGAGTCAAGTCACCAAGGGAGGAGTGAAAGGAAAAATATTCTGGTATGAATCTCAACAGAAATCATTCGTATATTTCAAACATCACCTCTGATCTACCCCAGTGCTCACATTACCAGGCTTGCAACAACCATTTAATATCGATACATATGCCTCTGACTATGCTATTGGGACAGTTCTTATTCAACATGCACATCCAGTGGCATATCATAGTGAGACATTGTCTAACATAATTTGTAAGTATCCCACTTATGAAAAAGAGATGTATTCCATTGTGCAGGCTTGCTGACAATGGAAGCATTAATTTTTGGGGAAGGAAATAGTAATTCAAATAGACCACCGACCCCTACAGTTCATACAAAAACAAGGGAAGTTGTAGAACGATAGCCATGAGAAGTGGTCCGCATATCTGCAACAATTTAATTTGAACATCAAGTACAAGAAGGGCAGCACCAATAATGTTATAAACTGCCTCAATCAACCACTGATCATGGTGCTAACCACCATGTTCAACTCTTGTGGGCATCAGACTTATGATTGGCTGCTTCTCTACAAGAGTGATCCAGAATTCGGCCACACATAAAAGACGCTCTTTTAGTGTAACCAAGTTCCAAATTTTCACTTCAAGGATTCGCTGCTATGTCACATGGGACACCTTTGTGTTCCTTCAAGCGAGTGTGCTAAGATGATTTGGGAAGCACACTATAGTCGGTTTGCTGGGAATTTCAGGGTCGAGAAAACAGTGGTAGTACTACAGAAGTATTTCTATTGGTCGAACCTTCGACGGGATGTCGGGAAGTACATCAGATCCTTCACTACCTGCGTCATTGCCAAACCGACCATCAAGAAGAAAGGCATCTATACTTTGTTTCCTAACCCTAGTCTACCTTAGGAATCCATCTCCATGGATTACATGTCAGGAATTCCTTCTACTAATCATGGCAACCACTGTGTTTTCATGGTCATCCACAGATTCACGAAGATGGCCATTATGGCAGACTGCAAGAAGAATATCATAGTAGAAGCCACTACTAAAATGTTCTTTCAAAAAATGTGGGTACACTTTGGGATCCCACAGTCTATCATCTCAAATCAAGACAGCAGGTTCCTCGGTAAATTTTGGTCGAGCCTCTTGTCAATGCTCGACACCAAGCTCACCAAGTCCACAACTTTCCATCCCCAAACTGATGGCCATAGAGGTCATCAACAGGATGATCCTACACATTCTTCACATGTACAACTCAAAGCATCCACACACATGGGATGAGAGCCTCCCCTATGCACAACACAACCATAACCAAGTCCTCCACATCTTAACTAGCCACAACCCCTTTCAGATGGGCTTGGGATTCCAACTGTTATGTCCCATTGACGTATTCATGCCATTTGTAGCTACTCAAGACGATTTGGCTCAGGTCTATTCTGAAGCTAACAAGGTGAACAACTTCATTGAGCACATTCAAAAACTATTCAAATAGGTTCATGAAATATTGG
Source organism: Pinus albicaulis (assembly GCA_034641835.2). Classification (NCBI taxonomy): domain Eukaryota; kingdom Viridiplantae; phylum Streptophyta; class Pinopsida; order Pinales; family Pinaceae; genus Pinus; species Pinus albicaulis. Next base: position 593,859,244 of record CM076570.1, read on the forward strand.
ATAGATCCAATTCTAGGTACAATAATCAACATGATCAACATTGGTTGCCACACAAATTCTAGGTTGGTGATAAAGTGTGGCTACATTTGTAGAAGGAGCACATCGCTAGACCCCACCGCAAGCTTCGCCCACTCCGATATGGGCCATGCACCATCACCAAGGTTGTAGGGGAAAATTACTTTGAGCTCATTATTCCACCATTCCTTGGTTTTCACCCACCATTCAATGTGGACCGCCTTTGACCCTACTTTCAACCTCTACTGGACACATTTGACATGGAAGAACAACTCACACCAACATAGTTAAAATCAAAATAGATGGAGCAAGACAGAACTTATTGGATCATGGAAATGAGGATCAAGAACATCCACTAGAAGAGAATCCAACCATATCGAGTTTTCAAAGCAGACCAACTCCTTCACGAGGGCAGGTGGCTCACTAGGGACAAAGTTCAACAAAAGTTCCCTCATCTCATGGAGGAACTCACCGCAATGGGGACCATTTTTTCTTAAGGGAGGAGGATTGATCCAGGTGGATATTGGTGGCCACCCACCTATTCCACTTTCCCCCCCACCATTGTTTCTTTTATTTTTTCAGTTTCCTTAATTGTAGCACAATTTACTATTTTTGGCAGCTTTTCGGGTCTTGAAATTTCAGAGCCGTTTTGAGTCCCTAAACAATTTTTTTTTGGAAAATAACCTCTAGGCTAATATGAGTCTTCAACTTTATATTTTTTGTCAGCATTTTTATTCCTCGGATAATATTTCTAATGAGGTATCATGTGCATCAAACGAAGATCATATGCCAAAGTTACGACCCCAAGAAATTGATGTACCAATTTACCCCAATGTGGCCAATAGTTTGGTTTTTCATCTCCTAGGGTTTGGTTTTTGGATGTTTAGGGTTTTCCATTATTTCTCAATAATAAATAGGCCTTCAAGCCTCATTGTAACATAGTCTAAATACCTGTATCTTCCATGTCTCTTCTTAGAGATAAGCTACCAATGCCCTAGCTACTTTATTTCCATTCTGTCTGTAAGCATATTTCAGTTATGTGATATTAATGAAATGAAGTCTTATTTTTGCTGCACATGTGCATTTATGTGTATTTATGTATTTTATTTTGTTACTGGATAAGTTCAGATCATGTTATAATTTCAGGCACCTGGAAATATATTCAGCTATTTCCTTCCTCATTCATGTACAATAACATAATTTATTTATGGTTTTTATCATTTTTTGCTAACGAGGATGACCTAAATAAGTTATTCTATGAAACTCATCCAATATTGGTTTCTTCAAGTTAGTCACACAAGGTACATACCATATGTATTTTCTTAGGTCCCTATAATACTAGTGTAGCCCCTTATTGTTATTGTTACTGTAGCCCCCTGATTGTTATTTTTGTGCCCTTAAATTTTTATTTCTATGTAGGCTCTGATTATATTGTGACCCCTTAGACTCCTATATATAGAAAGGAGGTTTTTTCTTTTGAATCATCCAATAATTGTTCATTTATGTGATGTAAAGGAGGTTTTCCCCTGAAAGAGGTTATTTTTCAAGTTGTTGATCTATATTTTTTTTTTCTTTTTGAAAGATTGTTGCATAACATTTGGTGTCAGAGCTTTGGATTCTAGGGTTTTGCTTCTTCAAACAGGTCATTTTGGAATTTTCACTATATTTTTTTCTACGTAGATTAAAAAGTTAAATTTTTTACCACATGGAGGTAAAATCCTGGTGAACTTCGTGTAAACATTTCATATCTTGGTTCACTATATTTTATGAGTTATTATCCCGAGAACTTAGGGTTTTTGCAGGCTCCAAAATTCAGTCTCAAACAGGTGACCTAGGGAAAATCATCATAACTTTCGTTTCAGGCCTCAGATTTGAATTCTATAAAAATTGACTTAACATAAATAGACTATAGCTATTTGTGTAGAAATTTTAGGGTAGAAGGTCAACACAGTGACACGTGGCACATCATACAAGTTCTCTCTACTGAACCAATCTAATCAAGTCATCATGGGAGATCGGGCTTAAAGCATTCTTAAAGACTCCAATATCGATCTAACTTGTCGGGCTGGAAATAAGACTCATGCGGATACCACAGGATGAAATTTCAGACCTTCAAGATCCGAATTAATAGATATACAACAAATTCAATATCAAGCTCCTCCGAAGCAAGAAAAAAGTGTGTATTTTTTAAAAATTTACATAATTTATGTTTGAAAAATTATTTTGAAGTGATTCAAGAGCCACAGTGAAGCATAAATATCATTGTTTGATTCCAAATTTACTTGAAGAAAGAAAATGGAAACACCTAGTAAGCAACCATAAATATGTACTATGACACATGAGAAAGAGGAAGAAATGCAACATGATATATCAAAATTATGAGACCAAGTGCAACAAATTTCACTATCACAAAGAGTAAAAAAAAATGAAATGGAAGCTAATATGGATGGTTTTAAGAATGGTTTAAAATCATACCTAGATGTTTGAAGGATGACATGGAAGAAATGATGGATCGTATAGAAGAAAAAAGGAAATGCAACATGGAAGATTTGAATAATGGTTTAAAAGCAGACATGGAAGGTTTGAAGGAAGGTTTGACAAAGTTACTACAAGAAATTCTCCCTAATGGAGAAAAGGTATTATATGAAACTCATGATGAGAATAAAATAAATGTTAATAACTATTTCATATAATTTAATGTTGGATTGAAGACCCACCATATTCCAAAGATCGATATGAGGAAGTTTGATGGAAAGGATTTGGTAACATGGATAGTACAGATGGAGAAATATTTTTATCTCCATATTCAAATCCCTCTCCTTCCCTATAAATGAAAACCCTACCATCCACTAATTGTTGGTTTCCATCCTATGAGCTAAATCTTTCCCAACTTTTACCCATTTGTAAAGGAGGAATTTTTTTGTAAGGCAAAGGCTAGGACCTGGAGCCTCACCCGAAGGATGCATCCAACATCAAGGCTTTTGTTTGTATTTATCCCTTTGTCATTCTATTAATGATACATTATGTTTTTCCTTTCCATAAATATGTCAATTATTGTCTATTTATTTCAGTGTTCCTTGATCTGTTTCATAACTTGTACTAGAAACGATCATGCTTTGTATACATTTGTTGTCTCCACCTGTCTTTCCTTCCAGGCACTCATTTACACCAACAAAGAGGAGATCGTGATCCTGAGCGTGGAAGAGCAAGAATAAAGGTTGAAACCAAAGGCACTAGCATCAGAAAGAGGTAGGAATTATATCCTCCTTCGTACAAGTTAGGAAAGGTTGCATATATTTCCCTCGTTTGTTGTTAGATCCTCCCATGGGACTAGAAGGGTCGTTTCTGTCTGCAGAAAGGATTTCCTACACAAAAAAATAATGACTCCACTAGGGAAGGCATATCTGTTAGTATTTTTTCCTCAATGACTTGGAAATCTTTAGGTTCTCTGCAACTTGTGCCCATTACCCAGAATTTGTTGGCTTTTAACAAAGGAACCAGTCAACTGTTAGGGATCATTCCTAAGTTTCCTATTACTTTGGGAGAAAAAATTGTCTATTTTGATGTGATGGTTGTCCAAGGCCCTTTGGATTTTAATTTAATTCTTGGTCATGACTATGTTTATGTCATGGGATCTCTTGTATCTTCTCTATTTCACGTGATGTGTTTCCCACATGAAGGGAGAGTCGTGACCATTGATCAACTTTCATTCATTGGTCCTAATTTGACTCCTAATAAACCAACATCCCTAAATGGTCCTTATATTCAAGTTGTATCTTCCCCACCACAGGTTAATTATGTGGCAACATGTTCCATGCTCGTGTTTAATAATAATCTAGTCAGTTATATAATGCATCATGTACTGGGAGCATTGGATCCTGATCTTGCCATTAGATATCTTGAAATGTATCCCTTCCAGAGTGTTTTTCTCCCATCTGATGTGAACCTCTTGGAATCCATGATCTCTTATGGGCCATGATCAAGTTGTCAGAGAAAATTTCCTTTTCTTGTGTCAAGCTCCTTAAAAAATTAAATAAGGTACCTTGGAGCAAAGTTCCTTTTCTTGTGTCAAGCTCGTTAAAATATGAAACAAGGTATCAGAGCATAATTCCTTGTCTTGTGTAAAGCTCCTTAAAAAATGAAACAAGGTGGGCAAAGAATAGTTCCTTGTCTTGTGTCAATCTCATTAAAAAATGAAACAAGGTGTCAGAGCATAGTTCTTATTCTTGTATCAAGATCATTAAAAAATGAAACAAGGTCCCCAGAGAAAATTTCCTTTTCTTGTGTCAAGCTCATTAAAAAGTGAAACAAGGTGTTAAGAGCATAGTTCCTTTTCTTGTGTCAATCTCCTTAAAAAATGAAACAAGGTATTTAGAGTAGATTTCCTTGTCTTTTGTCAAGCTCAAGAAATGAATCAAGGTGTCCAGAGAATATTTCCTTTTCTTACTGTCAATTTTATTAAAAAATGAAACAAGGTGTCATGAGGATAGTTCTTTTACTGTGTCAATCTCGTTATAAAATGAAACAGGTTCCTATGACGATAGTTATTTTACTATGTCAACCTCGTTAAAAAATGAAATAGGTCCTTATGAGCATATTTCTTTTCTCTATCAAGCTCATTAAAAAAAGAAACAAATTTCCTTTCAATTCAAGTCTTTGATTAGATCTCGTAAATTCCCAATCGATTATTTCACTTGATCTCATAAATGAACCTTCATTCCATCCACCTATTAGTAATCAATAGTCTACTTAGGTGAATGAAATGAAGCTTAGGGGGCATGTACCTCGAATTGAGTCATTATGTTGGGGGCATGTAACTTATTCCAAGCATAGTTTGTCTCTATTTCAAGCTTGTGTAAAAGTGAAACCATTATGATCCTACATCTTGTGATTGCCTTTTTATCAGCCTCTTCGGCCATATGAACCTTTATTTTCTCATTCCATCATAACCATCTGTTTGGTTGATTATACGCTCTCACTTGTTTATTTTACCCTTGCTTGTATAACCACTACGATGAGTGGTATCGTTAGCGAGCTTTTTACCTTTACATGTTTTGAGAAATTTCATCATGCCTGAAAACAATTGCTACCATTTATACCGCTTGTTCCTCTAGGAGGAGTCCTATTTTATCTCTTTTTAGACTCCCAAAATATGAAAATATTTCCTAGCACTTGTCCTTTCGAGCTCATAAAAGTAAATTAAAATACGTCTACTCAATTGAATTTTAACCCTTTTCTAGACTGAGATAGACTAGTTAAGAAAAAGGAATACCTTATTCAAACATGGCTAAGATGTTCTCTTGAATAATTTTTTCTACCTTTTCGGATTCGAGAGAATATTTACAAAAAGGGACATTTGGAGTTTTATTTTCCACCTCTTTTTAAAACTCTCTAAACATGAAAAATATGTTTAGTTCCCCTTCCATCAGATTCCTAAAACTAAAACGACAAAGGACTAGTCACCATAACAAGAATGAGCTACTCCTTCTTAGGGCTTGTTAAAAAAACTAGGATGGATTCCCTCGAAGGGTGAAATTACACGAAAATAATATGGTATCATCTTCAAGCTTGAGATAAAAAATAAAGAGGTACTCTCTAGAAATAGTGAGGGGAAATGGAAGGAAACATATATCCTATATTTTGTGTGGAAGGAAGCATGTCGCTCTTGAACATGGCAGTTATTTGTATCTCGTGTCAGGTTTGGGATATCCTCACTTCGTCACTTAGCCTCCTGGGTTTGGAAAATACATTTTCCTCTAATTCTATTATATCCTATTTCATCATGCCCTCTGATCCTATTTTGATTCAAACATTACCAAATTACAAAGTCATGTTGCCGATATGTTCAAGACAAGTCTCATCTACAAATTCAAACCACTTATACCATATTTGAATTTCTATGCATCAATCTTGAATCACTCTTTCCAACTTTCCAAAATCCTATTTTTCATGTCAATGATGTGGGAAACATTATGGCCCTCCTTCGATGGATCACTTCCTATCGACTCCATCTCATTACCTAGGAAGATGATCTATAAATCCCCTTTCAGTACCTTGGAGATTGCATGCCTCAATGATAGGTTTTTCACATTCGATGATAGGTTCCCATCACTGGACTTCGATCAAATGATTTTTCAAGTGTTCGACTTCAACTTCATTGTTCACACTCATGGATTGTATTGTTGTACCTTGAGATCCATCGTAATAATATTTGGTTTCTCTTGTGCCTGTTAATGTTTTACATCATTGACTAGTAATCGGGTGGTTTCTACCATGTTCGACCTCAAGAAATGAAGAAAAAGGTGAAGACCCTGGGTTTCATTAGATAAATCCAGGTTTCATGGAGTTATTCGGTATTCATGATTGTACACATGATCCTTTTTATTTGGATGGTTGCACCCATGCCATGGATATACATGTATTCATGATTATAAACATGATCCTTTCTATTCAGATGGTTGCATCCATAAGGTGGATCCATGTATTGTTAGATGCTTGCTTGAAGATGTATTGTTAGGCATACTTACACCATAGATGTCAGATATATTGTATTATGTTTTGTTTTCAGGTCTCTTGATAGTGGTTCTCTCGGTCCTTGCCTTTGCTTGTAAAGCACTCCATCCATCACTCCCTATTCTGAATTTATGCTTTAGGGGGCATCTATTATACATTATTTTTTCACACTCCATTTTGTGTCGTCATACCACCAATGTTGCAAAATATATTCTCCATGAAACATCTCTAAAACATCCCTAAAGAAGTGGAATAAGAATTAACTTGAAAATATTCTGAAAATCTTGTCAAGAACCCTGTTTTACAAGGCTAGCACATTCTGCATAGCTGATGACTCATGATTTTCACCTTTTTCACTACTTATGTCTATCACTGGTAGCATGACTTTTTTTAGGAAAATCTACGCTGGCCCTATTTAGGTAGTTCTTCCCAAAATGGAGGAGAAGCTTCCCTTACTAGAAGGCTCAAGAACGACGATGTGGGTTGAGGTAGTTGGTGATAGGAACGAGACCTCATATTCATGGCCATGGATCTTCTTTCCATGGATCTTTACCTTAAGATGTGGAACTCCTCACACATTTTATGGATCCCCAACTCCCTCTCCTTCCATATAAATGAAACCCCTACCATCCACTAATGGTTGGTTGACATCCTATGAGCCAGATCATGTCCAATTACTGCCCATTTTCAAAGGAGGAATTTTTTTGAAGGCGAAGGCTAGAAATTGGAGTCTCACCTAAAGGAGGCATCCAAAATCAAGTCTTCTGGCTGTATTTATACCTTTTTCATTCTGTTCATAAAACATTATGTGTTTCCTTTCCATAAATATGTCAATTATTGTCTATTTATTATAGTGTTCCTTGATCTGCTACATAACTTATACTTGAAACAATAATACTTTGTATATGTTTGTTGTCTCCACCTGTCTCTCCTTGTAGACACTCATATACTCCAATTTATAGGAGATCATGATCATGAGCATGGAAGAGAAAGAATCAAGGTTGACACCAAAGGCACTAGCATAAAAAAGAGGTAGGAAGTCTATCCTCCTTCCTGTTTTCTAGTGTAAGTTAGGAAAGGTTGCAAATATTTGTCTCATTTGTTTCTAGATCCTCCCATAGGACTAGAGGGATCAGTTCTGTCTACAGAAAAGATTTCCTACATAGCAAGAGATGATAAACTATACTCTGAAAATATAAATATCGTGAAGTAGATTATCCTTTCCTGATTTGAAGCATTGTGATATAATTGATAATATATTTGTGTTCAACCGAGAAAGGACATAGGGGACTATGTTTATTCGCAAGGTAAGTGGGGAAGCCAAGGTAATATGAACAATGAATCAATACTTCTTAAAGAAATACACCCTTCACAAAGATTTTATTGAGGTAGATAAGTTGGACTTCTACTAGTGTGTCGACAAGTGTTATTATTGCGACAAACACCTTCCAAATCGTTTCCAACACTTGAATTTTAGATCCTATTAGGGATCTTGCAATCATTTTTTCTGTAGTCATTTCTTGGTTGGCTGATGCCTTTTTAAGTCTTTGAGCTCTCTTTTGGATTATAATAATCGAAGTCACATACTCGCACATGCTCAGTTTGCAACAAGTTCATGAGTGCACTCCTTTACGCGAGCTTGTACAGGAATAGAAAATTCCATCAAGACTGTGCTTGTGTGATGATCAACCCATTTTGACAATCAGTGTGTGTTTTCATTAACAATCTCTCACTTTTTCTTGTGATTGTGCTTTTGTTTTGGTGAGTTTTCCGAACTGTCACTTTTGTGCACTTTCACTTTCGCGAGTGTCTCTTTCATGTTTTTACTATTGCCTTCAATTTATTTCATCCTAAATGGTGTCATTTTAATGTTATCTTGGTTCTGGCATGTGTTTTTTTCACCGTCGTTCGCATATCGCAAGTGTTGTTCACACTTTTCCCTTTATATAGAAAATGTCGTCTTTTGGCATGGGAAGTGTCACTTATCGTGTAAAGTGGAGTTTTGGATTTTTTCAAAGGGAAACTATGGCATTGATTAGTCCTTATATTTATTTATACATGTTTTACACATTCCCAAAGTTTTATGCATTGTCGCACAAGTGTCGTCAATATCGTCTTAAAGTGTAACTTTAGTGTCGCACTTAGGGAAAGTTGTCGCAATGTTGTCATATTGAGGGAATTATGTTGTTCATGTCTTCTGATTGATAAATATCTGTCTTAATTTTTTCTAAGTGTATGATCATGCTCAAGTTTTATCCTTGTTCACTTTAACTCATTGATTCCACACTTAGCCTCATCCGGAAAATTTCACTCCTGGGTAACTTGACCTCACTCATCCTTCCTGAACTGAGCATTGTCCAGTCTTAAACCTCAAGCCATATCATTCATCTTGGAACTATGAATTGTGTAGTCATAATTCCTAGCTTTGACCCTTGATCTCCATAACTGCATAATTTTTGCCTCTCAATCAACTATAACTTCAAACTGCGCATTGTCAAGCCTCAAGCTTCCATCCTAACACCTTGAGCTATGGAAATTCCTAATCCTTAAGACTCTTCTCCCTATATAGCTTCACATTAGGAAAATTCAAGCCTCAAGCCTCAGCCTTGATCCCTTGAACCCCTCAACTGCATAATCTCCCAACTTTTTCTCATGTCTGAAATGCACATTTGGAAAGTTCAAGCCTCAATCTTAACCTCGTGAGTTCCTTAACTGTGCAGTCACTTAGCCCAGGCCCTCAAAAATATGCACTGGGAAATCTCAAGACTCAAGCCTCCAACTTGAACCCTTCAGTCCCTCAACTGCGTAGTCCCTCTCGCCAAGCCTCCAAAATTGTGCATTACACAGTCTCAAGGCTCAAGCCTCCAACCTGAGTCCTTAAGTCCCTCAACTACACAATACTTTGACCCTAGCCATCTTGAACTACACATTTTGCAATATCAAGCCTGGGTCCCAGACCTTGGCCTATGGATATGTGAAATCCCTAAGACAATCACTCAATCAATAAACATTTCCAACACTAACAAGTGATTTCATGAAGAATCTTAAGCTAAGGGTTTATCTAAATGATTTCATCTTGTCATAAGCGATTTTTAGTCACATATATTCTAATATGTAATGAGAATATGACGATGAAGGATATGGAGAAGGATACCATGTTAGAAGGAACTTAAGGAGCTGAGGAATAAGATGATCATTAGGCAAGAAGAAGAAGTAACACTGGATTACGATAGAAGATCAAAGGCTGAGATCACATGAAGAATCCATCTAATTCACAACCCTTTGGAGGGTGGATATGAAGAAAAAATCATATCTATTATGAAGATGAAGTATTTATTAAATCGCTTTTGAAGATAGAAAGAAAGAAGCAGAAATAAAGATAACTTGGCACTACCGTATCATCATGCAGTAATTTTCATCAGTTTCATGTCACGTCTTGTCACAAGTCATTATTTGCCACATCATTTGTGGATGATGTAAAATCAATATCAAATAAATTTAATGTAAAGTGGAATTCCAATGTCATCCATGTAATATGAAAATTCATGTAGGAGGTTGAAAGGTCATTTAAAAGACAAATAGTCATGAGGGTAGTCCAAGAGTCACAAGGGATGTGAATGATCACCCCATTTTTTATATATACACCCTCATTACTCATGTAAAGGAGTTTTCACCTTGGCTCTTCCTACCAGGAATTGGAAAGGAAGATAGTTATTTTGGAGGAGCAAGTGACTACTCTAATGCTCCATTATTTAGGCTAGGGGTGTTCATTTTCTTGATGTATATTGGAGCTTTTGCTTAATGAAAAATGTTGTTGAGCCGACACACTTTCATGCATATGTCATGAATACTATAAGAATTTTCTTTGAATTTTTGTGGTGTATGTTGCTTATCATCTATACCAAGGAAATTGAACTATTTTGGTGGATTTGGTACTTATCTTGATGAAGGTGTGTTGTATTTGATTTAACAATCATTGATTCCTTGTGAACTATTTCATTGGTTCATCAATGATTCATTCTTATGTATGCACTCTTGTGCCTTTTCTAGATTAGTACTATTACTTGTCTTTAAAAGGGCCAGTTTTCCCTCCCATCTCGGTAGAAGGATCTTGATACTTTCTACAACTGAGCATTTCACAAGGAATAATCACTTGCTGATCCAAAAATACATGTGTGTTACTCTCTTGTGTCGAACTTTGTATCCAAGGAAAATATGCAAGGATATATGGAAGCCAAGTCGATACTCTGGATGGGGCTTCTACTCCAAACAATGTGAGATCTAATTGGGACTTCACATCAGAGACACCCCCTTGGTTGACAGATTTCCAACACTGTCAACATCTTGATAGAAAATACATAGATAAATACAATTTAATCTCTCTATTTTTTTTCAGTATTTCATAACCCTTCTTGTTGAAGTTTTAGGTTGTTATTACTATAATGTTCCTTGTGTCATTGTACTAATGCATTTCTATTACTGCAACACCATGTTTCTAGAACACAACATTGTTGCGACTACACTGGACAATGCTACATTGCAACATTATTTCTACTACACTAGGCGATGTTGTAACATAGCAGAGCTCTAATGTGTCACTAATAGAAGAACCCAATCACGAGTCACCATGTTTCCTCATAGAGATTTAGCCAGAAGGTGTCAAATTCCACAGATGATTCCTTGATGTTATGACATGAATTCAATAGCTACAACATCGAGCTCAAGACTTATTGTAGCACTGCTTCAATAAGTACGACAAAAAGTGTGTTACTTGCTATAACACCAAGTTCGTACCTTGATGCAATGCTTATTCTACATGCTTTAGCCATTCTTCTATGGATTTAGTCCCATTATTCCCTTTAAAGAATTATTCCGCCGAATGCAGATGCCAATCCAATAACAAAGTTCTTATCAGTAGATTCTTCAGTCACAAAGTATGTTTGATGGTTATTCCTAGTTCCTGTAATACAATTTCCAACCAACATCCCATCTTATGCAATATAGGTTGGGCAAGATCAACAAGGCTCAATTGGTTGTATGGACCAGATTATGTTTTTTTTATATAGTTAGGTTTGTATTGAGACCAAGCCTGGTACCTAGGAATTAAGCAAGCCTATCATATAGCGCACATGCTAAATATGGTAGTGGGAAAGCAGAAAGGATTGAGAGTAATAACCTTTTGAGAGTGGGAGCCCGATCCAATAAGCTTTCTTAGTAGACCCATAAAGGAAGAGAGGTTTGGCATGGGAAGCAATACCTATAATTGGACATGTTATGCACAAGCGAATGATCCAATAGAAAAGAAAGCATCATTTCCCTCTCAAGTAAAAATAGATGACAAGTTATAGAAAAGTGAATAAACCAATAGAAAAGAAAGCATCATTTCCCTCTCAAGTAAAAAGAGATGACCTTACCCAGTGAGATCAAGACTCGCCATATGCATAGAAAATAGAACACATAGTTCCATATTTGGTTCAATTGTAACGATTTTCCATTTTGTTTCAAAATCATTGAGCTATGGGTCTATGTTGGCCTAGTTACTGACATGAGATTAGATATTTTTGGGATATATTTGTAGCTAGTTATTCTAAGTTTGTGGTATTCAAATTTTGTTATATGACTGGGGTTCTAGCATTTAGGTGGTTTTAAATGATCCTTGGTTTTTTTCAAGGATTTCTTCGACTACTAGCACACATTTCATGAAAATGTTTGAAAAATCGACGCCTTTAATTTCTTGAGCTTGAATTATTAAGCAAATGGATTTAATTAATAAGTTGTTAGAGTTACTGAATATTATAATAATATTTACTATTAATGGTACAATGAAAATTAGCAAATCAATCATCATTTTTGTTCAAACCTGATTACAAAATGCATGGGAGAAGATTGAGTTTCATGAGATTCGAAAAGATGAATTACAACAAAGGAATCAACAATCTTGGTGTATGTTCATAATAACTCCCTTTTTGAGTTTGAGGTTGATTCCCATTAGTAGCTAACACTTTATCATATCAATGATGCCACATGAGAAGTAGATTAAAATGAATATGACATTCATCCTGCACTTCCCAAGCCCATTTTTGGACATCGGGAATAGAACTGTTCTCGGATATGAAAAGGAAGTTTCCTTCCACATTCCAAACTACTTTAAACCCATCTAGTTTGAAAGTGTTGGATTTCTTAGGATAGCTCATCTTCTCTTGCTCCTCTTCTACAACAACTTCAAATTCTCAAATTTCAATATTGTGATCAGGTTGGCCACATAAAAGATCAATGTTTTTATCTTCACTTTTGTGAGCATTGTGAAAAAAATACTCATCATTTATATAGATGTTCTAGATACATGACTCCTACAAGAACAAATATTCACCTTGGATGAATCTCTTCTTAACAATGGTCTTCAACATCCAAGAAGATATATCGATCCTACCTTAAATTTCATTCGAGTATTGACTCGACTTGTAATGGAGATACGTTCATCTTCTCACCTTGTATTTGATAGGGAAGAATTGATGGTTAGCTACTAGCTTTAAAGATATATAAAAAGGCCCTAAGCCATCACCTAAACTAGAGCCAACAACTAGAGGTTATAGCTAAATTTAGCTAGTACTGGAGTCAGGGTTATGGCTAGAGACATATTCATGTTCCATGAGCATGATTTGGTTGGTGGTTAACCATAAAGCACCACCAAACCAAAACTCTCACTTCTACTACCCATCTCAACAATTTTTCTTCATCTGTAAACCATCATTAAGGAGCACTTCGACTTTGCAAAAGTCTTTGAGCTCTAGCGAGATCCAAAATTGTTATAGTGACTCCTTAGAGCCAAGTTGCAAAGTTGGTAGTCAATCTTAAGCCACCACCAGTAGAAGACTTTGGTTTCTTCAATCGCATTTGGTTTGTGGTCTTCCTTAAACAACCATTTTAGAGAGCACATTTAGCAATTGACTACCATACACTTTTGTATTTTAGCTATCTTCTTACACTCATATACACCACTTTGAATTAAGGGTGGAATGTTGGAAACATAATCCTTCATGTTATGTAAACTTGGCACATTCACTTGAGTGGTAGGAGAAAAGCTTAAGTGAAAGCCAATAGTCATGGGGACTGGAACATACCTTAAAAGTTGAATCCAATAGTCACAAAAAATGTATTAATATGTGTACCATTGGAAGGAGAATTGAATTCCATTCCTATCATCTATGTGTGTTTTAGTGTGTACTCTAACACATACACTTAGTTATACTTCATTTAGACTAGTTAAATGAAGCCATGCATGGCAACTTCATCATTATTACCAAGAGAGCATGGCATGCATGAGTTTTACTAATTTCCACTTACATGAGACAATTAACGGATGATTGAAAGACCACTTAACTAGGACTAAGTGTGAGTGCTCTTAAGAGGATATTCACATCTCTCTAAATTCACTACTATATTAATTCAACCATATAGAATAATATATATTATGTAATTGCATTCTCTTATTTATTTTGTGTGAATAAAAATCAAGAATTCTTTTTCTCAAATTTCTTTCTTTTTCTTCATTATTTTCTAAATAAATCCAATCCATTCAGAATGGGTTCAACTATAAATTGGCATACCCTAGCGAAGTGTGTCATTTCACTATCCTACAAGTAGCACCTTCAACCCAAGTTCTGCATCTGCGAAGGTATAGGGAAGCCTCATGTCATGCTAGATACATTTGGAAGAAAGAAGACGCCCACGGAAACGGTAACATCAGGGATCCCTTGTTGCTACTGATCTACAAACCCTAATTCATAATGTTCTTAGGTCAGCAGTAGCCATCTGCTTCAGATTCTTTTCGTAGTGTCCCCACCGTGGCTTTGACCTGTCCCGACGTGTTTCAGTTTTTTTTTTTTTTTTTCGCTATTAACTGAGATTTGAATCAATCCGCCTCATCCTCATAATCATTGCTGGTAAGCTGAAAGTGGAAAGGACAGTCCGTAAATTGGGGTTTGATAGCTAAAAAGAGGTAGCAAAACCAATTGTGGGATATGCACTCAAAGTGCAATACGTTGCATTCTATTTCAGATAAGTGTCACCAGAGTCCGGGATTCTGCCATCAAGAAAATCAAGTAGAGATCAAATGAAATGATTGTTTCTTTGCCGTATCCATGCGGCCACAACGTCATTGCTTTTCATCCAGCTGTAAAAATAGGGAGGACAAATATTTTTACAGATTGTCTCTCATTCTATATTTGATTCAGTCATCCCTCCTTTCAATTTCCGACCACACGCTTAACGACCGGGGATTTTACAGGAGTTAACCAGGAAATTAATGAAGTGATTTTTTTGATGGTTTATGGATTTGGTGAAAGCTATGGAATATTTGTATGTCTTAAATTTATTTTAAGAGATTACTACCAACTAGCTTAACCACTTAAGTTAATCTTGAAAGTATCTGGAAAATTAAACCCATAACCTTTCAATAACAAAATACTTTCACCTGTAATTAAATTTTCTCTATCTCTCCTCCTTACTAAAATTTACACTGTTTCCATTCCTGATTTTACATTTCGAGAGTTTACCTTTTATTTTTATTTATACAGGATGTAGTTTAACTTGGTAAATTTCCTTGGACAATATTATCCTCTGCCCAAAAGAATTCGTACTTTCTCTGTCCTGAGAAATATGATGCGACCTAACTTTTTTCACTTTATAGTTCTGAGATACAGAGATTGGCATCATCAGAATTCATTTCTAGAAATGCAGTACCACCATCATCTTTGAAAATCACAGTCGAGGGCTATTTGAAATTAGAACTTTGAGTATGGAGTGTATGTTATGCTTCTTCAACTAGAATTTTGACTATATCGAGTAGGAATACGAAGGGACAATATTAATAAGACTTTGCATGTTTTAATGGAAAGGGTGCCGACTTTACAAATATGTACTGTTAGTGTTGTTAACGGGGAATGCGTAAATAATTTTTTTTTTATCAATTATGAGAAATTTATATTTTTTAATATTTAAATCGTTAAAGATATAGTTTTTTATTATTTATTTTTATATAAGTTTAATTATATAAATTAAATGATTAGTGAATATTTATAGACATTAATTTATAATAAACATCAAAACACTTGATTTACCCATATTAAAAAAATCATAAAACTTAAGTAAATTATAACTTTATTTTAAACTATTTTATTATTATTATTATTATTACGTCATAAGACGTTCTTATTTGAAAACAACAGCCACTGGATCAAATGTTAGACGATTGAAATGTTTTAGGCCATTAAATCCACAACTAAATAGTTTTATATATGTTTTTTATAATGTTAGCTTTTTTTTTTAATATGTTTTTTATAACGTTTGTTTTTTTTTGATAAGTTAGATTGAATTTAAATTTTGGTGACTTTTAAGTTAAAATGTTGTTATTAAAAATTTGTTAGATTTTAACCTCAATTTTTTTAATATAATTTAAATTAATAATTTAATAAAACTAGATTTAACATAAATTAGTTTAATGAATAAAAAAAATTATAGAATACATAAACATTAAATTAATACAATAAAAAATAAAATAATGATAAACTATAAATACAATCCATGGTATTCGTGTGGAATATAGTTTATTTAAAGGGGGAAATTAAGATGGCCTAGATCAATCTTGACTCTGGATCTACCAAGAGCCAAGATTGATCAAATGTCTTCATATGCACACCTCTTTTAGAGTGAAAAGAGAATTGATCCCTTTGATAAATAATATAGATCTAAACTAACTACTTAATAAAATTACTTTTAATTGTTTATAACCATTATTCTTTTAAATTTTTACTTAATAAAATGTATCTAAATTTTCATACATCCAAATATACATAATTTTTCTTGTTCTATATTATTTTTGTTACAATTATTTTATTATTCCAAAAGACATGTTTTTTTTTTTGTTACATATTATTTATGTTACAAGTGCTTTATTATTCATGAGTAGTATTTCTTAATATATAAAAAATTAAATTAATAATGAAAAAATTTAAAATATGTGAAATTATTACACAGGACATGATTTATCTTGACCAATAATGATGAATGTTCATAATTCTCATTTCTTTTTTTTCTCAATAAGACTAACCTATTAATTTTGCACATAATTTACATTTTTTGGCCTCTGGAGTTGCTATGCTAGCCAATTCTGGAGGGAGCATAGTTCAAAAATGAAAAAATATGATCGCCCTAGTTGGGGAAACTAGTCCAAAAATTGCTGCTCAGATAGGGAAACCAACATTTTCAAAAAATAGCTAGGATTTTATCGAACAGTGCATAAAAAACATGATATCTAAAAGGGAAAACAACACAGAGAGAGGAAACCTATCGATTCTGAGGCTACATGGCATGCTACTTGTCATGAGGCTGAGGCTGAGGCTGAGGCTCTTTGATGATGAGACACATGTAGTTGTCCGACATATCCTCATCATTCTTCAACTGCTACACATTGGGCTCAGACGTGTTAGCGAAACACGCAGGGCTATTGTTGCCTTCCCTCTTGTCATCTGCAAAACGTTATGGACTGACGTTGCCGCTGCCTTCACTGCTGGAAGAATGTGCACCTGTTTTGACAGGTAACGCCTCTGATTTCAAGGAATGCTAAGGGGGAGTAGGGGAGATGGTAGATTTCCTGAGACACTTTCTCGAACCAGAGCCAATAGAGCTAGATGGCTTCCTGAAAGCACACAGTGAGGGTGACAGTAACCAGAGGGCGATCTAGGGTGCAATAATACTGAAACTAGTATGAGGCTGAATTATCCTCAGGAGGAGGGGGACGACTATCCTCATGGATGGAAATGGGTGGGCGAGAGGATTGACCTCTGCCATGACCCCGATGGTACCTCATTCTCTGCCTCTGCAGCATGGCTGAGTAGGAGGGAGTTGAAGCACGGGTAGAGGAAGAAGGGAGGCCAGAGGGAAAAGACTGTGAGGCAAGCGGAGCTTGAAGCTGCAATTTGCAGCAAGATCCAAGAGACTATAGGAGGTAAATGACAACAAGGAGGTGAAGGGCACCATGAAATAGCGTGAAAACTTGGAGACCAGACAGACATCAATGCAAGAGATAGAAGCATTAGTTGTGGTGTGAGGCGAGTAGCTGGTGGTATTAAAAGCTGAAGGAAGGGCGCCATGCGTGGCCATGTGGCTAGGCCAGATGCCACATTGAGGAGCCACCACCTCCTTATTCCCTTTGAACACTCGCATCCGTAGCATAATTCTCATTTCTTAAATAACACTAAATTTCCTTTAATTACTTAATTGTAATATTTTGTAACTACATAACAGTTTGTAACTACATACATACTCATATCTTTAATTACCTATTTGTAGCTAAAAAATATTACATGTTTTTTACTTTATAATCATAAAAAAATTTCATATTATATGATGTCAAATTTACTCAACTTTTTATATTTTAGTTTTTCACTACATAACTTTAGCTTTTATAATTTTTTTATTTTTCAATTCAAGCAAAACTTACAAAAGTGAAAACCCACTTAGTCCTTACTGTAGATTATAGTTTTACAAAATTGACTCTAATCAAAGAAAATGGCTAGAGATTTCACAAAGTATTAGTTTGTAACCTGATCCACAATCAAAGAAAATGGTCAGGGGATGTCACAAGTTATCATTGACACAGTGATCTACTGATGTTCTCAATTTAAATGGAGTTCATTAGATCCACAAGTAAATAGTTTTATATATATTTTTTATAATGTTAGATTTTTTTTTTCTTTTTAATAAGTTAGATTGATTTTAGGTGTATAATAGAAATGTTGTAATGTCATGTTTAACATTTTGACTATTTCAAATTACACAAAAATAAAAATAAAACTAAATTAAATTAAAAGATTGACATAATGTAATAAACATTTTAACTAGGTCAAAATACAATAAAAAATAAAAATAATAAAATGAAATAATAATAAACTATAAAAACAGCCCATGGTATTGACTCATGGTATTCATGTGGAATATAGATTATTTAAAGAGCGAAATTAAGATGGCCTAGATCAATCTTGACTCTGGATCTACCAAGAGCGAAGATTGATCAAATGTCATCATATGCAAATAGATCTAAACTAACTACTTAATAAAATTACTTTTAATTGTTTAAAACCATTATTCCATAAAAATTTTACTTAATAAAATGTATCAAATTTTCATAACAGTTTGTAAGTACATACATACTCTTTCCGATTTTTTTTTGTGAATGAATATCAAATTTCTTCTATTAAAAAAAAACTATATACATATATTTAATTACCTAATTGTAGCTAAAAAATATTACACATTTTTTCTTTATAATCATAAACAAATTTCATATTATATGATGTCAAACTTACTCAACTTTTTATATTTTAATTTTTCACTACATAACTTTAGCTTTTATAATTTTTTGATATTTCAATTCAAACAAAACTTACAAAAGAAAAAATCCTTACTCCATATTATAGTTTTACAAAATTGACACTATGTGATTAACAATAGAGTAAGTTGAGATAACCCTAAGGGGTTCTTTTACAAGTTTTATCATAACCTTTCCCTCCACCCAATATATATTTTAGAGTCTTCTGAAGAGAGAGTGTATTCTATTTTATAACCTAATCCACAATCAAAGAAAATGGCCAACGATGTCACAAGCTATCATTCAAACAATGATCTATTGACGTTCTCATTTTAAATGGATCCTATTAGATGCATGGTGTGGCCAAAGACACTAAAAATTCAAAATAGATATATGTTATGACATCCATATTCTCTACAAACCATCGAAATTTCCCATCTTATACAACAATTTCTAACAATAATCATTCAATTTACTCTCTAATTTTTGAAACCCCCACCCATGTTGGGGATATCAGACTATAAAATCAAATGTTCCTGTGGTTTTTTTAAAGGGTTCATAAACAAAAAGACAATGAAAAAGTAAAATTTGCGGTATAATAACTGCTTTTTGAATCATTGTGACCAACAAAACATCACATTATCTCAAAGAATATATCTAATGCTATAAGGATCTGAGATGATAACAATGTTTTGAATCATGATAACTAGGTGACAACCAAAAATAAGTTTTAGCCACAAGAAAAAAAATCACAACTCATAGAATATATCTAAGGTTGCAATGAACCCCATACATAGTGATGGACATCATGATAAGTTTAATGAACATATAACACCACCCTAAAAATTCTAATTTAGTGAACATAGAACACCACCCTTAAAATTTTATGCTCTTGATCAATTTAGAATAACCTAAGATGTCTAGATTGGTTGTTGAGGTGGGTGGTACAATAATTGAGGATGCTTTTAAAAGGGTAAGGGAATTTAGATACTCTATCCTTCCACCAAAGCTATAAAAAGTGAGTCTTGTATATTATAGTTTTACAAAATTTACACTGTGATTAAGAATAAGTTACAAACATTACGTATTTAAAAAGAAATAAGAGGAAGGTACAAAAGGGCAATGGTAATTAATGTGATTCTTTGTACTATTTTTATTTCAAATAGTAATTTGTATTTGTATTTTTTTAATTTAATATTTTTAAATGTGTTGTAAGGTGAGTTTTGTTTTATTAAGCTTTGAGTCTAGATTTGCAGAGAATGAATATATCTCAAGTCCCAAACAAGATCATTCTTTCTCTTCTTATTCTAGCTTGCACCTTGACACTCCTCTCCTCCTCCCTACACAAATTTAAACTATGAGGCACAAGGTAGTTGTTGCATATAGGAAAATTTAGATATGATAAGAAAAATGTGATACTCTATTGTAATTTTCTCTACAAATGTGATGGCAAGTGTGCTCTAAATGTTGAAAATTTCATGGTTAATGTAGTATAAGCTACATGCAAAATTACAATCTTGTATACAAAATCAAGAAAGATATGCCCAATATCCAACACCATAGAGCAAGACATGTTCACCAATTCAATAGTTTCTTCTAAATCTCTCTTAGTGCTAGAGTTGTTTTCTCAGTAACCTTGTTTTTACTGCTCTTGAACTGATGAAATCCATCATTTTTTCACATAGGAGCATTTAGTTATAAGAAAATTGTGATACTCTCTATTATCCCTTTTTAGTTTTTTAATGATTCAATTAATATTAACATTTGTATGTTTCCATGAGGAGATTTTTTATTTTTCATGTCAATTACCTTTTATAACTCTAGGAGGTTCTTAATATTGCCTTTGTTTTTAATAAATGGAACTCAATTATATATTTAAAATGATGATTAGGTAAGAGAATTTTAGGATTATAATTTTTTTTTCCAAGTTGACAATGTGAATGTTTATTTACCTAAATTTGGCTCCCATGTTCAATATCTCCCCATGGGGTTAGAAGATAATAGGTAATGGAAATTCAACCACATATAAAACAAATAATCTATACTTCAAAGAATTAGTTCTATATATTATAGTAGTTATAGCTTGAGTAATATTTCAATTTGGAATTCAATTCTTTATTAATAAAGTTGTTTTATTTAGCAGGGAGTACAAAAACTTATTCACAATATAATCTATTTGAATAAATAGATGTGTGTAAAATAGTTTAATAAGAAACTAGATTAAAACTATAACTTAAAATTGTGAAATTACTTTGTATTTTTTGTTTCTTATGTATATAGCTAAAGAATAAACTAAGTTTCGAGTTAAGAAAATAAACCATAACATAAAGAACAATATCTCCTTCCAAAAATGTCTCCATATTAAAATGACATTCACTTTCTTGTATATCAAGACTATTGTTATTCATATACAATATGCAATTTCTGACAAGCATGCAACTAACGCTATATGTAGATGAACTTGGATTAAACTCTATTTCTGTTAATAAAAATTCTCTTTATTTACATATATGCTAGATAGATTGTACTTTAATGTATTTAAAATATCTTGTTTGACTTACATGCTTATTTCATGCTTGTTTTAGAGGATTATTAATCACCAAAGGATTTTCACCTCCAATGTCCTATTTCAATATCTATAACAATTTTTTTATATATGTGAATAGATTATGTTGGTTTATATATATATTTTTCACCCACAATTTCCTATTTCAATATATATATAACAAAATTTTCTGGTTGATAACTCTTATCATCAATATCTTTGAAACCTCCACGACATGCTTCCATGGAAGCAAAGATTTTCTTTCATTCCTTCATTATGGCTCCTCATTTGCAATAGCTTATTTCTTCTAGGCTACTATTTCCTCTGCTATTATTTCTTCTAGGCTACTATTTCCTCTGCTATTGCCGTACGACGTTTCTTTTGCAATATGTGGTGCAATTACTAGTTAATTATAATTTTTAATAATATTGATAAATGTACTTATGGAGAAATCACATCATTAGGATTAGGTCGATGTTTCAAACCAACTAATGTGGTTCATCCTCAGGACAAGGTGGAGAGACTAATCGATCTCATTAAATAAATAGTGGATATGCATCAACGCCTGGAATTAGCCGTTGAGACCTAGCTAATAAGAACTAGTCGTTAGAAAGTTAGTTAATAAATTAATTAATAAAATAAATTTTTATTATAGAAAATGGGTTAATAAATTATTAAGAAATTAAAATGGGTAAAAGGGAGGGGAAAATTTTTTAGTTAAAAATGATTACTTAATTAATTGTTAATAAAATCAATAAATTAATTAATTAAAATAAAATTAAGGGACCTAAGAAGGAATAAGGGAGGGGCAAATTTTATAACTAAATTAATTTAAAATTTTAAGAAGGGGTTTATAAATAAAATAAATAAATCAATCAATAAATTAATTAATTAAAATAAAACTAAGGGACCTCAGAAGGAAAAAGGGGGGAGGGATTTTTATAACTAAATAAATAAGTAAACTAAATAAATTAATTTAAAATTTTAAGAAGGGGTTTATAAATAAATAAAATAATAGGAGGGGGTAAAGTTTTTGCTTGATAAAACTATATAGATAATTTATTTAATGATTGGACCAAATAAATTAATAAATATAAAATAATAATAATAATAAATAATTAATTAATTAATTAATTAAATAAAATAAAATAAAATAAGAGACTAGATTAAAGCTATTGTTAATCTCCTAGATCTCAAGGATCTCTCGGATATTGTTAAGGAAACCTTTAGGCAGGATAGCTCTATTATTCTTAGGAAGGCTAAGCCTCCTAAGAGAAACTTGAGTAAGCCTGAGTTACTCACCCTCAAGACCCTAAGGGACAACCCTGATATTGTCACCCTTAAGGCCGACAAGGGTGGGGCCATTGTCATTATGGATAAGTCTGATTATGTGAGCAATATGGTTGACCATCTTTCCAATATTGGTAGTTATATTAAACATAATAATAATCCCCTTAGATCAGTGTGTAAGGATGTTGCCCTTGCCATTAAATCTAATTCTTCTCTTAATCCTCTTGCTAAGAAGCTTATTGAAAGCAATCCCCTTACCCCCCGGATCTATGGTCTCCCAAATATTTATAAATCAGGGGCCCCCTTAAGACCTATTGTTAACACAATAGGTGGTCCCTCTTATCATCTGGCCAAATTCTTGGCCCAGAAGCTCAAGCCCCTTGTAGGTCAAACAGATTCCTTTGTCAAGGACTCAGTTTCCTTTATCAATGAGTGGAAGAACATCAAGTTGGAGCCTGGTGATCTTTTGGTTAGCTTCAATGTTGTGTCCTTATTTACCAAAATACCCATCAAAGAAGCTGTTGATGTCATTAAACAGATCTCCGATGAGAACACCTCTAAATTGGTTAGCCTATGCCTCACCTCGACTTTCTTCAGTTTTCAAGGTGAGTTTTATGAGAAAACCTGTGGTGTTGTGATGGGCTCCCCTCTTTCCCCCATTGTTGCTCACTTGTTTATGGAGGATTTTGAATCTAAGGCCTTGGCCTCTACTAAATTTTTCCCTAAGAAGTGGAATAGATTCATGGATGATACTTATGTCATTTGGCCCCATGGTTGGGAGAAAGTAGATCTATTCCTTGGACACCTGAACTCGCTTTATGATTCCATCAAATTCACGATGGAAGTAGAGGTTGATGGTTGCCTCCCTTTCCTTAATATCCTTCTCTCAAGGAATGAGGATGGTTCTATTTCTCACCAAGTTTTTCGCAAAAAGACTCACACGGAACAATATCTTCATGCTGGGTCACATCATTTTCCTGCTTAGAAATTTGGTGTCTTGTGTACTCTTACGACTCGTGCCCTTAGAATCTCTGACGACAACTCCTTAGAAGTCCCATCTTCTTGAAGTTTTTGAAAATAATGGTTACAGTAGGTCTCAAGGTCTTAAATCCTTTCAGAAAGCATATAAAGGATTGAGGGGAAAATCTACTCGAGGGGATCCTATTTCCAAGGTCCATCTCCCTTTTATTGAGGGGACAATAAACAAAATTTCCCGTGTCCTTCGAAGAAATAACATCTCAACTTCTTTCAAACCTCTCTACACTATTAGAAATTCTCTTGGGTTTGTTAAAGACCCTATCGACCCTAAGGACATGAAAGGGGTTTATACGATTCCTTGTTCTTGTGGAACTCCCTATATAGGAGAAACACGTCGATCCATTAGGCAGAGAATCAAGGAGCATACTGCATATATTAGGCATAATCGGTCCCGTACCTCAGCTCTTGCTGAACATGTGGAAAAATCGTGCCACCATGTTTGAATTGAAGACTCTAAGGTAGTTGCTAAGGTAGATCACTTTCACCATAGGAAATTGAGGAAGGCGATCGAAATTGAGCGACATACTAAGAATCTCAATCGCGATGATGGTTGGAAATTAAGAGCTAGGCCCTAGTTCTCACCTCATAAAAACTTTATTTTATTTAATTTTATTTATTTAATTAATTAATTAATTTATTTGTTTATTTTTTACTTATTTATTTATTTATTTATTTATTTTATTATTATTATTATTATTATTATTTTATATTTATTAATTTATTTGGTCCAATAATTAAATAAATTATTTATTTAGTTTTATGAAGCAAAAACTTTACCCCCTCCTCCTATTATTTTATTTATTTATAAACCCCTTCTTAAAATTTTAAATTAATTTATTTAATTTACTTATTTATTTAGTTATAAAAATTTTCCCCTCCCTTTTCCCTTCTTAGGTCCCTTAGTTTTATTTTAATTAATTAATTTATTGATTTTATTGATTGATTTTATTTATTTATTTATTTTATTTATAAACCTCTTCTTAAAATTTTAAATTAATTTATTTAATTTAATTATTTATTTAGTTATAAAATTTGCCCCTCCCTTATTCCTTCTTAGGTCCCTTAGTTTTATTTTAATTAATTAATTTGTTGATTGTGATTGAAATCTTTCGGTGAAAATCACATCAAAATAGCTTTGGTTGACGCGTTTCAAACCAGCCAGTGTGGTTCATCATCAGGACAAGATGGAAAATCTGATCAAGTAACCCTTCCGTCTATCCAAGGTACTAAGGATAAAATAGCCAGGATTCTAAAGAGATATAATGTTTCCTCAACCTTTAAGCCCTCCCGCATCATTCGGATTTCGCTTAGATCGGTTAAGGACCCGATTTGCCCAAAGGATGGCAAGGGTGTTTACTTGATTCCGTGTTCCTGTGGGACCCCTTACATTGGTGAAATTGGTCGATCAATTAGTCAAAGAATTCAGGAACATGTCGCTGACCTGAAGCATAGTAGATCACGCTCCTCTGCGCTAGCAGAGCATGCTGAGAAGACAAATCATCACATTTGCATTGAAGATGCTGAGGTTATTGCGAGGATTGACCATTTCTACCACCGCAAGTTGAGAGAAGCCCTGGAAATTGAAAAGAGGTTGGTTAACCTCAACAGAGATGATGGGTGGATGATTAGCAGATGATGGATTCCTGCCCTTCATTCCTAAAAAAACTTAAAATAAATTTAAAGTAAATTTAAAATTATTTAATTTAATTTTTTATTTATTTATTATTATTATTATTATTATTTATTTAATTAAAATTTTATTTATCTATTTTATTTTTATTTTTATTTTTATCTTTATTTTAGTTCTATTTATATATTTTATTTATTTATTCATTTTAGTTTATTTTTATTGATTTATTTGTTTATTTATTTTATTTAATTTATTTGCTTATTTATTTATTAAGATTGATTATCAAAAAGATAATTGTTTGATGAGTTTTGAATCACATCGGATTTAATTATTAAAAATAAAATAAAATATAAAATCATAAATATTATTTAATTATTTTTAACATTTAATTTATTCGATAATAATAAAAACAAATAAATAATTATTATTCTAAAATATATATATATATAAATAGTAAACAATTATTTTATTTTTCAAAAATATAATAAAATATTAATTATTTTTATTAAAATAAATATAATTATATAAAATTCAAATTATAAACTTTAATCATTTGGTTTATTTATTTATTCATTTTTATTTTTTTTTAAATAAAATATATGAACTATTATTATTTGAGTCAAACTAGCCGTTATTTTACAAACGGCTAGTGGGAGCTTTATTTTCTATTTAAAGGGGTTACTTGTTTAGATTTTCCATCTTGTCCTGATGATGAACCACACTGGCTGGTTCAACGCGTTAACCAAATCTATTTTGATGTGATTTTCACTGAAAGATTTCAATCACAATTTATGGATCACAAAAGCCAAATTCCTAATTTATTGATTTTATTAACAATTAATTAAGTAATCATTTTTAACTAAAAAATTTTCCCCTCCCTTTTACCCATTTTATTTTCTTAATAATTTATTAACCCATTTGTTATAATAAAAATTTATTTTATTAATTAATTTATTAACTAACATTCTAACGACTAGTTCTTATCAACTAGGTTTCAATGGCTAATTCCAGGCATTGATGCATCTCTACTATTTATTTAACTAGATCGATTAGTCTCTCCACCATGTCCTGAGGATGAACCACATTAGCTGGTTCGAAACGTCCACCTAATCCTAATGATGCGAATTTTCGGAAAGTACTTTTATCTACATTATGGATCACAAAAGTCTTAGATCTAACATTGTAATAATATTTTCAATTCTAGAGATTCACACTGATATTACTATGGAAATTCATCACTTGTAAATATCTTTTGTTACGAGACCATAAACACATATCATGGTATATCAATACCAATCAATACCATATGTCCAATATCACATATGTTGATATGATATTTTGTTTAATTAATTAATTTGAGATAAATTAATTAAAAAAACATAACTAATTTGGAGATAAAATGTTTTTGTTATGATACCATAAACCAATACCATGGTTTATCAATAACACAAGCCCAATATCACATGTGTTGATATGACATTTTATTTAATTAATTAATTTGAGTAAATTAATTAAAACAACATAACTAGGTTAACTAGCTTAGAGATAAAACTTAACCCTTGATTTGTAAATACTAGTATAAATATTATGTTATACTTCATAGAAGTTAAATCTCTACTATTCATTTAGTAATTAGTATAATTAAATTAAAATTTTGAAAATCCATTTTGAAATACGTTAAGATTATATATATAAACAAAAAAAAATCTACTGTCTATCTGTCTGTCTATATATATATATAAATTTTTTTGTTTGTTTTTTTTTCATAATCAAAATAAATATAGATTATTAATATTAGTTACTAGGTAATAAAATTAATAATTTTTTAAATTTTTATATTTTATACTATGACTCAAAAACATAAATATAAATTTATTAAAAAGTAAGTTTTTATATTTTAATAATAATAATAATAATAATAATAATAATTTAATTATAATGTTACTTTCAAGCCAAACACAAATGTAGTGTATGCGTTGTAAAGACTTACTTTAATCTAATCATTTTTATTATTTTTTAATACAATGTTATTTAACGCTATGTGAAAGCATCTACCTCTACCAGGTTATAAAATGCCTTACTACTCTTGTTTTAATAATTTTGAATTTTTCAAATTAATTTGAGAAAAAAATATTAATTAAATTTTTATTTTTTTTAATTTAAATGAAAATTAAATAGATTAAAAGGATGTAAAATAATTTTGAAAAATGAAAATGAATTTATTTTAAAATTAATATAGTAAACTAAGATAATTTATTTCATTATAAAGATTTTTAAATAAAATGCTTGTTTTAATAAATGTCATTAAATATTATTAATCAAGATCATTACTTTACAAAATATAAAAAAACCAAACAAATTTATGATATTTTTATAATTTAGATGCTTAAAATTAAAGGTAAAATATTTTGCCATTTCATATTTCTTTCATTAAAAATTATTTAAAAAAAGTAGAGGCATGATTATGATTAGGTAAATGTGCACGAAAAAGATAAATAACATGGAAGGGAAGAGGCTTTTTAAGATTGCTTCAAAATCTAGTCAATGCCATATGTGATTTAGGTTGAAATAAAAGAAAGATGACAAACACTATTTAAATAGTGGAGATATTGAAGAATATGTTACTTTGTAAAAGACTGATCATATTAAAAGTATTATTCATATAATTTAACAAAAATTGTGATACATGAAAAGTTAGAAAATGAGATAAAATTAATATATTACAAGATGATCAACTTTCTTTTAGAAAATCAAAATATCTTCTCATTTTAACTCTCACACACACACACATATATATATATATTTGTACATATTTTAAAATATTCTTTACAATACTAACTTTCATGACTTAAGAAGTCATGAAAACTAAAAAAATAAAAATATAATTTTTTAATTTTTTTTTTAAGAAATAATAGCCTAATGTTTATCTTAATAGATATTAATAACCACCATCATCATAAAAATATAATTTTTTTAAATATTAAAATATAAAACATGAAACTTCCTTAATCAAAATTCAAATTCTCAAATTGTAACTCTGAATATCACATAACCAATAAAGAAAACAACCACTAATTAAGAAGTGATATATATATATATATATATATATATATATATATATTACAAAATATCCTATGAATTTAGAGAAATTGATAAAAGATATAGATCCAACTCATCAACCTTTACATACTTACTCACATATTTGCATAATCAGGTACATGGGATCTATGGTATCAAGGGTCCTATAGATTGATCATTTATTGAACTCTGCCATGTGTCATCATTTACTTAAAACTAGGGAATATCAACTCCCCAACCTCACCTTCCAACTCATCCGTAAGTTAGGTCATGCATCATTCCAAAAAGGTGGATTTCAATTCTAGAAGGTCATTTATGGTTTCATTTTTTAATTTGTTGAACTCTTGAAAAATAAAGGTCCAATTATTGCTTGCTTCCTAGATTTTCTAGCCATACTCGATTTTTATGCTTATATCAATTCTTCCATGGCGGGTCCAAATCAATATCTTATTTTTATTTCATCATTTTTCTCATTGTCAACTAGAACTACACCTTTCTCCTAATTTATTTTAGGATGTTTCTTAATCTCTTATTTTTCAAATTTTAGAGCATCCTTCTTGATAAATATGCATTGAGATTATTCCATCTTGTTATATAGGGATTCCGATATGATGGTACCAAGGCACACTATGTCATACTACACCTTTAGCTCCTAGATATTCTATTAAATCTTTTTCTTTGGTACTATTGAGATATCTCCATGTTCTTTTTCTTTGGTACTATTGAGATATCTCCATGTTTTTTTAATTTAATATAAAAATCTAGCATCTTAGTTGAGGTTGTTCTATCATCTTTATATTTTTTTAGGATTCAATTATCACAGGCACAATGATGAAATTATTTCTTTTACTACATGAGTCTTTTCCTCAAACAACTTCTAGTCTTACATGAAGCTCTTCCTTCTTTTGTTGTTGCCTTCTTGTTCATATGTGACAAAATCCAAAAACCTTTTCCTATTTCTTATGACTGAAAGCACCATCATTTTTACCTATATTATTATTATTATTATTATTAATTTTTTTTTTCAAATAAATCCCAATTTCCTCTAGTAGTTTTGGGAACACTCTTCAAAACATCCAAATATCTCTTTTAATGGCTTAAATGAATTTTCGTGAATTTTGGTTTCATGGTTCATTGTATGAGCAACTTTATCCTTTAGTATTTTTATAATGGTAGCACTCTCCTCTTCTTAATTATTCAACACTATGTGACCTTGTATGGTTGCTTCCACTAGTGATTCTCATTCTCCAAAAACTACTTTACTTTCTGTTGTAGTAGCTTCAAAAAACCCCTTTATTATTTATAAGTATTGTGAATTCCTGTAGGAAATAAGGGTCCCACCACCTTCCAAGTCTTGTCACGCCCCTACTAAAATTCCTTGACCCTTTCCTAAGATCTATTAATGGTTCCTTTGGCTTGGCCATACTTAAGACATAATTCAAAATAAATTGTTGAAATTTTCTCTCTCAAGCCATACAACAATGGGAACTTTATAAACCCAATGATGAAACACCCCATAAACCAATTTATCTATCAATATTACATTGCATAAAGTGGCTTCAATCTACAAATTACCTCACAAATTTTATCTTTTCAATGAATAGAACCATAATATTCATTATCTCAATGATATAGTGCCAAAATATTAATTTAGCTAGTGATATAACCCTCCATGAACTTATTTAATGCAGTGTTTACTTTGAAAATTTATTCATCATAGCAATATGGTGCTATGATGTATATTAATATAATGATACAATGTCAAGACCTCGCTTAGTCTAGCGATACATACTCTCCCAACTTGTCCCCTTTACCATATTGCACCCTTTCTTAAATTCTTCTTGTGTACCAATCACATGAAAACTAGCAGAATTAAAGCGCTATGAGGAATTTATGACCTTGTGTTTCATTCCAAGGCTCAAGGAAAATATTTTTAAAGGGAAAATATTGCTAAAATTATTTGCATCGCTCAACCCTTCCTCCCTCTTCTGCAACCGAAACCTTGATAGGAGAGAGAGCTTCCCCACTCCATGCTAGTGCTAGGTGTCAAACAAATTAGCAGCTACACACCAACTCAAGTACGAGTCCATTCATTATCACTCAGCTTTTAGTTTTTAGTTTTTTTATTTCATAAATGAAATTTCTTCCTCGCTTAATTCTCCCATATAAGGAAAATATATTTCGATGGATCAAAAATTTTATTTTCCTCATACTCTACCAAGTCACCTACTTCCTCCTCTCTATCAAGTAAATGAATAAATTAATTCTCTTCAATCCAATGGTTGCACCGTTAATCTTCCCCGTTGAGTCATGGCTACCCTTTTACTTAACACTCTTAAATTATTTTTCTTAACCTCAATTTACCTTGTCACACAACCTCGACACCTATAGAACAAACACATTCCCTCAATGCACTAGTCACCCTGTGTTTTTTCATGTTGGGCCCAAGATTTTATCCCTTAACATCCATGAGTTTTTCTTTAATGCCTGATTAATTTCTCTATGCTGTCAAATCCCAAAAATATTCCTCTTTTCACACCCACTACCTTTGCACCCTCCCCCACTTCATCTTTTGAGCTTGAACTCACCCTGTCACCTAAAGGTTTCTCTCTTAGGAACCATCGCTGTGCCCCTTAGTCAATTTCCCATCATTTGAGATAAAAAGTTCCCATACCTTGGTCAATTTTTTCTAATGTGAATGAACACATCAGTTAAAATAAAAAATATCCTATCCTCATTGCTTTGTATCATAGGAAAACACCTCTCTCACAGGAGATGGAACTTTCCTATTCAAAACTATGATCTCATGTGATATACATCTAAACTACAAAGTAGTTCAATATCACCCTTAGTGATCATATTTCACCTACCCCATCTCTCATTCATCACACAAGAGTTATACCTCACTCCTAATCCAATAAATCACCTTGGATGCTACTAGTGACCCCTTGCCTCATAATGAACAATGTGCCTTAAGGGTAAGAAGACACATAAGCCATTTACCTATTCTCACTCACACAATAAATACACCATTCACTATTGATCCAGGAATAAAAATAGTGATGGAAAAGGAGAGATGAAATTTCAAGGTAAGGTCAAATCCATACTAGTTTTATTTTCATAATGCACAATATCCCTTCAAAAAATGTTAGTGAAGAATTCATGTATTAGAAACCCATGAGATAAGTATGGTGGGATACATGTTATCAATGATGCAACAATTGGGCAAGCATTGAAAATCTCAAGACAAAATCTTAGAGGTCGTTTGTTTTAATGTTTTTTAAGCTACTACATTTAACATATGTTTTTGTTTCAATGAGATTTGTAGGGAAATCTATGTACATGACTCGAAAAAGGGAATACAAATCACCCATTGTTAATATATCATAGGAAGAGCCACTAACTAGCACACCTGTTTTTTTTTTCATCGATGATTCATGTTGTAGTGACCGATATACCACATATTCATGGCCAATGGTATACCAATTGTTCTAAAGATAAAACATAACTAGTAAAGATGAACTAGACTTATAATTGTATAAGGTTGTTAGAACATCTTTACTGCAAGTTATCGGCTCATCCTCATGTACTCCCATGTGCACAGGTAGTTGAATGGTTTATAAATCATGCCACCTTAGAAGAAGCAATGATCAAGGACAATCACATGTGACCATTTTTTTCTTTCAGTGCTTCTAAAATCAATATTTACTATAATATCCCTAGATGAGGTTTGGCTAAATGATTTTAGTATTATTCACAAAGAACTATTAATGACATGGTGGATCAATAAGGGAAGCTTCGGGTCTCGACCGAATAAACCGTATCATACAAATATACTAATAACTCCATTTAAATTAGTGGATACCATGTTATGTATGTTAGATGGTTGTCTAAACATGAAACTATTCTATAGAGGATGGGTCCCTTCGATGTACTCTATGATAATTAAAGGAAAAAATTTCAACTAGGTTTATATCATTTCCCTTTCTTTGAAAGAAAACAGCACACATTCTAAGAATCTAGGAAACGATCAACATCCGTTTTTCTTTATGGCATACTATTAGATGTTATTTGTGTGAATCATGCATTCATGACAATGGATTAGAAATGGATAGTGCTGAGCAGCTAGAAATGTGTTGTCGTTCTTTAGACCTTAGTGACTAGGGTCATTCAAATCTCTAATCCACAACACTTTGACAAAGAAAACCTTCTCCTCAACAAATCCCTCCAATCTAATGGACACTCCTCCTCCCAGATTAAAAAAATCATTCCACTAATCCCACTATTCTAAACCCAAAATTAATCATGCATCTCCCACTGGATTCATGGAATTTAAGATATCACCGATTCTCTCTCTCTCTCTCTATATATATATATATATAAAGGAAGGTTGTGAACTATAATGTGCCCAAGTATAAGCTCAACTTAGAGTTTTAGAAAATCATATTAAATGGAAACCTCATACCCTTCATCATTTCATTTTCCTATTCTTTAATGGGCTTGTTGTTGCTTTAATGTGTAGTTATTATTGTCTCATTTTATCATTTTCTATATATAATTATTTTCATAAATATACATTTGATATTCCTTCCCTAAATAAAAACACCACGCTTCTGATATATTCACTTTAGATGATGAAAATTAAAATTCAGAATCAAATATATATTGCAGAGTATATTTGGTGCTATTGGAAATTGTTTGTGATTTACCATGGAAAGGACATACATGTCACTATTTGATGATGCTAATTGGATAAACAAGAATTTTTTTGATTATATGATTCAATACAACTGCTTTTTTCATAGTTTTTTTTGTATTTCATATCCTTGTATATGCTTGAATAATTATATGTTGATTTGGGACATGTTAAAATTTAATAAGATTTTCAATGTGTTTCTTATTATAGTATAATACTTTTTGTTATTGATGTTTTGATTTTGATTCTAGATGAAGCTTCTTTAGTAGGAATAACAGAGGAAACAAAAGGGGAATTAATAGATGGCCTAATCTTGTTTGACAAGAAGGATAGAAAAAAAAATCAATATTATATATACTATGACATGAATTCTAATGAATTTAATCAAAATTCTACAAAAGTGTTCAGATTAATGTTGGTGGTCAAGTTTTCCCACCTCCTCTAATAACCAAACCCGATGATTTATCGATGATTTATTGCAGCCTCATCTTACCATTGTTGATAGTCTCCCAAACAATCTACTAGTGATAAATGGAACCATAAACATCTGATGGTGTTGTGCTCCATCTTTCCATGCTTGTGAATGTTTCAGCTAATCTAATATTGACCATGTGATTCATTTTATTTCCCTTTTTTCTTTGTCTCTTCCTAAGCATCCCATTCCTATATCTCAAGAATAGAAAGGTAAATTTTTTTTTGAATAAGCCTATTTATAACTCCTCTAACTCTACTTATTCTCCTTCGAAGTTATGTTCAATCAAGGTCGGGGAAAACAACACAAGATAAAGGAAAACAACAAAAGAGAAATTTATTTCTATGCTCTCAAATATTATATAAACAATTTTCAATGTTCTTCTCTTTTACATTTATCACATTATACTTTGACATGTTCGGACATATGTGTTATTATTTTTATGAATACATGTATGTTATATATCATAAATATTTACAGGCACAAGGGATATATGTTGATACAACGATAAATTTATGATTTTACATATGATATATTTATAGTGCAACTTTATGATTTTTTTGTTGATTATAAATGAGAGTTACAATGTGAAAACATGAATGTTTGATAAGTATTAGAGAAGTCTAGTAAGATCCCATTGCTTATAGTTATTTTTAGTTAAAGAAATTTGTTACTATATCTTTTCCTTTAAAAATATTTACATATTATTATGAAATTAGTGAGTAAAGTTGAGTTAAGAGGTACTTCAACTAGAAAACTAATTTCCATTGGAATAAAATGATGTAAGATTATGAAGTGAAGAAAGAGAATTCTATGGAGAGGCATGGTAAATCTTAAAAGTTAATTATATCATTCTAGTTGTTTTTCCTTTCTAATATTTCTTGAACTAAATCTATCTTGCTCATAGAAGGGACATATTGAAAGGGAGTGAAGGAAAATATGTTTACATTATTTGAATTATTTTTAAAAATTAACTTTTTTTATTTAAATTTATGTCTATTATATTTATATTTGATGAGTTCATTGATGATTAGTTAATAGTTTGAAGAATTTAATGATATTTGGTGATTACTAGTAAATACTTGTATTTATTACTTTTTTTAATCACTTGTTTCCATTATATGAACATTTTTGCATTTTATTTTGTTATAACTTAGATTGGGTATATATATATATATATATATATATATATATATATATATATATATGATTGGACATTTTAGTTTCCTTTCATTCATTCCATTTATAATTTGAGAAATTATTGTTCTATTTTATTAATTTATGTTGTTAGTTGTTCTCTTCTTATAAATATTCATTTATTTTTTAAAGTAAAACTATAAATATATCTAAAATATTATATACTAATTTAATGTTCTACTTAATTATGATTTTTAAATTAAATTAATAAATATAAATACAAAAAATAATAATAAAAATAACATAAATTTTTTAAATATAATTAAATCATTTATCAGTTACGTTCTAAAGATTGACCACACTTAATGAGCATAAAAAACTTCAATATGAATATTTTGAAAATGCAAGATCAAAATTTATTTTCTCACAAAAACCTCCCATTTAAAATTATCAGTCATTAATTTTTTTTTCCTATTTTCCAATTTTATACCGTAATTAAAATACATTAATTTATTAATAATTTGCATTTCAGTAAATTATAAATTATATGAATATGTCTTATTAACATGGTTTTAGCTCTTTTTAAAACTTGACTTCAAAAATATAAATATTACATTTATTGAAAATGTTAACCTTTGCAAAAGAATCGAATTTCATAAATTCCCCATGAAATATAGAATTCAAAGTTCCTTTCACGTCAAGCTGTGGGACGGATAAGTCGTTCTTACAGACAAGACAGACCTCCCAAGTGTCCTACAGACAGCTAGCAACAAGCGGACAAACAAAGCTATCTTTCTCTAGATATATTGCGATTTATAATTAAATGCTATAAAGTTTTAACGATCCTACCTTTGATCTAACACTCGTTTGTAGTATTAGTCCTTCAGTCGCCCAAAAGAGTTATCTTTGAAGATCTACAATCAAAAACAAAAAAGCATCAAATAACACCTGCATAACATATATTCATAAATCATATCCATTATGGTGATCAAGGAGCCCATAAAATAAACAATCAATTGACAGCTTATTGAGAAGAATGGATTTATTTGTATTAACTTAAATAAGCAAGAGCCTTACAACCATGTCTGGCTTAATGTTGTATAGGTCCTCCTGGGGTCCGAAGCAGGCATTTCCTTTACTCAGATCAGCCTTGCACTCTTCCAACCGAGATACATACAGGTATGTAATCATTCCCACATGAAATCTCAGCTAAAAGGGTCTAAGTTTCAACAGCACTTCGCCTCCAACAATACTAAAACTTCAACTCATTAATGGTTAACAAAAACTTAACCCCTTGAGGCTGCCCTATGCCTCTTTTTATAGTGGAGAAGAGGAGGTTACAAATCCATACAAGAAGGGATATAGTCCTCCTTCAAAGGGATCAGTTCCTTACATCAAGGTGTTAGCTCCTTATTGGATGGGATGCATGAACATGAAAGGAGCGGACTTTCCATCGCAAGAATGTTTCTAGAAGCTTCCAAAAATGACTTAAATTGAGCTTCTAGATTTTACTTGCGCCTTTTTTATCTTTTAAAAGGGTCCGCACTTTTAATGAATAAACAGTGTGTTTAGCTCTACCGGATTTATAGCCAAAAAGTGCGGGACCGCATGCAAAACTAGGAGAAAGTGTGATACCAGAGTTTTAAGTCTTTTATGAGATTTTCTCTTAGTTTCAAAGCTTGACTTTGGGAACTTTGATATTGTAGACCTTCAAGGGAGTACTTAAAATTCCATGGTGACAAATTTCAATGTAAAAAATTCCCCCCTAAAGTGTGAATTCTGAGAATATTCGAAGAGTGATGTGCTTTATCATTTCAAGGATTAGCATGTGGACACCCCAGTCGGAACCCTGTAAAAAAATTCAACGCAACACACACACACACACACACACACATATATATATATCATCGCTGACGTAGGAATTCCCATACTTAGATAAAAAACTAACTAAACTTGTTCTGATATAGAAATGATTTTAATATCACATCAATCATGTAGACACAGCATGGACGCAACCATATGTAATGTATCATCTACTACATAATGAATAATAAAACTCCTCGCAGCCTGGATGGTGGAAACTAGATCCAGGGTCTTGATTTATGCTTCCTGAACTAGTACGATTCTATCCATGCGATTAAATGTGTTGAAGTTGAACATGGTAGAAACCACTTGATTACCAGTCAATGATGTGAATTGTTAAAAAGTGTGAGAGAAACCACCAATAATGACAATGGTTCTCAAAGTACTCAGTACAATCCACAAAATGCGAATATGTGATCTGAAGTCGAAAATTTCACGGAATTGTTCGATCGAAGGTCAATGATGTAACCTATCGTCAAAGGCGAGAAACCTTCCATTAACGCATGTAGATTCCAAGGTACTGACGGATTCTAGATCAACTTACTAGATGATGAGTTGTTGTTGATAGAAAGTGATCTGTCATAAGCAAGCTCATGACATGAAACCATAGATCAAGTTTTGAAGAAAATTTTTTCAAGAACTGACTCAGGGATGGTCAATGTGAATGGAGACAAGTGTTTGTGGATGAATGGTTTGTTTGACTATCCTCTTGAACATATAATGACAATGCAAATGGTTTAGTGACAGTTGCCCTAAGCTAATACCCAGAAACCGGCTGAAGACTTTCAATGTGGTTTGATTAACTGATAGGCAAAGGATTTCCCAACGCAGGTAGAAGTGTGACAAAAAGTGTCATGTTCAAGAGTGGTGTAATGATTTTTCAAATCAAGGTGTAACAAACGAATCTATTTTTCTCTCTTTTCCCCCACCATTTTTGGCAAGTACCTCTTTATTTTTGACAAGCTTGAGGAGGATAACATTTGCTTGTTTATAAGCTCATCCTTCAGATGAGTCCAACTTAGTTTAAAATTGAACCCTAAGAAGGAGTGGTCCGTTCCTATTTGTAATCGACAGGTCCTTTACTATTAAATTTTAACGAGTCGAGTATAGGAGAAACTCGGTGTTTTTCATTTTTAGGGAGTCAGAAGAAAAACTTAAGAAAACTTCGTGGGTGTTCTTTTTCGTAAATTTAGTCTCTGAGGCCCGAAAAAGGATAAAATAATGCAAGAGAGAACTTTATTGACCATGATTAGTCAACATATACCTTTTTCGTAAATAGTCCATTTCATTCCGGAAAAGGGGTAAACTTACACTAAAAGGACGACCATTCATTTACTTTAACGAGTTTGAATAGTCAAGTACTCGGCGATCTTTTCATCCTTGGAGAGTCTGAAAAGGGCTTAAAATAGGACTTCATGATTTCGATTTTTCGTAAAATTTAAAGAGCCCGAAAAAGTGATAAAAGTTTATTCTTCGTCAAAAATGACCATTTTGCCTGAAA
The DNA here is from genome assembly GCA_034641835.2 of Pinus albicaulis. Lineage (NCBI taxonomy): Eukaryota > Viridiplantae > Streptophyta > Pinopsida > Pinales > Pinaceae > Pinus > Pinus albicaulis. The sequence goes on from CM076570.1 coordinate 593,897,389, forward strand.
AATCCATTATTCTGCACAAAAACTCGAAAAATTAAACATACCTGTTTCAATAATAAAGATAATTTGATAAACTAATTTTTTAAAGTGAAAAATAAACAAATTTAAAATTAATATATTCGAAAAAACTTATAAAAAGGAATTTTTCAAATTCATTTTTATCGTTTGAAATTGGAGTGAAGTTTTTAGAGCTCTGGGAAAAAAACGCTTCGGAGAAGATTCTGGGCAAACCGAATATCGAATTCGAAAATCGTTTGCTTCAGGTAATCCACAACCTCCTCATCTTGCATTTCGTCTGTTCAATTTTTTTAATTTTGGGTTAAAATTTCATTTTTGGGAGGAAAATATGCCGAAAAAATTGCCCTCGGGGGTCCGCACCTAATGCATTAGGTACCCACGGACCCCGACATTTTTCTACAGAGAAAAATCGTAGGGCCCCGCACTTTTAACACATGGCCCATGCATATCTACGCATTTTCCCTGAGCGTAAAGTGTGGAGGTGCCGTGGAAAATTAAAAAACATATTTTCTTCCTAAATTACCCAAATGTTTTGCTTGAAAATGATTCTAATCCTTCATTTTACTTGTTGTAGGACATCTACAATGCTCATTTGGTGAGAACGGGAGCACGAAGAGGTAGATGAAGCAGAAATACTTCAACAACCAACTTTGCAAGCTTTAAGAGCATGCGGGCTTTACAAATTTTGGGCTATCAATGGCATGAGAGCTCAAGTGGATCTTCTTACTTGGCTGGTAAGTAAATGGGATGTGCAGGACCAGTGTTTTGTGATCATAGGTCACCGACTCGAGATTGAGCTGGAAGACATCTATTTTTTGACTGGTTTGTCCAGAAGAGGGGAACCATTATCTCTATTTAGGGCTAGGCCAGGTGGCCAGTCTGTCGCCAACCTCCAATTAGAGTTTTGCGATGATGAGGCCAATCCTCGGGAAAAACGGATTGACATAAAGACTATCATCCGTCCAAAGCTGAAAGTGATCGCGTTTACCATTGTCAAGCTATGCAAAAGTGCAGCTTTGCATGTAGCCACTGGTTCTCAGATGCGCATAGCAGTAGATTGCTTTCGAGGGACCATATATAACTGGTGCGAGGCAGTGTTGGCAAATGTGAAAGGACAACTTACCGGAGCAAAGAATGGAAAGCTAAAAAACTTTGGATATGGGTCCATTGTAGTCACCTTTTCTCTAGATAGGATCCCCATGTTAGCCCCGTAGCACATTTCTGTCGATGTTGGTCAGCCTCGAGAGCCTAGGATGGTTCGTTGGGTTGCTTTGATGGCCCGCCACAGTGAGGGTGGGGAGATTGTGAGATTTCCCTCTACATATTTTTGTTGGCTAGAATGCCAACATTTTGTTATAGAGGATTTTCCTTATGCTGGCATGGAATTTCGTGGCGACCGAGAGATACCCCTTCCTTCAGGAGCTCAGTGGGACGAGTCAGGTAAAAAAAAAAAAAATCTTTTTGACATGTTCTAATTTCTAATTTTTATTTTGTTTTTTAATTTTCCAAAACTGATAACAAAAATTTTCAAATGCAGATGTGGGTTCAATTCGACCAGCCATTCTCCACCCCTTTGACCAGAGGCAAAGGGATGCAACACCACCACCACCACCCCCACAAGATCAAATTGCAAAGATCCTGACTAACTTAGAGCACCATCTGGAGTCGCTCACTATGGATATTTCTGAGACTACTATAGATGATATTCCGCTCCATCTTCAGAGATATTTCATAAGTGTTCCAGGTCCATTCAGGGGGTTTTTTACTAGGGTGGCACGAGCAATGGTGTATTATCATGATCATCACCACGAATAGTGGCTGATTGACTTTGTAGACTCATTTTTGTATCATTTTTTCTAATCATAAGGCGTTTTAAGCCTATGATCGAAGATGATGTATATTTTTTGAACACTACATTTACACTATGATATACTATTTATTTCCAGTTTTACCTGTTCAATCATGTTATGGAATGTTTTATTTGTTACTTTGTTATAACAAATGTCTATTTATAACATTAGAAGCAATCGCATCTACTAATGTATTTAAATTTCCTAAAATGTGTTGATATTCAATATAATCGAACTCTCATTCCAAGAGACGAACCCTTAAAAATAATCTTAATAATACTGGATTTCTAAAGGCATATACTCGATTTAACTGTAATACAACAAGTTCAGAATCTAACTTAACAATCAAACTCTAAATTCCAAATGAAATGGATTCCGATAATAATTCAATAATTGCACTATATTTGGCAACATTGTTCGTTGTTTGACTGAGAATTACCCCATGCATCGATACTAACTCATCAGTGGATGAGTAAATAACGCAAGCTGCAGAAGAGATGTTTTGTGTACTACGACAAGCGCCATTAGCAAAACCAATATACGTTTGAAAGGATGTCGACATCTGCGATATCAAAAGTATCCAAATGTATCCAGATAAGCGGGAATAATAGTAAGAGCACACTTACACCAGCTAAAAAGTAACTAATATACAAAGAAGATCTCCACACGAAGTCAAGCGTAATATCTCTTCAGATAAAGTCCATTTCTAGGTTTACCCAAAGAGACCCCGTCAAAATCAATCAATTCATAGGCCCCTTTTGCAAGCTTTCTCTTGACAATGTAAGGACCATGCCACATGGGTTCAAATTTCCCAACCCCTAGTTTATCGTTGGCTTGATCGTAAATCAAAGCTAGGTCTCCTTCTGAAAAATTATGAGGGGTAACACATATATCAAACTGAGCTTTCATTATTTTCACATGAGCCTCGGTAGCTAATGTAGCGGTGCGCTGATTCTCATCTAATTGAGCCAAGTATAAAAAACGTTTCTCCTCTTCAGAAGTATCTGGTAATAACTCTATGGCTAGCTGGAGTGACGGTATCTCGCATTCAATGGGTAATACCACTTCTAAACCGTAAACCAGTTGAAAAGGGGTAGAACCTATCGATGTTTTTGCTGAAGTTCGATACGGCCAAAGTGTTGAAAAGAAAATGGTATGCCAATTCAACTTATGAATTCCAATGATTCATTTGATCATGGTGACTAAAAATTTATTAATCGCTTCAACTAAACCATTAGCCTATGGATAATATGGTGTAGAACTGTCATGGCGCAGGCCAAGCTAGTATGTTAACTCGATCATCATGATATTTTGAAAATGGCTCCTGTGATTAGTAATAATCACTTGGAGTACACCGAAACGAGCAATCACATGATTGAATACGAAATTAGCTGCATTTTTTCCATCTGCCGCAAATGTAGGCATCACCTCGGCCCATTTGGTAAAATAATCTACTGCTAGAATAATGTACCCATGCCCCCCGACCGAGTGAGGGTTACATGTAATGAAATCGATGCCCCATTTTGAAAAAGTACCAACATCAATTATGGGGTGAAGAGGAGCAGGTGGTGCACACATTTTTCGATCAAATATTTGACAATTATGACATTTTCGAACCGCGTAAATACAATCTTTAAACATAGAAGGCCAGAAATATCTTGCGCGCAATATCTTTTGGGTTGTGGCGTACCCAGACATATGACCGCCACATGCTCCAGAGTGACAGTAATTTAAAACCTTTTCGGCTTCGTCATGAGTTAGACAACGTCGAAAAACCAAATCTGCACCATGACGGTAAAGTGTGTCACCAACAATGTGATATTGTTGAGACTGGAAACGAATTTTTCGTCGTTGTGACCATGAAAGCTCAAGCCAAAAAGATTGGGTTTGAAGATATACAATAATATCCCCATACCATGGATCGATGGTAATAATAAGAAACAAGGATTCATCCGCAATTGGTTGTTCTGCCACAGTTTATGTATCAGTACGTGGGAAATCACACATAAGTTCAGCAAATATCAATGATTTCTTGGATTTGGACTTTTCAAACTCCAAATCAAACTCCTGCAGGATAAAAATCCATTTGGAGTATTTTCCCCCTAGCAATTGTTTGGTCAAGATGTACATCATAGGGTTGCAATCAGAGATCATTGTCGTTTTGCATAAAAGTATGTAGTGACGAAAACGTTGGACAGCTTGAACAACTGCCAAGGCCAATTTCTCCACATGTGAGTATTTGATCTCAGTCAGATGCGAATTTTGACTAAGATAATAAATGACATATTCACTATGGAATTCATCTTCCTGAACTAAAACAATCCCGATCGTGGAATCAGAAGTGGCAAGGTACAAAAAGTAATCTTGGTTGTATTTGGGAGGATGCAGTAACGGTGCCTGGGTCAACGCATTTTTCAAAGCATCAAAATATCAATCAACAACCTCGTCCCAAAAGAATGGAATGTTTTGTTTCAACAACCTAGTGAAACCTTTCGTTAACTTGGCATAGTTAGGAATGAATCGACGTAAAAAGTTTGCTTTCCCTTGCAAACTTTGGAGTTGGAAAAGAGTAGAAGGAGGAGGTAAATTGATGATTTCCTCAACCTTCGATGGGTCGACACGAATGCCTGCCTTTGAGACAATAAATCCCAATAATCGTCCGGATTCGACACAAAAGACACATTTGTGAGGATTCAAACGAATCTTATAGTGCCTACATCGCATGAAGATGGCTCGTAAATGAGTAATATGATTTTCTCTGTGTGAGGAATGAGCAGGAAAATCATCGAGGTAGGGTTGCAAAATGTGCTTATTATCATGAAATGCATAAGACATAACCCTTTGAAAAGTGGTGCTGGCGTTCTTAAGGCAAAAAGGTAATTTGCTATAAGCAAAAGTTCCCATGGACAAATGAAAGTTGTTTTAGGTTGATCTGCAGGGAGTATGTTTATTTGATTGTAGCTAGAAAATCCATCCATGAATGAGAACATTTCACTTCCAGCACAATCGTCAATAATTTGATCAATGTAAGGGGCTGGATAATTGTCTCTAGGACAAGCTCGATTTATATCCCTATAACCGATACATACTCTTATTGTTCCTTGTTTTTTATTAACCAGAAAAATATTAGATACATAATCCATTAACGGGATCAGATAAATAAAACTTGCACAGAGTAATTTTTCAACTTCTGCTTTGATAGCAACAACTTTTCTCGGATGAATCTGACATAATTTCTTTCTGACGGGTTTGGCGTCTGGGTATGTCTTAATTTTATGTACAACAATTGAAAGATCGATTCCTGGAATTTCTTCATATGACCAGGCAAAGATGTCACGGAATTCCTAAAAGAGGGCCTTATATGCCTGAATTTCTTCCGGCGTACAAGAAGCACCTATGTGAATGTTTTCAACAATTCCAGGTTTTACCGAAATGTCAAGAGGAACCGTCATAGAAATATTTTCTAAATTAAATTCAGAATCACCATGTGAGAGAGGATTTTGAGGTTCTTTAACGTAATCAGTGGTAAAAATGGAGGAAAAATCATTCTCAAAATGATCGAGATCAGGTAAAAACAAAAACCTATGGTGTATATCTTCCCATGGTAATTCATCTACCGACAAGAATTCACAAATATGTTCATCAGTATGGAAAACTTGTTGAGCAGGATCCGGAATTGGTGTCGAAGCTAAACTCGATATTGAAAACGACTCCTGATTGATCACATTCAATGGATCAGATTCGGTTGAAGGGGTATCAGAAAACGACTGTACTTGCTGATATGCTAACTCAAAAGGACTCAAAGGCATCGGGCCCTTGAAAGAATCCAATTATGATTCTGAAGGTACTATCCAAGGATCATCAAAGGAAATAGTACTTGATGTAATCATATTGATATTAGCAATAGGAGTACATTAGGAGGAGGTAGGGAAAAAGTTCCCAGTAAGCCTGAATCTTTAATCAGACCTACTCCGACATCCTTATAAGGGATAGTCGATTTTCCGATATGTTGGATACTATCAGTAGAGGCTGGGTCGGATGAATAATATGAGAGCTGATCTATCTTAACAATATTTCCTTTATGAGGAAACATGATGAGATGAAAAATCGATGATACAATAGCAGTCATAGCGTAAGACCAACTGCAACCCAGGAGAAGGTTATAATCCAGAGGGGCATCAACCACTTCCACATCTAGATTAACCGTTTTACCTTCGACCTCTATTGGTAGATCTTGTAAAATACCATATGGCTGAAAACCTCTTCCATCAAACACTTTGAGAATAGTTGGTGATTGGTTGATTGTTGGAGAACCAAGTGATTTTCAACATTTTACTGACATTATACACGTAGAAGCCCCTTCATCAACAATAGTACAAAAGATACGCTTGTTCTTGACTATTACCGGAATTTGAAAAGACATTTAATGAGGTAGGCGCAGTGTAAAATTTTCTAAATCGAAGATCATGAGGTTCAAATCCTGGAGATCTACAGCTCCTAAGGCTAACAAAAGTAATTTTCTTTGGGATGGGAATGATTGCAATACTTCCAAAGCCAACATTGCTAAAGGGGAAATTTCCAAATCTTCGACAATATTGTAATTCTGAGTAGCTCTCTCATGTGGATTAAAAGTTGATTTACGAAATACACCTTTTGCAGGCGGTTTAATCACTAAGTCAAGATTTTGTTTCTCGATCTGTAATGGATCAGAAACTGAGGGAGATGTAGTCGATGTAGAATTGGATGTAGAATTGGATGTTTCTGCTTCTTTACCAGTATTTTTACTACCATAATCTTGTGATCGCATCGCAACCATGAGAATATCCTCAACAGGATTGGAGGAAGATCCAACCATGTTACTATCTTGAGTGGGAAAGTGATCCTTCAAGACAACAGGTATAGGTGTTAGTATGAATCCTTTGTCGAAGTGTACGAAAAAGGACCACTTTAGCTACGCATAACTAATAGCCCTAACAACAAAAGTGGCTGCCAATATCTTCAGATCTGCGGTTAGTTAGACATAAAAGAGCTGCAAAAACCAGATCTATGCATGGAAAGACATTAAGCAGAAAAAATAAGGGTTTACTCCATATACCAATAGACAAGACAAGAACAATTTTTGAAAGAATTTTTATATTAATTGGGCACCTGGGAGGAAAACAAGAAGGCGTATCCAATTCTCCTCGGTGGGATGGGTTCTTGGAAGTCCTCAGCACTTCAGATCTAAGATTTCTCTCTCTTGTTGGTGTAGAAAACCCACACAAAGAATGGAACTCAAAGGGATCTCACACAACAAATGGCAGAAAATGGTGACCAAGTGTATAGATCCAGAGTGATCTAATAGGCAACAAAAGGTGAAGAATGGTAGGAAAAACCCTCCTATTTATAACAAAATATTGGGTCATTCTAAATCTTGGTGCATGATTAAAATAATGTTAACCAAATCTAGATCCACCTTTTATGGAATATTTTATTATATTTGTTGGAGGGAAAAGGTATTTGACTTGGGTCGAATCCCTTGATTTGTCAAAAATAAATAAATAAATGATTTATTTATCTTTTTAAGGAAGCGGTTAGAAGATAATCAAATAAATAATGATTTATTTAATTGTTTAAGGAAGTGGTTGAAAGATAATTAAATAAATAGTGATTTATTTAATTATTTAAGGAAAGTGGTTGAAAGATAATTAAAATAAATAGTGATTTATTTAATTATTTGTGGGTGATTTGGTCATATTTAACAAGAATATTATCTAAATAAGGTTTAAATAATTATTCCTAGAAAATAATAAGATAAATAAAGGTTTATATAATTAATTTCTTTGATTTTGGGTTAAACATGACTGGGAATAATAATTAAATTATGGTTTAATTAATTATTCCATGAGGAAAATCAAACAAATATAGGTTTGTTTAATATTTCCTTTTAGGGTTTCCTGTTTTAACATAGTGAAAGCAATTTTACTTAGGGTAAAATTGGTCTTACATGGTGTACTTGGGTCCATCTAATGATAATAGGTTAGATGACCAAAAAATGGTGTAACGGATTGCCCCCCAGCGTGCGAGTGTCAGGAGAAAATCGTATGACCGAAGTACGTTGTAAGAACACAATCACTAGACAACAAAAGGGATGTCAGAGAGAGAAATGTAAGGTAGATAGTGTGCTGAAGGACTAGACCCTGAGGAGACGAGACTCGCAGGTGCAACAAGTCTCTTTTTATGAGAGGTTACCTGTGCTGAAGGCGGCGGGGGAGGCATACCTATGCCCGCCGAGACAAAGTACAAAAGAATAGTGTGTCCAGTAAACAAGGGACCGAACCATAAAGTACAGCTGGCATAATCATGAGCCAGATAAAAATACAATGAGGAATCCCACATACATACTGTGCCTGGGATAACAGCCAGGACTTGTACAATAATATCTGAGTACATGAGATACAAATACAACCCAAATGCCCCCTGTAAATGGGGAAGGGCTCACAAAATCTGACTGATACATGCAAGTCGAAGAGGCGCTGCAAGTGGCTACGACCAACATCATCAAATATCTGGAGCTGCATCGAAGGCTGCAAAGAAGAGGTCATTCGGGCATGTGGGGGGCTACCTGCAGGGCCACCCCCTCATGAGGGTTGAGACATCTCACACACACCCGGGAATCATCAAGAGATGCTGCTGGATCACTGGACCATCAAGTATATGAATCTCGATCATGCTGAAAGGAGCTGGAGAAACAATCAAGTCAAAGGGAAATGAGAGATCCCTTGGCCTGATCCGAGGCACCGAACAAGAGTGGAAGCTGGAATAAAGGTACACCGCCCTCTATACCTAGCTTCTGGAATGAATGTGCTGATGTCGACAGAAGGAGGTCCGCCATAGGTGAGGCAGTGAGATGTCCCCAACTAAGGCACGAGAGAAAACAGTAGAGCGACGGATAGACTTACACTAATGATGAGAGTGAAAAAATGGCAGGTCGCAGTTTCTGACTTGTTTTCAGTGCAGGTCGCAGAAAAGTGCGACCTGGAGGTCCAGGTCGCAGATTATGGGCCAAAAAGTGCGACCCCGCGTTCTGGTTGTCTCGGCGGCAGATTTTCAGAAAAGTTGCTGTCTCAGTTGCGGCTAGTGTCGCTTACCTGCGCAATAGGGCCAGAAACACACGAAAGTTAGAAATTTTAATGTTTTAGGGTTTTATGTGAGAAAAAAAACATAAAAATAGGAAAAATAAACAGCTGAAAATAAGCCCTAGGGTCTGAATTAGCTGGATATGCAGGAATATGAAAAACGACAGCAGTCGTAATTTAAAACCCGTGTGGAGTCGCCATTTGTTAGTATGAATCCTTTATCGAAGTGTACGAAAAAGGACCACTTTAGCTACGCATAACTAATAGCCCTAACAACAAAAGTGGCTGCCAATATCTTCAGATCTGCGGTTAGTTAGACATAAAAGAGCTGCAAAAACCAGATCTATGCATGGAAAGACATTAAGCAGAAAAAATAAGGGTTTACTCCATATACCAATAGACAAGACAAGAACAATTTTTGAAAAAAAAATTATATTAATGGGGCACCTGGGAGGAAAACAAGAAGGCGTATCCAATTCTCCTCAGTGGGATGGGTTCTTGGAAGTCCTCAGCACTTCAGATCTAAGATTTCTCTCTCTTGTTGGTGTAGAAAACCCACACAAAGAATGGAACTCAAAGGGAGCTCACACAGCAAATGGTAGAAAAATGGGACCAAGTGTATAGATCGAGAGTGATCTAATAGGCAACAAAAGGTGAAGAATGGTAGGAAAAACCCTCCTATTTATAACAAAATATTGGGTCATTCTAGATCTTGGTGCATGGGTTAACCAGATCTAGATCCACTTTTTATGGAATATTTTATTGTATTTGTTGGAGGGAAAAGGTATTTGACTTGGGTCAAATCCCTTAATTTGTCAAAAATAAATAAATAAATGATTTATTTATCTTTTTAAGGAAGCGATTAGAAGATAATCAAATAAATAATGATTTATTTAATTATTTAAGGAAGTGGTTGAAAGATAATTAAATAAATAATGATTTATTTAATTATTTAAGGAAGTGGTTGAAAGATAATTAAATAAATAATGATTTATTTAATTATTTGTGGGTAATTTGGTCATATTTAACAAGGAATATTATCTAAATAAGGTTTAAATAATTATTCCTAGAAAATAATAAGATAAATAAAGGTTTATCTAATTAATTTCTTTGATTTTGAGTTAAACATGACTGGGAATAATAATTAATTTATGGTTTAATTAATTATTCCATGAGGAAAATCAAACAAATATAGGTTTGTTTAATATTTCCTTTTGGGGTTTCCTGTTTTAACATAGTGAAAGCAGTTTTAATTAGGGTAAAACTGGTCTTACATGGTGTACTTGGGTCCATCTAATGATAATAGGTTAGATGACCAAAAAAATGGTGTAACAATAGACGAACCCTTAACAAATTTTGCTACCTCGGCTCTATGTGGGAACTCTTTTGTAAAATGATCCTGGTCATAGAGGAGACAAGGATATTGAGGTTTGTGTTTTTCATCAGTTGGTTCAGTTGTATCAGTTTTTTATTTTGAATATTTCTTCTTTTTCTTCTTACCTTTCTTCTTACTACCGTTTTTAGATTTGGCCATAGATGTCTCTACAACATGGATATTGGCAGAAGTTTCTAGGGAAGAATCTCCTTTGGGTGAATCGGGTAAAGTGATAATAGGAGAAGTAGTCTTAGAAGACTTCTTCTTACTCTTACCAGTACTAACAGAACCAATTACACCATCAGTGGCATGAGAGCCAGAAGGAGTTGCAGTTAACTGACCAGGTCTTGGTAAATCAAGGATTTTATCGTACAAAGTACCTGACTGAGTATAGACAAGGTCAAGGTACTGAGCCTGAGCAATAACTTGCTCTTCCATAAAAATGCCTCCTTTGGCCACATCTTCAGTAATTTTGGGCAATAATGATTTAATAAACCATTCAGCCAAAATTTGATCAGGAATAAAGACTTTCACTAAACGCCTTATACGTCTCAATTCATGAATGTGATCAGATATGTACATAGACGTAGACTACTTTAATGAAGTCATTAATTCTATTCCATTGTCGTATCTGATAGGAAACTGAAAATGGGTTAAGAAAGTTGTAGCTAACACGTTAAAATTATTAAAATATCTGCGTGGTAACTCAATGTACCATTTGGTAGCTGGACCAATGAGAGTTCTCTGAAAAATATGTAATTGAATAGAATCACCGACTAGTGAATTGGATGTGCACTAGAGGTGATAAGTCATAACGTGATTGGATGGGACCTCTCCTGACTTACCTTCGAATTTCGGAATATCACTCGGCAACTTGTTCGGCATCGGCAGCCAATATGGAAGATAAAAAATGGGATCGTTCCTAAGGCGCGATAGATCCAGTAAATCTAAAGTTGCTATAAATGGTAACTAATGGCTAGGGTCTTGATAACCTTGAGTGATAAAACCAGTGCCAGGAGGAGGATAGCCAGGATATCCTGGAATTGGATGTGCATTTTGGATTGTGTAACCTCCTGGGTAACTAGGATTAACTGAACCATACTGGGGTTGTTGAGGTATTTGATAAGTATACCCAAGGTATGGCTGATATTGATATACTGGATTTTGTGTAGCTTGACCAATTTGATACTGTCCCTAGTATGGTTGATAAGTAAACTGAGGTTGACTAGAGACAATCATACTTGTACCAGCTTGTCCTGTGGGCATCTGGGCTATAGTCTGACTTGTAGGTCCTGATTTTGGTACAGATACTTGAGGAATTTGCACGGATGTAGGGATAGAAGAAACCAGAGCTACAGATACTCCAGAAACAGGTGTTGTAGGTTGAACGGAGGTTGTAGTAGTTGCAACAGTCTGAGGCGAAGTCTGAGGCATACTAGGCCCAAGATGCTGAATAGAACCAAGTGCAGGGGTTTGAACAGTAGGTTGAATAGGTTTCTGGGTTGGACCAGAAACTAAAGGCTGTTTAGGTTGATTATGTAACTGCACATTAGGTTGCATAGTCTATTGAACTTGTGATGGATTCCACACCATGTTCATTCCAGGGTATTGACCCGTAGAAGGTTGTACATATGAAGGACCATAGCTTGGTTGAACATAGGGTTGATAATTAAGTGGTAAATTTCCAGCTCCTTGAAAAAATGATTGACCGTAAGGCGGTTGGAAACCTTGAGTTGGGTACTAACCTTGAGGTTGATAACCTTGAGGCACATACTGAATCTGGGGTTGATAAGGACCCTAAGGAATATACTGAGTCTGGGGTTTACCTTGGGGTATGTACTGTCCTTGAGATTGATAGCCTTGAGGTATGTACTGTCCTTGAGGTTGTTCTCCAGGTAAATAATACTGTCCTACAGTTAGTCCTAGTAGAAAATTACCTTGAGGTTGCCCCCCAGGTGGTAACTGACTACCTTGAGGTTGCCCCCCAGGCGGTAATTGACTACCTTGAGATTGCCCCCAAGGCGATAACTGACTACCTTGAGGTTGAGGATTTGGAATATTACCAGACATCATAAAAAATTTCTCTTCGTTCGACGTTTCACTTTTAGTTCCATTCGTACTAGTTGATAACACTTGTTCAGTTGGTCGAGGAGTTGCTCCTGAGAAAGTACCGGAGAGTGACTGGTACCCCGAAGGAACAGAAGTACCACCATATAAAAATGTTTCCGATGATTGGGAAAACATAGATGACTCATTCGACATGATTGACGAAGGATAATAACCCCTTGGTGTAGGATGAAAAGGAATTCGGGGCGGTGAAAAACTAAGACCCGGGTTCTCTAAAAAAAATTTCAATGACAAGTACCAGGTGTTACTTCTAAAAGGACTGTAGAATATCTATTCACGCTCCCTAAGATTCAAAGTTTGCTGGGTTTCGGGAAGAGTTACTTCTTCATCCGGACCGACAAGTTCTTCAATGGAAATGAGGTCAGAAGGAATATTTTCAGTAATAGTCTTACCCTAGGTGAACCAGGATCACTAGAAGTTGGAGTAAAAAATCCTAAAGATGGTTCCAAAATAGCAGGTTCAGTGTTAGGTTCAAAAATTTCAGGTTCTTCAGCAAATTCACTGGAAGGAGAAATACTACCAGTAACTTCAGAAACTGAAATTGGTTCTTGAATATGATCTGTTGTTTGTAGTTGATAATCATGATGAAAAACTATAGATGAGTCTCCTACTTCTGTTGATCTAATTCTATTGTCAGTAGTCAATACTAGAGCTTGCAGCCCTTCAAGTTGGCTTGGTGTATATTCAAGAGGCTTCCCTTGAAGTCTGTGCGATTGTCTCGGTAATTCAGCCACGATTAAAACTTATTAATCACACGTAATCAAATGAAAATTTCAATGAAAACTCCTAAATTCACTAAGGAAACAAACAAATGAATCACACACTTAAAAATATAGGAGATCAAACCACACACAAATAGTAACTTCCCACACTAAAAATACTAGTTGGTGATTAAATCCAACGTCGTAGTATTTAATGCAGAAAGGGCGGTTGGAACAGTTACCCCGACAACCTTCTTAATGAAACAGACCGGTGCAAGTTTCTCCACTTAAACCATCTCGAGTGAAGATAACCCTCCGCAGATTCCAAGTGAGTCGAGTTGACTTCTGCTCCAGGTACAGTGGGATATTTCCACCAATGTCACCTTAGGAAAAAACCGTAATATTATGGTCACTATGGTTACCAACAGGAACTAATATATCTGGGGGAACAGTCTATAGTCTGACATATGCGCAAGGTTAGAGTAACAAAGCTCAATCCCCTTGAAGTCTCCTTGACATAATCCAAGGTATACCAACAAGTGACCCTAGGATCCTCGACAATGGTCTATCTGAGGTTTACCGTTGTTAATACGTGCAAATATTCTATCGTTCCCAATGAGATAGAATTGATTATCCCACTGGTTCAGATATGACCTTGTGCTTGACTCCTTTAAGAGGAGCTTCCCAGAGCATACAAGCGACTATTGGATTTTTTCCTACCGCAAGATTAATTGCTTGTTTGTTTTAACTGTCTTGGAGAGTTAATTACTCCCTACTCCAAGATACTAGCCTAAGCTATATTGGTGAAAAGAGCCCTAGAAATATAAAAGTTACTAGGTTAATTTTAATTAAGCATTGATTTTAAGAGTTTTTTCTTGAGACAATAGGCACGAGAGTGAAACTGATGATGTGTATTGACCCGACTCAAAACATACTAAAAATGCATCTAATAATGAGAAACAATTCGTTTTCTTTCAATGAATTCTAGCTAAAGGAAGAGTTGAGAAATGCAATCTTTTAAAAAAAAAAAATATTTCCTTTAAACAAGAATAAACGAAAAGAAATCTAATTTCAATGAGAACTCAAAATGATCTATGCTCAATAAAAATCCCTTTTTTTCAAGATCAAAACTGCAAACTAAGTTTTTCTTCAAAAGACACTACAATTTCTAGAAAAGCACTCAAAGCTAAAAACACTATTTTTAGATCTAAAAATTCTAAGACTAAATCTGAATTAAAACTTCAAATATTTTAAGGATGTCTTACTTAGCTTGTTATCTAACTAATAAATTATTTGCTTGAATAAAAAAGAATTCGAAAAAAAATCCAATTTTCGTTTTTTAAGTGAAATTCCAAACTTATTAACAAAAGTTAAAATGATTTGAAAATGAGATGAATGGGATCTAAATCTCATAAACAATTTTTGCTATGATGTCAGGCTCAGCAAGAAAACAAGAGAAAACCAGTGATCTGAAGGCATACCAAGGTTTCTAATCTTTGAGCGGGATGAAGACTAAGCAAAAATCATTAAAACATGCAAATTTTTCAGAAAATCAATCAAAACTAAAAGTGCTAAAATAAACTCTTAACCAAGGCTTTCTGATAGAAGATACAGGTCTCGATAATCACTGAGAACCTAAAAAACTAAATGAGAAAATAATATTTTAGGATTTTTTCAAAAATTTGACAGGGTCCACAGGCTTTAGTGCAATCCAGTATGGTCCAACCCTGTGGGTACAGGAAAAGTGCAATACTGCCCGCACTGTCTCAAAAGGAAAAGAGCGGACACAAGAAAACAAGAGAAAAAACCAAAAATTTCTCCAAAATTTCTCAAGGATTCTACAGGGATTAACTACCCAAGCCAATATAAATCAATAAAAATCAGGAAAAATAAGTTCATGAATAAAAATTAAAAGAAATCAAAGCTCAAATTCTCTCCCCAGTGGAGTCGCCATTTTGTTGGATGGATAAGTCGTTCTTGCAGACAAGACAGACCTCCCAAGTGTCCTACGGACAGCTAGCAACAAACAGACAAACAAATCTATCTTTCTCTAGATATATTGTGATTTATAATTAAATGCTATAAAGGTTTAACGATCCTACCTTTGATCTAACGCTCGTTTGTAGTAGTAGTCCTTCAGTGGCCCGAAAGAGTTATCTTTGAAGATATGCAATCACAAACAAACAAACATCAAATAGCACCTTCATAGCATATATTCATAAATCATATCCATTATGGTGATCAAGGAGTCCATAAAATAAACAATCAATTGACAGCTTATTGAGAAAAATGAATTTATTTGTATTAACTTAAATAAGGAAGAGCCTTACAATCGTGTCTGCCTTGAGGTTGTACAGGTCCTCCTGGGGTCCGAAGCAGGCATTTCCTTTACTCAGATCAGCCTTTCACTCTTCCAACCGAGATACATGCAGGTATGTAATCCTTCCCACATGAAATCTCAGCTAAAAGGATCTAAGTTTCAACAACACTTCGCCTCCAACAATACTAAAACTTCAACTCATTAATGGTTAACAAAAACTTAACCCCTTGAGGCTGCCCTATGCCTCTTTTTATAGTGGAGAAGAGGAGGTTACAGCTCTATACAAGAAGGGATAGAGTCCTCCTTCAAAGGGATTAGTTCCTTACATCAAGGGGTTAGCTGCTTATTGGATGGGATGCATGAACATGAAAGGATCGGACTTTCCACCGCAGGAATGTTTCTAGAAGCTTCCAAAAATGACTTAAACTGAGCTTCTATATATTACTTGCGCCTTTTTATCTTTTACAGGGGTCTGCACTTTTAATGAATAAACAGTGTGTTTAGCTCCGCCAGATTTATAGCCAAAAAGTGCGGGACCGCAAGCAAAACTAGGAGAAAGTGCGACACCAGAGTTTTAAGGCTTTTATGAGCTTTTCTCTTAGTTTCAAGGCTTGAAGTTGGGAACTTTGATATTGTAGACCTTCATGGGAGTAATTAAAATGTCATGGTAAAAAATTTCAGTGTAACACAAGCAATTGAAAAAAAATAAAAAATTATCAAATAGCCTATGTGTCAAGTCTTACTTAAAATTTCCCCCGATCGGGGTGCCAACTGTTAGGAGCCACCGGACAACTGGAGGGCGACATCACCGCAATTCATGCGTGAGAGTTTTTTGGCATGCTCATTACAGTATGCAAAGGTATGCAGCGTTAGTAAATAGTGATGGTGCATTTACTAAGACAGGTTGGAGTGAGGCCGCCGAAATAAGCAGAATAAGGGAAGCCTAAAGAAGCTAATGTGGGTTATGCATATACCATTTCAACTCAACAGGAGCGACGAGAAAAGAACTGGTGCAAACTTTTCTCAGAGGTTTCAAGCGAGGGTTCAGAGATTTTCAGCAGAGAATCAAGGAAGCAACTATGGTAAAGAGGCAATTGAAGAAGTGTAGGGTCAATAATCAGGATAAAGGAAAGAAAAAGATGGAGAAAGAAAAATCAAAGACCAGTAAAAGAGGTAGGAAGACCAAGCAAGAGGTGTTACTGAATATCTCTCAAGATTATTCTTCTGGAAATAATCCACAAATCAGGAATATAATCTAGGGATGGGAAAAATAAAGCCACAGTAATGAGGAGGATAATGAGGTAGAGGCAGAAATAATGGATTTAATTAGTGATCCTGGAAACACAAGAGGTCGTCTTTCACTGTTTAATCAAACGGTTCATACATATTGGATAATGAAATGTGTCTTTTCCAAAGCAATGCAAAGTTTTCAACTAGGGAAAGGGAATGTAACTCTGAAAGAAATATAAATTTTTCAGGATATTACCATACAACTTGAGAAAATCAAGGTGACACAATACCAAATGACAACTCAAATGGATCGAATAGAGAAGAAGATGCAACAACTGCAGCAATTGGACATGCCTGGATCCACTGCTAAGGATCCAGCACCGATTGACTCTTCAAATGGGTAGTCTCCCAGTTTACATTTTATGAATTTTTCGGATAGTGCTTATGTTTTTAATTATTACTTACTTAATGTATTAGACAGTAAACTGGAAAACAGTAAACTGGCCATTGTGGCAACTCGAAGAAAGAAACAATTTCAATTTTGGATGACGTTCAATGCGTTAAGGTGGCCAACAGACCTGGTTTCCTTTGGGAAGGTTGAGGTCACCAACTATGTATATGATGCAATCGACTTTTTATTAGAATAGAAAATAGTAGGGTCCTACTGAATTCACAAAAAAAAAGTCTTACTTAAAAGTTCCAAAATTATATTACACAATCTAAATATAAAATTTGAGAGTGGATAAATGTACGTAACAATATGGAATTCAAAGTTCCCCACACAAAAGACAAACACAATTACCTAACGAAAACCGGTAAATATATTAAATACCAAAATATGACAATTGTAACATCCCTAAAACCACGTAACTAGACGTGGGATTAAAAATTAAATATTTTTAATTTAATGGAATTGGTTTTCATAAGGTAGTTATGGTTCGGTAAGGTGAAACTACCGAATAGTAATCTTATTCTTTTTACATAAATGCTACAATGAGAGAGGACAGAGTGACTGCCTTTTGATATTACAACTGGGAGCATTTTGGAAAGTGCATAAAATTTAAAGGAGCAGTTACATGCAATTCTTAATCTCTCGGCCTTTAAATATCCTCTCCATGCACAAAATTAAAAGAATATTACAACATCTTGAAAGTACGAATATTGAAAGGAGCCATTGGATGTCGTGTTTAACTTCTCAGTTTTTAAAGAACTCTAGTCGTGCCCAAAAGGAAAGCGGAATACAACAGAAAAGGAAGGAGAGAGTAATAATGTCATTAATGGAATAAGAAGCAGAAGCAATTTATACAAGCCAGGCGGTAGAGGCCTACATTTTTGGCGATTAAGGGCATTTATCCCCTTCCTTTAAGAAAGGTTGTGATGAAGTTGAGGGACGTTCAACAAATGCCATTCATTTTCTTTATAAGAGTTGACTTCCAAGATAAGTAATCCTTGCTAATTTTTATTATATAATCTTTTTTGTGAGTTGAAAGATATAAATGAAAAATATATCATAACTATTTTTCTCATATTTTTTGGGATGGGCTACATATATCAAAGAAAAGGGTATTTCATTATTTTATTGGGATGTGACTGAAACAGATTCACTGTTGACTATTTACCTGACTTATTTTCCAATTTATTCTCATATCAAGATGAAATAAATATATGAGAAAATATTTCATGGGAAGATATAATAAGTTGGGATTTTCCTTCTTAAGGTGAAAATGTGTAATTGTGGTTAAATATAATATCTTATGGAATTACCTTCTAAAAATTATACGCATAATTAACATAAGTCATAGGATTTTCTTTGGAAAGAATATCTTTATCTTTTGAGTGAAAGATAAGTCCATTGTGTTAATTCATTTGCAAGGGTTTGCAAAAGTTACATGTTTTGTCAGGTAAAAGAGCAAGTTATTATTGTGTTGTATATTGGGTATTTTGATTTAATTTCATGGTCTACTGTAAAAAAGGTTAACTTTGTTATTATTTTTAAAAGGCCTTCCTAGTTCTTATGCACAAAATAAGGGCTAATTATGGTACTTTCTTGAAATGGGTAACCTCTTGAACATATTGCATGCTAGTTCTTGACTTGGGTGTATAAAAGGTTAAGTTAACCTTGTTATGGTTTCCTAGTTTTGTGAATAAAATATGGTTAATTATGATAATTTCTTGAAAGGGTAGCAGGAGAAACTACATAAAGAAACTAAGTTATATTAACTTCCTTCTGAGAAATAATTATGTATATGCTTACATGAAAATAATAGTTAATGATGTATAATTCCAAGAAGGGAATTTGTGTGACATACATTAAAGAAGAGCTATTGTGATAAGCTCTTGCATGCATACAGAATATTCATTGTGTTAGAGAGTTATGTTCTTTGCATGGATATAAGATCTAATTGAGCTATATTTAATTCGAAAAAGTATATGTGCTTACTTTATTTAGTTTATTTTGGAACAAGGTCATGTGTATGCATGAAATATTTGTATTATATTTCATTAGAAACAATATACATTTGTATGTGGGAAAATGTTAGCATGTTTAGTTAGCCTACATTGGGAAATATTCTTTGGAAAAGAAGATGGATTACAGACATAAAACCCATATTAATGTGTTGGTTTCCTTGGAATATATATGTTGTAATGTTTTTATAATATTTGGAAATAATACATGTATTTGTATGCTTTATTGTAAATATGTGTTTGGATACTCTATTGTGCTAAGGATTCCTTTGGGAAGACTCTTTTGGGAACTATATACATTGGCATGCATAGGAACAACATTCGTTGTGCTAGTTTTCTTTACATACACCAAAAGTAATAGCTTAAGGATTAGTTATTTTGATTAAATTTATGTAAATCGCATGCACAAAGATCGTAACTGATGTATCAGTTTCTTTAAATAAATTCTTGGGAGATGTAGCTATTGTCTTGCAGGAATGTGTGCTTATGCGATGGAAACATTAGTTAATATGATTACTTATAGCATTCCTTTGGGAAGACTCTTTTGGGAACTATATACATTGGCATGCATAGGAACAACATTTGTTGTGTTAGTTTTCTTTACATGCACCAAAAGTAATAGCTTAAGGGTTAGTTTTTTTTTATTAAATTTATGTAAAACACATGCACGAAGATCGTAACTGATGTATCAATTTCTTTAAAGAAATTCTTGGGAGAAGTAGCTACTGTCTTGCAGGAATTTGTGCTTATGCGAGGGAAGCATTAGTTAATGTGATGAATTATAACTAGCACATATGGAGTATGTGCTGTTATAGGAAGCATGTCAAGATATTTTAATTTCATGTCATGAATATACATGAGTAGATGGAGAAGCTTCTCTAGTATAGATTTGTGAAATGGTTGATTAATACTTTATGAACCTTGACATCAATGTACGTTGAAGGCAACATTAGCAGGGAATGATGTTGACTTGTGAAAAGAAAATATTATGCTTAATAGGGTGGCAGGTAGATAATTATGGTTCATGCAGATGAGTGCGAGCTACAGGATGATCAAATGTACGATGGTATATTGTAGGTACATCCATTCCACCAAGATATGAAGATATGAAGATTAGTGGGTAAATTCAATCTTAATTATTGTAATGGATTTAAGCTAGATATTTGTATATTTCCTTGTAAGATTTATAACAAAGGTTAAGGGATGGTCTCCTTTATAAGCCATTAAGTGAGGGGTCAACACTCTAGCGAGCGTTTAATATAAAATTAAATGTTGTTGGTTTTCACCCTACAGGGTTTCCAGGGTATATTGGTGTTCAATGATGTGATTGATTATTGTGTCAAATTGATGATGTCGATCCCTTTCTTGTTGTGATGCTCATAATGTCAAGTATGTGATGACTACAAGAATGATGAAATGAATGCAAGGTTACATCATACAGTTTTATGTTAATGTAATACAATAAAGGTGCTTAATGGTTAAGAAATTTACTATTCATATACTAAGGTTACACTATGAACTGGTGAACATTCTATCTAATGATGAGTAAGGAATATTTAATAGTGATTTGGATAGTTACCTGTGGGTAACTTGTATAAAAAAAATTAACTCCTTGCATTTTCATGTAAATTTATCAGTGTATGTTACAACAATGTTGATAAAATAATCTAAGTAATGATATATTAAAAACCATTCTTTAAAATAATCAAAATAATGTTATCGTATGAATAAGGAACCTCAGAAAATGCTACACAAATATTAATATGAAAATAAGATTAAGATCATTTGTGATTATTAAACGAGTGTAACAAGTTTTGGTAGATTTTAACCATATAATATTAAAAAAAATTGATAGGTTTTGGGATTTCTCATATAATGTGTTAGAGTTCGTGTTGAAAGTTCATTTGGGAGGATTTCTTACTGTTTTAAAGCAAATGATATTGATTACTTTTAAGTTATTAAATAATAAATATATGATTTTTTTTTAGGTTTTTTAAATAAATTATATGTATTATTATTATTATTATTATTATTTTTAAATTATTTTTTTCTTTCAAAATTATTGTGATATAAAAATCAATGTTTATAATTTGGTCGAATTTTTTCGTGATTTGTTATAAGGGAAATCAAATCAAGTCTATCAAATGATATTGATTCTTTTTAAGTTATTAAATAATAAATATATAATTTTGTTTTAGGTTTTTCAAATAAATTATTATTATTATTATTTATTTATTTTCAAAATTATTATGATATAAAATCAAATTTTATAATTTGGTCTAATTTTTTCGTGATTTGTTATAAGGGAAATCAAACCAAGTCTATTTCTATGTCACTTACAAAGACAATAACAAAATTTCAGTATGTTATATCACTTAAGTATACTATTTTCCAATTACAATTAGCTATATATTTACTAGAAAAAAACTAATTCACTGAAACCAAAGCATGAGCCAATGAGTATCAGCTGTTAGAGGAAGTTACTGGGGTCATATCCTCGACACTTGTGCCTTCTGGTGTTGGAGGTTTGTGATCAAAATGTAGGTTACCTTCTATGTGTGCCACGCAAGCATCAAGGTTGACCAAGTAGGAGTGTTGGTGGCATTGGATGCTTTGGATTTCATTAAGGCATGTAGTGATTTCATTGAGATCCTTGTACTTTTCTTTAAGCACCCTACCCATGAGCATCTTCATTTTCCAATGGAGGGTGATATAATTGAGGTATTGGATGCATCGTCCCATGACGTGGCCAAGGTCCAGAACCCAACTAGCTACTTTTGTGTGAATCTCATTATCATTTTAGGATTGACGATCATTAGTGTTTAAAATTTATAGCTATCATATTTTCAACTGGATTTTTGATGGAGTGGATGAGTGAAAAATAGTAATAGCTTATTGGGCTTGCATTTAAGCCAGAGGTCTACCCAAAGGACCATGGCCTCTAGACCCTCAACAAGGGCACATGTGCTAGCAGGGAATAATGCTTAAAAGAGGGAAATGCATAAGGAGAGAGAACCCAAGGGAAGGTTGAGACTAATGAAACAAGCGAAATGAAACCAAGACTAATCTAGAAGTATCCTCACTCCTTGCTTCCATGTTGGCCATAGGTGAGGGTGAGATAACAATGATAAAAGGGGATGTGCAGGGGATAACTTCAAGTAGGAGAAACCAACCAAATCACCCAAGACACTCAAATTAGTTTCAACACCGCTAAGACGCTCTGCAAACCATAGACATAATTCGAGAATGAAAATAAAATAAATATGAATAATTTTCTAAAACTAGGCATAGGATAAATTACCCTTGTGTTGGAAACCCACCAGGTGTTGGAGTGTTTTAGATGACACCCTCCGCTTCTATGTATGCCGCAAATTCTAGAGCTAGCAACCACTATGATCACTCCCCATCTCAAAGATTGAAACATGATCACATGAGGTGTGTAGTGAGGTTCCAATCCATGGGAACTAGGACCTCCATAAACCAGAATGTCTAAAAATTTGGTGCCATGTTGGAAATTATATCCCTCCTATGGTTGGGGAACACCACAAAAACAATATAAAACATGAAGCAATTCTGAGTGGAAATGAAAGCTACCATCTTCGTGTAGAGAAATATGAAGTTAGTTGAAATATGTGAAGGCATGGGGTGGGATAGCCACATCATCCCCTTGTTAATGTAAGGAGAGATGACGAGGTGATGGGTTTTCCCTCTTTTTACTGGTTTCATTTTTTATACTCTCATTTGGGAAAATTATGTGTATTATTAGAATCTATATCATTATTTCTATTTTTTTCCCTACATTATTCTAATTATTAACACACAAATCGACAAAAAAATTAAAATCATCTTTACACTCACCATATAACTATTTTTTATTATTTTATTCCCACATTAATTTAATTATTAAAACACAAACTTGGGAGAATTCTGAAATTCAAATCTTCACTTTGCATGATTTTAAGATATGTCTATCATAAACAACATAAAATCATCATGATTTTGGGTCTTCATGGAATATTTCTTTATAGATACTCAATTTTTTAAATTTTCTTCTTCATATTTGTAAATAACATCATGATTTATGATTACACAATGGAAATTCAATATCTTATTATATGTAAGAGTGATGTATAAGATCAGATCTCTATAGTATCTTATTATGTAAGAGAGTGATGTATAATATTAGATTTCTTTAATTATGTGAAAATGAATTTAGTTATTAAATTATTTTTTTAATATTGTATAGACTTGGTTGGTTGTATATTAGATAAAAAAAAAAATTATTTAATTTTGTTAAATAACTTATCTAATTTAGATAAATAATTTATTTAATTTTAATTATTACTAAGCTTGTTTGATACCGAGTTAAATTTATTTGGAAGTAGATACAAAAAGCCTAACCACATGCATAGAAGATTTAGTGAAGGTCGTCATGTGGATTTATTCCCATAGGGCCAAACTGTGACAAGAAGAAGAGTTTGTATGTTCATGGTTTAAGCCAAGCCATGTGCAAAGGGAGTTGGTCTAGTATGCAACTAAAAGAAAGGGATTTATGGTAGAGGGTTGATTTCACTTAGATTCAAGACACAAGAATGAGAGCTCCTACAACATAGGGCAAGTCATTGGAGAACCAGTCATGACACAAAGCCATTATAGGTTGAGTCCACACATAAAAGAACCATATATGAATATAGAAACTGAGAAGTCACCCTCCATTAAAACCATCGCCAATGTATGGAGAAGGAAGCCACGACCCATATTAAACCTTAAGGGTTTTCAACAACCACCACCCACAGGAAATGTTTTTCATTTTTTAGAAAGACCTACTTTTTCATTCACAAAGACCAGTTGCCACTCTGACAAGTAGAAATTGTGACTGCCATAAGATTTTCTGCCACCTAATCCACCCCATTCCAAACCTTAAATAAATTTTACATGTTCACATCCAACTCGATATTAAAAAGTAACCGTAATAGTCACCAAGATGGAGAACCAATATTATGTGCAGTGGTTGAGAATTTTCTGATAGAGAGGGCCATCATACCTTAGCCACTATGATCTTCCTAGTAGATCCATCAGAAAAAGGTTTGAAAAAAATTTCAAATAGAGGGTTGCAAATAAGCAAGGTCTAGATTCAATACTCAATGAGTGTCATTGAATACACAAGATGTGTGACTAGTTCATGAAAGAATTATATAATCAATTTAAGATGCCTCGGTGCTAAATCTATCACAAGAGTGAAGAATTAGAAGATAAAAGTAAATAAAAGTTGAAAATTTCCTCTCTTGAATGATTTGTTTCTAGTTTGATCAATTGGAGTGTGGCTAGAGCCACCATATTTCATGCCATGAAATAATGATCATCTTTATTTCCTAAGGAGAGTCAGAAATCAAAGGATTCAAAGAGTCATGATCCATATTGAACCTTAAGTGGTTGTCATCATATACACAAGACGTAAAACAAAAGTACGATGTGGATGCCCTTGATGAGGTGGATTATAGGGACAATGACTCAATATCCTTGGTGAAATTTCATTCATATTAGGTGTTCTTCGATGCACCATGTTGTGTTATAGAATATGCAGTGAGTTTAAGGATTATAAAAGCTCTAAAAGAATAATGTGTTCCTAGAGAAAATCCATTGGAGAGAGATCATTTTGGCTGTGATATCTCTTTTATTAAGACAACAGATTTCAATTCAATGATGGAGAAAGATCATTTTCGCTATGATATTGATTTTATTAAGTCAATAGATTTCAATTCGATGATGGAGAGAGACAACAGGGCTAATATAAGGGAAGTGGCAGGCCATAAGCTTGTTTCTACGAAGACTTGATGTCAATGATAATTCCCTCCTCCAAATCCAAGATGACACATGTGGAAGAAATGCCTCTCAGAAAAACCTTGACGGAAGCACCATATAAACAATTCCAACAGAAATATCTCCTAATAAAGCAGAGTGAGTTTTTGGAGAAGTGTCATTTTAGACCAACGCACAAAGTTATGTGTGTAAAATGGAGGGATGGGGAATTTAAAGTGGTGTTGAGTTATGATATTTCCATGGAGAAGGTTTCAATGTTTTTTGAAAAGTGTTTGGTAGGAAAGCTATGAGGAAGAAGGTGTCAAAACAAGGCTTCGAGAATTGGGTGGAAGAAAATTGGGGGAAGATCATATGCTATATTCCTCAAGTCCAACTTTTATTGAAGGGTTGGATCAATGTGGTTTTTTAAAATAAATTGGATGCAAAATTTGTGAAGAATAAGGTGTGGTTTTAGAATCTGTCAATTTTTGTGCCAAAATGCTGACACAAGTATTTTGACCCAAAGACCATACCTTTTTTTGTTCAACATGTCGAGGCCCTTTTTTTTAGTTTTCTTAAACTAATGTGGAAAATGTATTTTATCAAAAGTGTGGGGTGAATGCTTAGTAAATCCTCTTACTTTGACGAGAAGGTGATGGAGTCTGCTAGAGTTATTGATATGAGAATGATGAGGGTGCTCATTGAAGTGGACCTTAATAAATGCGCAGTTGCCAAAATAAAGGTAGCCCAAGGTGATTGGGTTTTCAAAACACCTATTGACTACTTGGAAACCAAATTCATATGTCCTTGGGGTCATGAGGTGGGTCATTTAAGATGTATGTGTTTGTTCTTTACTTTAATACTTTCAAGAAAGTAAAGGGTGAGGTCAGAGTCAAGTTGTGGATACCTTTTAGTCAATAAATACCTAGAAATAATATTACTTTAAGAGGAGGTTTCTTTTATGTTGGCGAAATTAGAGAAGAGAGTTTGAGTGTAATAATTTACCCAAGAAGATGGTGATTCACACTTTGGAAACAAGGAGAATTTTGAGCAAGGACAAGTGGTACGTATTTCCTCTCACTTCTCAAATGTAGTGGAAGATACTCTCCCAAAGGGTCAACCGATAGACTATCAATTTGTTTAATTCAATGTTCTCAGGAAGGGATAGAGGTATTTATTTGTCTTACTTCAAATCTCCCCTGGAGGGGGGAAACCTTTCCTAGAGTTACTGAGCCTTTCGATAGGCCCTCCTTTTTTTTCACATGTCTCCTTATGCCAACATTATAGTGCAATCAATAAATCAGACGTGATGCTAGAGTAGGTGGTGGAGGTGGTAGTACCACCGTGGTGGCTACCTTTGACCAAATTAGGAGGGGAGGACCCACACAATCTAAGGAAATCAATTCTTTTCGAAAAGGAAAGCTTTCAATTTTATTTAGGAGTTAGGAGTTTTAAAGTAACTTTCCCCACAAACTGTTCCAGCTGTCGGGATACCATCACAATCAATGGGTGAAAAAGTTGGGGGGGACCTAGTGTTCAAATGACCTGCAAATAATTTCCAAAACCTTTCACTAAGGTTAACTACCGCTTTAGGTTTTTTTCCTTCATGATTGAGAAAATACTCAAAACTATTTCCAAAGGGACCATACAACAACTACTTTTGGGTAGTGGGAGAGAATTAGAATTATATTTGAATAAATTCCTACTAGAGGAAGAGAGTTCATTCCAAAATGTTGATCAGATTGTAAAGGAAGAGGTGCACATCAAAGGAAACTGGACTCAACAAATGATATTTTATTTCAATATATGATGGGTCTTAGAGGAGGAATAGAAGGATGAGAAAACATGACAATCTTGATTTATGTAGTTTATTTTGAGCACTTAGAGACACCAGGTTGGGTAGCGGGGTTTCTTGATGTTGATCCTCTCACTAAACACAAAAGGGATTGGTGGGTGCCCCAAAAAATGATTCCTCAATAAATTTTTACAGTCATATGAGATGGATGTCATTTTTTTCAAGAAACAATGAGTACGGGAGAAAATTGTTTGATTTTGTTTCATCATTTTCAGTTATTTGGAACTTTAGTACGGTGGACTATAGAGGCCTCTCGAGAGGTATTTTATGGCCTGGAGTATGGGGATACATGATATCTCCACTTCTAGCTATTTTCTCATAACTGGGTTAGAAGGATTCACCATGTTGGATTAGGTTCATTCCAATATGTTAAATTCTTATCGTCCTTACTAGAATCATCATTTTTTCGAGGAACGGGACACAAGTTTAGGTTTATTTTCAAATCCTTTATGTATTCTGGGAGAATACATACAATTTTTCATTTTCATGTTAGACAGGGAATGTTGTGGAGTTCATTCCAAAACGGATCCATTGGCCCAATATTTTATTGGAAGAATTAAGGCTAGTCAACATTGAACCAATGACAATACACCTAATGTGGTACAATAAAAGAGTAGAATTTGAAGGAATCACAAAATGTATGGATCATTTTCTAGTGGCCGATCACTTACTAGAAATAGCGAGGCAGTATAGAAGCTAGATAGATGAATTATTGAAAGGAATATCAGATGATGCCCCCATTTTCTTGCCACCGGGGAAGAAGGAAAGAAAGAAAAATTCGTCATAGTACAAATTCAACTCTCATTGTATCAAATAAATTTCTTTCTCCAATTTGGTAAGATCTAATTGGGTTTCTTTTAATTCTTTAAATGTTGAATCTTTGATTGAACACTTCATTTGTAACCTAAATAATTTGAAATGGGAGGTCATCATATGATATTAGTCTCATCAGAAAAGAGAAAAGAAGAAGATTAAGGAACTGGAGGTTAGTATCACCTAATTGCATAGAACAAAACCATATGGAATACTTTTGCAGGAGGAATGAGAAAAATTTTGAACTCTAGAAGGTATAATAAAACACTAATGGATGAGGAGGGAGCTACTTGGCGACTGTGCAACCAAACACAATAAATTGAATAGGGGGACAATAATACCAATATTTTCTAGAAGTTTGTGGAGTACTTGAGGGTAACCCACAAAACATGGGAGATGACTAGGAAATATGTCTCTTTCATTTCTTCACAAGAAATTTTGACTAATTTTTCTCTCATTTTCGTCCAAAATACATTTCAAGAGTCAAAGTTTCCTAGCATTGAAGCATAGTTGAAGGTCATTAGAATTTTTCCCATAAATTTTTATAATGAATCCATTGAGTTTCTGAGGAAGTATGTTACACAAAAGGAAGTTCAATTATTTCTTAAAAAATACAAGGAGAAGATCCCAACACCTAATGGATGGACAACAACAAAATTTTATTTAAAGTTCTTTGACCTCCTAGCTTAGGATCTTGTTAGTTCCATTAAAGAGATTATACTGATAGAAATCATCCCAAGGTCAGTCAATGCCACCTTCAGAACTAATGTTCTGAAGAAGAATAATCCAAAAATCTTCTGCAGAGTTTTTCCCTATGTCTTTCTGTAATTTCCTATACAAGTTGAATTCACAAATTTTAGTTGATCACTTGAAGGGAAAATTGTCAAAAGGTATTTCCAAAGAACAACTTGTATTTAAGAAAGAATATAGATCCTTGATTTTATCAGTTTAGCACAAAAAGGATGACATACTATGAAAGTCAAAAAACTTAGAGGGTTATTGCTGAAATTAGATCTAGTTAAAGCTTATGACAGAGTTAATTGGGTCTTCCTAAGACTAGTTTTACTACAAATTGGTCTACCTCTTGATATTATTGATTGGATAATGGACTAGTCATTCCAGCAAAATTTGCGATACTGGTCAATCGCATACCAACTCGGTTTTTAAGGCTTCTAGAGGAATTCAAAAAGCAAGTCCACTTTCACATTTTTTGTTCCTACTAGTGGTAGAAGGATTGATTCTTCTTCTCAACAAAACAAAAAGTGAAGGGCAAATCAAAGGTATAAAAGTATCCACACTGGTCAACCTCATACAAGTGTTATTTTTTTATGATGTTATCTTATTTAAACATGACTTGATTGAATAATGGAGAAATATTTGGAACATGATTTCTTTGTATTGTGAAGCTACAAACATGGGAGTTAATTTTTAAAATTCGATTATGTTAACTAATGGAGTTCCTAAAAGTCTATTTTTTTCCTCCTTTCTAGTTGTTTCCTTTAGATGAGGTAATAGAATATATTGGTTATAATGTGGAGGCTAATAGTTACCAAGTCATGTTCCTACTAGTGGAAAAAGGATTAATTATTCTTCTAAACGAAAGAGAAAGGGAAGGGATAATAAAAGGTATACAAGTATCCACAACGGTCAAACTCGTACAAGTGTTATTTGTTGATGATGTTCTCTTATTTAGACATGACTCGGTTGAAGAATGGAGAAGTATTTGGAACATGATTCCTTTGTATTATGAAGCTACAAACATGGAAGTTAATTCTTAAAATTTGATTATGTTAACTAATGGAGTTCCTAAAATTCTGTCTTTTTTACTCCTTTATAGTTCTTTACTTTAGATGAGGTAATAGAATATCTTGGTTATCATATAAAGGCTAATAGTTACCAAGTCAGTAATTGTCTCTTGATGGTAAAGAATGTGGAATGTCAAACCAATAACTGGTGCAACCGATGGCTCTCTTTGGGACGTCGATAAATCATGTAATCAATTTTGGAAGCAATGCTACTCTATTGGTTGGTCCTTGTTAGTGTACCAAGGAAAATTTTGATATTAGAAACAATGTTTCCATTTTATTTGGAAAGGAAAAAGACTAAAAGGGATGCATTTAGTGAGTTGGAAACATATTTTCAACCCAAAGAAATTGGGAGGATGGGGGCTCAAATAAATTTTCATTTTGGTGAAGGTGCTAGCTACCAAAATTATTTTGAGGAGTGTGTTTGATGTTGGTCTATGGGGAACTTTGATGTGAGACAAGTATTGGAAGAATAAAAAATTTGAAGAGTGAGTTCAACTAGAGAGGGTCAAATATTTGGAAGGAGTTGGTGTGAGCATTTGACATAATTAAAAAGGGCCTTTTTTAATAGGTAATAAATGGAAGGAAAATAGACTTAAGTAAGGATCCATGGGTAGGAGGTGATTTCCTCAAAATAATATTCTTGGATTTGGAAGTAGCATTAAAATACAAAGTAAATTCTTTATTTTCTAGAAGCGAATAATCCCAGAGTGAATGGCATGTCCCTGATAACTTGGAAATCAGCTAATTCCTTAGGCCTCTCAAGGAATCTAGCATGGGAATGGACATAATGTGTCTTTTCACTTGCATAGAATGGAATTAGACTAAGAAAAATCCTGGAAAAAAATAAGTGGAAAATGAACAAAGAATGCAGGGTGGTGATGATGATACTGGCTTATGAAGTGATGGTGACAAAAGAAGTAGAGTCAGATCCTTTTAAATGGTATAAAATTTCTTGGAAGTGGAATTTTACTTTAAAGATTCACCTCTTTCTATGGATAGTGCTAAATAACAGGATCTTCACGCAGGATAATCTTCATAGGCAAGGCTCGGAAGGGCCTACAAGATGCCCACTTTGTTGTGATAATCAAGAGGAAATGACACACATATTCATGGATTGTGTTTTTCCGGAGGCACTAGCAAGAACAATATTGTTTTAGGAGGCATATGCAAGGACGTGGTTGGGTAGGTCATTCTAGGAAATCCTCACAGAATGGGCCAAAACCAGATCCTTCAAGAATATTTCTAGCATTCGAGGATTGGTCCTTTGGCATATATGGTTACACCGGAATAGAACCATATTTAATAGTTAGTTCCCAAATATACAAAAGGCAGTGCAAAAAACAAAAAACATCAATGTAGGAAATTAACATAGAAGGTTTAGAGAACAAGATCATAATTCCAATCATCCAGGATAGAGACTTAGAAGGCTTGGGCCTTCTTTGATGGAGCCAAAATTCATGTTATAAGATGTATGTGGGGCAAGAGCTCACCTGAAAAACCATCACACTTTCCTCCTTAACCTAGGGCTAGGGCCTAGAACTAATAATAAAGCATAATTAATTTGGATTTGGCTCATCCCTGACTTTGCAATGTAGGTGAATTGCTTACAAATCCTTGGTGATTTTTGGGTAGTTTTTTATTGGTTTTTGGGGATAGATACATTACACATCTTGGCCCTAAATCCTTGACAGTAAAAAATTTTCCAATTACAAGATTTTTTTTGGGAGTTGAACACAAAAGGTCAAATGAAGCATTACTCCAGCATGGTGGACAAGATTTACAGAAAATGTAGTTGATGCTATTTTGTGGATTGGTCTAGAATGTCACAACTCTTGACAAACATATTGGGGATGTTGTAATTGAACAATAATTTATATATTTTGATTTCAATAAAATAACAAAAAAATGACTATTAAATAATAATTCATATACTTTGATTTCAATGAAATAACAAATAAACTATTTTGTGAAATAAATAAATAAATTTAGATTGTTTTTTAATTGTCTTAACTTTCATCATTAAAATTGATTTTAAAACACAATAAAATCAAATTCTACACACTAGTTAGTTTGATAAATAATTTATATGTTCCCTATATAAATTTGTTACAATAGGAGAATACAGTTTATTCTCCTTAATAATATTAACTATCGCTCAATGCACGAAAGAAATCAAATAAGAATATTTGCAAATGTAAGAGTACTAAGGAAACTACGATTATCACAATAAACCAATCCATTCATTTAGATCGATGCCAAAATGCATCCACAACGTAGATACACTCAAAGTATTTCCAAATTAAGTTGCAATAAATTAAGTTATTCATATACATGGACATAAAAGATATGGCTGTCTTCATATGATTATTTATTGGCATCGCCATGTTATAAACAGCTCCTTCCTGCTTAGGTGCAACACTAAAATTAGTCTTCCATAACAGCTACAGTGAGATTGTCTGTCTTCTACGTTGTGATCATGATTATATATATATATATAAACGGTGCGATGAAAGTTCAAAATAGAAGAGGATTTCGTAAACTTATGCATGCAATATGTTATAGCTCTGAGCGTTGCATTCCATTCTCATGCAAATTAGCCTGAGTTGGCTGCACACGAATTGCTTGCACCTGCAGCGAGGTAAAATGAAGAGGATTTCCGCGTGTTTCATTCGGTTGACAGAATACTCCGAAATGCCCATCAATCATGGGCTCTGCCTCTCCCTCCACAGCAGATTGATGTACAGCTAGCTGAACCATTCACCACCGTATTAATATTCATATGGATTTGAGTATTATTAATATTCATACGCATTTGAGTATTTAATATTGTGTGATGGTTATTAATGATAGATGAATAGAAGAAGGAAACCAATTACACAAGAGTTGCTACTCAGTAAATTGCCTTGATTTAATTGCTTGAAGCTACACGATTAAAGAGGCTCAAAAGATATTCTAGTATTAACTCATGGATAAGTATGAATGATATTTCCTAAATTAAAACTCTAGCATAACTGATAAAACCTAAATTTAGATTTTATGTAAACTCCCTGAAAACCCATACTGATTGAGTGTCACTGAAAGTAATTATATCTAAGTTAAGTGAATTGCATTATTAAAGATGACCAAGAGCAAATAATACTTTGAAGGATGAACTTGATCTATACTGAATACACCAACATAAAATATGTGTTTGTGCAACATACTATGACACATGGAAATCTGTCCAATACTTAGCTATAAGATCACCTTATATTCTTTCTCTATATGCAGTTATTCTAGATAATAAATTGTAACTACTAGATACGTACTAGCCTGCAGAGATGGTTGTTTTGCTCCTCAAGCAGATGCTCCTGTGAAAATAGGCCGGTTGAATTAAGCGTTGACCCATAGATATGATCTATAACATTAATTTGAAGGGGTATAACATGATATTACCTTTCTGCGTAGATTATCTAATTGTTGCAGTATAAGCTGATTCTGTTGGCACAAAAATGTAACAGAAAGAATGAAAAGCTTATATCGATGGATTAATGGAATTAATGTATTATAATTAATTAAATATTGGTGTGTTGATCGCAGGAATGATGAAATATTGATACCTTTCTGGTTCGAACACGATTTACTGCGACTTCCAGTTGTTGCTCGAGCTGATGTACCTCACTCATACTCAAGGAAGTCATATCCTCACCCATCATATGCCTGAATGCAACCTTGCAAATTATTATTTACCAACATCCTTCAAATGCAGGTGCCACTTATAATTATTATTTTCCAGGTTGTATTTATTTACCTGAGATTATTTTGAAGCTTTTCACTTTCGTTCCTCATTCTTGTCATCTCACAGAAGAAATGCTGTCATGATTCACGTAATAGTTTGTTCAGAAACAATATTAATTTTATGAACGTACAGTAAAATTTAAATTCCAAGTATATAGATATATATGTTGATGGAGATCCAGTAGAGCTATATACGTAAAGCAACCTTATTGTCAAACTCGGGCAGTCGAGATCCAGACACTTTTTGGTATCTCTCTATGATCTTTCTCATGCTGCAAAGAAACAGCGCAAATTTGACTAAGCTAGTCGGACTAAAGAAAAATAATAGATTAATATACATATAATCATTAATTCACATAACATGAAAATTTGCTTATTGACCCAATTGTCTCCTACATTACATAAATATCAATACTGTATATGGTTGAAAAAGACTATGATATATGCAAGGAAAACTTCATAGCGCTTTACAAGTTAATGGCTATATAGATTTTATATTCGGAAATATTTTGAAATTTGATAGAACAATCACCGGTATCTCTCAGATTTTGATTAGATAATTCATCTCACGCCTATCCCTCAAAATTTTGAAATATTTCATCAATCTGCAATCTACTAATTAAGTCGAAGTAGAATATATTCAACTTAATGTGTCACTCGTGAAAACCTTGATATGCTATGTAGCTATGTATGAGGCTTATTCATCGTGCATTCTGTAACCTTTGGATAGAATCTTACGTTTACCTTTTTCATACAATATCTTAAGTTTTGCGGTTGCCTAAAAAAAGTCTCATCATAATTTCGATGTTGTTATGAAGTCTTTTTCGATCAAAACTCATGGTTTTTGCAACCTAAAAAACTGATCTCGCACATCATAAATTTCATTGTTACCTTTACACAAGATTGTTTGTAGGACAGAATTGCTATTAGTTTTCACGAATAAGGGTTTACAGGGTCACCATATCAACTAATATGGAGCAACGATGCATGTGATACTTTCATAAAATAATAAGAAAACTACGTTTTGATCAGAGATTTCACAATTCTGGAAAGAAAAATCAAAAGCAGCTACCGAAAGAATGCCCATCGAAAACCCTACAAAGTGTTAAAAATTGATAAATGCTGCATCGAATTTTGATTGTCGACTTCAAACCAAAGACTTTATAAGTCGAATGGAAGTCCCATAACTAAATACAATTTAGAGATCTTATGATACTGCCCACATTATATGCACGGAGGGTTCTAGGTACAAAAGCAAAACTCATGTTTGCTGATTAAATATTCACCCACGAACTCATTTCATTAAGTGTTGTCGCGAACGTTTTTTCCTCTTAGCGTTTTGTATTTTATTAAGAGATCTCATACTGCATGGAGGTTCTAGTTACAAAGGAAAAACTTATGTTTGCTGATTAAATATTCACCCACAAAATAATTTCATCGAGTATTGTCTTTATGGTATTTTTTCATTTTTTTTGGTTTTTGTATTCAAACATGTTTTTATTGTTAGGGTTTGTGGCAGAATATTTTAAAATTTGATACTCAAATGTTTCACTTCTATGGTTAGGGTTTGTGGCTTGAAGCAGAATATTTTAAAATTTGATAGTCAATTGTTTCACTTCTCTTGATGGTCAGATTTAGGATATCCTCATAATTTTATGCAATGTTAGATTTTGGGATATTCTCAAAATTTTCTGAAATGTTAGATTGTGAGATATTTCCACAATCTCAATTTAGCTCGGAAGGACTATGTTTCTGCATTATTAAGGAATTTGGTTTATAAGAGGCAAACCGCTAATGGAGAGAATTGACTAGGTAGTACCATCATAGTTTTGCTTGCCGTTTCGTATGTGAGAGTGCGGATCAAATTACTTACTGTATATTATAATTAGATTTTTGGGATTCTTAGGTGCACTTGGGCTCTCCATAGGCAAAGCATTCAACAAAAAAATAAACTAGCACAACCACATTTACCAATCTGGTTGATAGACTTATATCAACTACAATAATAATTATTAAGTATATCTTGTTAATTATCATTCTTACTATATATATATATATATATATATGGAACTATATTATAACTAATATATAACATAATAATAGCAACTACGTATTATTAATAGTACTTATTTATCTCTCACCATTATGTTATAGTCAATAATATATATATAGTATGTGGATAATATTAATGATATATAGACCATATATGAAACTAAAACAATATATATATAGAAATGGAATAAAACTATAAACTTAAAGGATTAATATTATGAACCTTCGGATTAATATTGTACAATGGATTATTAATGTTATAAGCTCAAGACATTAATAAACCCAAGGATTAATATTATAAATCTCACTAATTAATATTAAAAGCACAAAATATTAATATTATAAACTCGTAAACCCATGATATTATTAATATTATAAAATGAAGAGAATATTAGTATTATAAAGTCAATCGATGAGGCAGGGATAAATAAACCCAAGTGATTATTAATATTATAAAATAAAGCGATCAATATTATAATACCAAGTAATTAATCAACCAAGGGGATTAATAAACCTCAGAGATTATTAATATTATAAACCAAAGAGATTAATAAACCCAAGGTATTAGTATTATAAACCTAAGGGATTTATAAACCCAATGGATTAGATAAATAGTATGATTAATATTATAAAAAATAGGATTAATATTAAACCAAATATTAAAAACCCTAATATTATAATCCCAATATTAAACTCTAAAATTATAAACCTAATATTAAACACATTATTAGAAGCCTAATATTAAACCCTAATTTTCTAATGTCACATTACAACATTGAATAAATTGAAATGAAATATAGCATTGCAACAATCATTAATAGATTGATTATCACATTGAGACAATGTTTGTCACAATGCAATGTTGGATACAATTTTAGGGAAATGTGACATTGGACCATGGTTGACGATGTTTGACCATGATTGACCATGGTTGACGATGACTCACAACACTTTACCATTGTTGACAAGAGTTGACCATGGTTTATTTCCATATTAAGACAATCTTTGTCTAGGTATGAACCCTTAGATTAATAAACCCAACGAATTGATATTATAAATCAAATGGGTTAATACTAAAATTCTAAGAGATTATAAACCCAATGGAATAATATTAAACCCAAGAGATTAATATTATAAAACCAATGTATACAAACCCTAAGATAAATATTATAAACCCTAAAATAAACATGGTTAACTGTGGTTTACCATGGTTTATTTTCATATTGAGACAATCTTTGTCAAAATGTTACATTGGAACATCGTTGACCATGGTTGATTTTCATATTGAGATAATATTTCTATAATGTGACATTGGACGATGGTTGACCATGATTGACCATGGTCAATGACAATTAACAATCATTTACCATTGTTGACCATGATTATAAATCCGAAAGATTTATATTAAATAAGAGGATTAATATTATAAATCCTATGAATGATATTATACCCTAGGTATATGAAACCATTGACTAATAAAATCAAGGGGTTAATACTAAAATACCAAGGGAATAATATTAAATCCAAAGGATTAATATTATAAACCCAAGGTAAATAAACCCTGGGATAATTATTATGAACCATAAAATGAACTTGGATGACTATGGTTTACCAAGGTTGGTTTTCATATTGAGACAATTTTTGTCACAATGCGATGTTGGACCATGTTTGACCATGATTAACCATGGTTGATTTTCATATTGAGACTATCTTTGTCACAATTCGATGTTAGACCATGGATGATTTTCATATTGAAACAATATTTGTAACAATATGAAATCGGACCATGGTTGACCATGATTGACCATGGTTGATGATGGTTTATAATGGTTTACCATTGTTGAAAATTGTTTAACATTGATGATGATAGGTTATGATGGTTGAAAAATGTTGATTTTCATATTGAGACAATCTTTGTCACAATGTGATGTTTGAAAATGGTTGACCATTGTTTACTATAATTATAAGCCCAACATATTTCTATTAAACCCAAGGACTAATATTATAAACTTCATGAATAATATTATACCCTAGGTATATGAACTTTTATATTAATAAACCCAATGGATTGATATTATAAACCAAAGGGAATAATAAACCCAAGGGGTTAATACTAAAATCCAAGGGATTATAAACACAAGGAAATAATATTAAACCCAAGGGAATAATATTAAACCCAAGGGATTCATATTATAAACCTAAGCTAAATAAGCCATAGGAAAAATATTATAAACCCTTAAATAAACATGGTTGACTATGGCTTACCATGGTTGAATTTCATATTAATACAATCTTCGTCACAATGTGATGTTCGATTGTGGTTAGCCATGATTGATTTTCATATTGAAGCAATCTATGTCCTAATGTGACACTCGACGATGGTTATCCATGATTTACCATTGTCGATGACGGTTGAGAATGGTTTACCATTGTTAACCATGGTTGAAGATGGTTGAAAATGGTTCATTTTCATATTGAGACAATATTTGTCATAATGCGACATTGCACCATGGTTGACCATGATTATAAACCCAAGGGATTTATATTAAACCTTACGAATAATATTATAAAATCTATGAATAATATTATACCCAGGGTATATGAACCCTTGGATTAATAAACCTAAGGGACCAATATTATAAACCCAAGAGAATAATAAACCCAAGGGGTCAATACAAAAATCCCAAGGGATTATAAACCCAAAGGAATAATATTAAACCCAAGGGATTAATATTATAAACCAAAGGTAAATAAAACATAATTTAAATATTATAAACAATAAAATAAACATGGCTAGCAATGGTTTACGACTATTGATTATCATATTAGGACAATTGTTGTCATATTACGACATTGAACCATTTTTTACCATGGTTTATTTTCATATTAAGATGATCTTTGTGAGAATGTGACATTGGAAAAGGGTTAACCATAATTGACTATGGTCGACGACGGACTCGAGTAACATGCGAATCAAATTGCTTATTGTATACCATAATCATTGTTTTGGTTATCAGAGTTTTGGGGTCCTAAGATGCACTTGGCTCCCCATAAGCAAAGCATTCAACAAAAAAATAAAAAAATGATCTTCTATAATATAGCCTTGGTTTTGGTTTTGGATATCGTTGTACATTTTTCATGTGAAATCATATAATCAAAGAGTAAACTACACATTGGGAAAATACAAAACAAACTGCAGTTGGGGTTTTGGTTATTGGAATTATGCAAATCAAAAATAAACTAAAGTTGGTCCACTACTAACTTGTTAAAATATTCATTAACAGTTGCAAAATATGAACTAACATATATTGAAAATTCATTAATAACCTCAAAATCTTGAAGGTTAAAGAAAAAGCGCAAATTAAGAATATATGACTATATATATATATATATATATATATATATATATATGATGATAAGTGATTATGATAGTTAACGTCCCTCAGGACCAATATTTGGTCTATCGGACCTAAAGAAAAGAGTTATTTAGTTTGATTTAAGATTTTATTTCTATGCTCAAAAATCTTGGAGAGAAGCCTCCCGAGCTCACTATAATTTTGACATCTTAAAAGGCTAGGAAGGTCAGTATTGCAACAAAGATTATGAAATTGAGCTCAAATTTGGTTGTACTTGGGGCACTCTAAGAGGAAGTGATTTTCATCCTCAATGTTCATATTCTCACAGAGATGGTAGATCCTTTCCATCCATGGTATTTTAGGAACTGTCCAACGACCTATTTCACTATGGAGCTCATGAGAGTTCGTTCTAATATTGGCTATATTAATTTTCTTCTCTGAGATAGTTAAAACAGAGAGATACTTTTGATCTTCTAGGGTGGGGTTGATGACCTTCTTATAATATCTTAAATTTTCTTTTAGCTGCTAGATCTTTCTCACACCACATTTTTTCTTTAAACTGAGAAGTAAATTTTTTTTTAATGTTATTAGTGTTTTGCAATGAAACATTCTCGTCGATATCCCAATGGTTTAACCAGGCCCTTGTGTCTTTATAGAAACCTCGTTTAAGCCTTAGGTGGTTTTGGCTGGAATTTAAAGCTAGCTTAGGAAGCCTATGGTCTCCTATACTATTGAGCTTGTGCTTGTACAACAAAAGCCTAGTCATAGCTAGGCTCTCGATAGGGGAAAGACCCACTTCTATAATGAGAATAGGATAGGGTGTATTACTTTTAATTTTAAGGTTATAAGCTATAAAATGCTTATGGATTTGCTCAATATTTCTCCAGGATTCTCTAGAGATGCTGCAACTCCAAACCTCACATCCATATAAGATAACAGGAGTGACTAAAGTTTCAAAGAGGAACTTCTTTCTATCCCAAATTACGAGGTTTTTCGTTTTACAATTATTTTCAGGACCAAAATAATATTTCCACCCCCCATTAATCCTTTTCTAAATGCTATAGTTCCAGTTGAGCTTATGATGAATATCAATTCCTAGGTACTTGTAAGAAGACACTTCCTCCAAGTTACTATTTTCATACATAAAATTAGCGTAAGTGCCCTTCTTGGATTTGATAATCATAACTTTTGTTTTGTCAGTGTTAATAGACATACCCATGGTAGAGCAGAAATAATTAAGAAGTCTAAGTGGCTTATCAAGATCAGATGGGCACCTTGCAAGAAGAACATTACCATCAGCATATAGAAGAAGGATGATGACTATCCCAGCTAAGATCGTGCCAGCACACCTTGCTTCCTCTAAACAACCTTCTAACTTGTCGATGTAAATGCCAAATAGGGTAGGGGAGAGTGTGCAACCTTGTTTAACTCCGATATTACACTTAAGATGTTTCGACCACCCCTCATTTCTCTTTAACTTGGCAATTACATTCTCATATAACCTTATAGCGGCCGCTCTTAGCTCGAAAGGAACATTTAGCACTTCTAATCTATTCCATAGGTTGTTTCTAGGAATTGTATCGAAAGCCTTTCTAAAGTCCACAAAGCAACAGAAGATATTGGATTTATCATTGCGGCATTCCTCCACAATGATCTTAAGCGTAACGAGGTGGCCCATTGTTATAATGATATCAAAAGTAGTAAAATATCTCATACATTGAGACAGAAAACTTATTCAATGTAATATAATGTTAAGCGAAATTCTAGACAAATTTTCAATATTTTATGTCTTCGTTAGAATTTATGACTTACTCGAGTGTATACTCTTAACTTTATTTGTTGTATCTAAATGAGTTCGAGCAAAAATGTTGAGAGTACAATGTATAACTGGACTAAAAGAGAATGGTTATTTAAAAAAGTATTAATTTGATTTTGATGACAAATTTAAAAAAATATTATTAACTTTTTATTTATAACCCAAAATAATAAATTTATAAAATTATTTTTTAAATAAAATTAAAATATTAAATAATTTTTGTTGTAAAACAAATTAGTAGGAAATATAATTTTGTATTTTTAATATATATTAATAATTAAAAAAATGAGTAAGATCCACTCATAAAAAAAATTAACAATAATATTTAAAAATAAATAAATATTCATAATAAATATGGATGAAATATATATATATATATATATATATATATATATATATATATATATATATATATATATATATAAATTTTTTTAATAAAAAAATAAAAATAAAATCAACAATATATCCTTACCTTGCATAGAAGTTCGCATAAAAGCATAACCTCAAAACAACTAAGTAAAAGAAGTAAATTTTTTTATGGATGAAACTCACTATGGAGTATAAGAAAATTTTGTATTCTAATTATTATTATTTGTTTCGAAATTTGATTTTGAATATTCAAAATGTGAAGTTTAAGTTACATACATTGAGGGATGGTCAATAATTATGATGGTTAACAACTATTTAAAGTAAGATTAATTATATGCACATTTCTCAATAAATATATTGAATTAGTAACCAAATAACTATGATTATATAATTTAAATATGGTCACTTGAAGAAATTGGTGTCTTTTGGCTATCCATAAGTTATTTCGTTTATTATTGTGATTGTTGGATGCCTCAAAGAAAATATAAATCTAATAAAACCAAGAAGTATTGTTAATATTTTTAATAAAGAGATTTGTAAATTTGGAAGTATGTAATTCTTTTCTCATTATAAACATTTAATTTCAATTATAATAAAATTAGTTGATTTAAAGATGAATTTTTTTGAAACTTTTAATAATTAAAAAATAATAATGATATAAGTAAAAGGTTTATTCATTTTTTATAATTTTAAAAAGTTATTGTACTTTAATTATATTATTATTTGTTTTTCAAATTTGACTTTGAATATTCAAAATCTGAAGTTTAAGTTACATACATTGAGAGATGGTTAATAACTATAATGGTTAACAACTATTTAAAGTAAAATTAATTATATACACAATTCCCAATAAATATAATGAATTAGTAACCAAATAATTATGATTATATAATTTAAATACTCGGCACTTGAAGAAATTGGTGCCTTTTGGCTTTCCATAAGTTATTTCATTTATTATTATGATTGTTGGATGCGTCAAAGAAAATATAAATTTAATAAAACCAAGGAGTATTGTTAATTTTTCATTTATTATTATGATTGTTAGATGTCTCAAAGAAAATGTAAATCTAATAAAACCAAGAAGTATTGTTAGTTTTTTTTAATAAAATGTAAATCTAATAAAACCAAGGAGTATTGTAATTTTTTTTAATAAAGAGATTTGTAAATTTGGAAGTATGTAATTTGTCTCTCATTGTAAACTTTTAATTTCAATTATAAGATAATTAGTTGATTTAAAGACGAATTTTTTTGAAACGTTTAATAATTCAAAAATAATCATAATATAAATAAAAGGTTTATTCACTTCTTTTTTATAATTTTAAAAATTTATTGTACTTTAATATAGTAGCTAAAATATAGTAGCTAAAATGTTGAATTAAAAAAAAAATGAATAAAAGGTTTATTCACAATATGTTTTAGGCATAGAGTGATCCCATGACTAATATTTTTTTAGATACTAAGGAAATGCATCCATGGCTTAGCAAATAATTGGTCCATGATCTCTAAATTGCATGGATGATCATTTGTTGAGGATTGATTGTGATATACTCCATTGTGTACAATTTTTCTTTAGCATTAATAAAATTTCCTCAGGTGGCCATGATGGATGAGGCCATGGAACATTTTCTAATTAGCGGGTTTTAAACATGTAAAAATACTAGTTCTATGATCTTTGATCTCAAAGTGTGAATTGTCATTTCATTTTTTCATTTAGTATGGAATAGCTTATTTTATTGAGCATGGTATCATAACACATTTGAAGAGTTATTCTCATTATTGTTCAATATCTTGAACTCATGTTGCCACATTTCTGAGATATGTTATTTCCATGCATTTGTTCTTTTATTGGTTTATTCAATTATGTCTAGAGTTTGCTTTCAATTAGAAACATGTTTTGTTTTTCTTGACAAGGTGTCATTTCTGTCAACATCTAAATTTTTTTGTCATATCTAGAGATGTATAGTCTTTGTTACTCTTTCCTGTATGTGTAAGGTATTTTCACGTGCTTTCTACAATCACAAAAAAATAAAAACAAAGCGAAAAAATGAATTTTCCAAGTAAACTGACCAAGATCTAACCCCATTTTTGTTAGTATTGAAAACAATTGTTTGCAAAATTATCCTTATTTTACATGTGACCTATTGAAATACCTGAATATAACATGTATTTTACCATTTTTTCAATCTCCTTTTTTGGTTGATGAGGATGTCTATAAGGCAATTAATTAGGAGGAGTACTTCGAGGTATTAGCTAAATTTGATATTCATGATCTCTAGATGGGGTTATATCTTTAGGAATATCTTAGAAGACCCTATAGTGATTTTCCAAGATGAATTTTGATTCCTCAAAGAGATTTTTATCATCCTGATTACTTTCATAGAATATAGTTTAGCCACAACTCCATTGCTACCCTTTTTTAAGATCTTTTCCATCAAATGAGAGATGATGACTTTATAAGGACTATATATTAACCCTTTAAATCATATTGAATTCCTTCCAATTCAAATCTTGTGAATAGTTAATTATAATTTGTAGAAATTGTACCTAATGTTCTAAACCATTGAATCCCTCGGAAAATATCTACACCTCCAATTGGAATTTCATAAATCATGATTTCCAAATTATATTCTTCCATTCCTGGTTTAATATTGTGGCATATTCCCATACAATAAATACTCCCTCCATTGAGAACTAAAACATGAAAATTTGTCACTAGATATACAATTTAATTGAGGTGATCTTCTAATATTTTACCAATGAAGTCATTGGTGCTACAAGAGCCAACAAGCACTATGACCATTCGCTTTTTAATGTAACAAATGATCTTCATGGTTTGAAGAGTTGACAAACCTACCAATGCATCTCACTCTTGTCTCGAACATTGTTGTGCACAATTTTGATCTATTTTTCTTTCTTTTTTAAGTTGAAAAGTTCTTCCTCACTTCTTTTTTAATATGCCTCCGTTCCTATTCATAATTATTTTTTAAGGTGAACTATTTTTTTCTTGACATTTATCCTCTTTTTACCATTTGTTGTTACAACCAAAGCATAGTCCTTTTGCTCTTCTTTTTCCAATTTATTTTTGTGATGTTTGAGTAAGTTGAGGTAAGGTTTTATTATAAACCCTAAAACAATATCTACTTCCTTTATATGATCCCATGGTAGCCTTGTGTTTATCCTTTTGCTTAGCTTCAATATGATGACAAAATGAAATAG
Source organism: Pinus albicaulis (assembly GCA_034641835.2). Classification (NCBI taxonomy): domain Eukaryota; kingdom Viridiplantae; phylum Streptophyta; class Pinopsida; order Pinales; family Pinaceae; genus Pinus; species Pinus albicaulis. The sequence goes on from CM076570.1 coordinate 593,941,452, forward strand.
CTTCCATAACATTTTCTGAATGTTTTAGGAAAATTTCATGTTTAATATCTTCTTTTAATCTACCCATGTAAGATTCCAACAATTTTTCATCATTTATGTTATCCACCCTTATGGCCCAAGCCTTTAAATTATGAATTATAATATTTAATATCACCAAACTACTTGATCTTGTCAATTGACTAAAGTAGTATTATTCCTAAGTTTTCCCATATTGTGATTCTAAGTATGATGATAAGAATCAGACTTTGTTTTAACTATCCATTGATAAAAATAATGGTGTTACTCTAAAATTTTAAAGTTTCTATGTGAATCATTTTCTTATCATACATCATATTAGACAATTCAAAATATTTCTCTATGTGGTGCACCCAAGTAAGGACTTCTATTCATTTTAACTTCTTTAATTCAACCTTGAGAACGTTCACTCCTTTAGGAAACCATCCATTGGTATCTATACAACTAGAGTTAATTCCACTCCAAAATTATTTTTATTGGCAGGTTTTTCAACTTGAATACTACCTTTGCTTTCATGAGCTCCATAAAATGCATTATAAATTTTAAAGAGCCTCCCATTTATGAATTCTATAATATTTTTTCCATTCCATCCATATTTTTTTTTTAAATTTTCATATTCCTATACATTTCTTCCTCATTTTCAACTATTTTTTTTATTAATATCCCTTTTAACTCATTCTTGTCTCTATGACAATTGGTTTTCCAACTTGTTTTCCTAAAAGTGGACATTTTCTATTTCTTCATGAGTCATGGATGATTATTCAAGAGGCTTAATGGGTACAATAGCATTTGGATCTTTCTTTGGAGCCATGTGAGAAAATAATAATAGTACTCTTCTTTATCAAATTTTTAATTCATTAAAATAATGAATATTCCAATAAAAAGTTATGTCACTTGTAAGTTTCCCACCTTAAAGCTTAATTTGGAGACTATATAGATATCTAACCTTTTCCTTAACATATCTCTAATAATTGAAACCTCCTAAATATTAAAAAAATATCCTCTAATACTCATGTATGCCTTATTTGAAACTACACAAGTTTGACAAAAATTTCATGTGCAAAGAAAAATTTATGTTAACTTCCCCAAAACTTGCTGATATTTTATCTCTTTCCAAGGTGAACCTATAAATTGATCCAAATGTCCAAGTTTTCAAATAAGATTCTAAATTTTCTACGAGTACTTTTGTATCTCTATTCAAATATCTAAAAATTTCACAGTCTAAAGTGTCCCAAACAAAATTTTGTAGTGAAAATGCCAAAATCCCTTGTTTGAAATTGATTTGAGGACCAAACACAAACCCCAACTTCCACACGATATATTTATAAAAGTATGGAGACCAAAAGATGAAAAAAATATTAGAAATACCTCCATGTGTTCTCTTTATATTCTTAAATTTTTATAGTCTCAAACATTACATAATATTTATATAAAAATATATAAGCTTACAAATTTGAAACTCATTTTAGGACCATACACAAAGTCTAACTTCCACCAAGTATGTATTTGAAACTATATTGAATTAGAATCTAAAAATTTTACCATATATTTCTGGAGCTCTTATAATTATTCTCATAATTTCATCATCCTGAACATCTGAGTAAAAAGTAATGGAAAAAAATGCCAAGTTTACTTGGTTGAGAGTGATTTTAGGACCATTAAAAACTCTAACTTCCATAGTGTCTATCCCTCAAGGTATAGTGAATCCAAATATGATTTTTTTAAGATATTTATTTCATGATGTATACTAAATCCTCTCAAAATTTCATATTCTGAATCATCCCAAGGAAAGTATTGTGATGATAATGCCACAATGACCCATTTGAAGCAACAAAAACATAGGTTGTATTCTCTAATACCACATGTTAGGAACCTTAATACTAAAAATGGATAAAAAGGTAGTAATTTTAGTCCACTTTGAGAGCGCATCTTACTTTTATAATGAATCCCATGTATAAGAAAATATTTGATGACTCTCTCTCTCTCTCTCTATATATATATATATATATATATATATATATAACCAACGGTACAATTACAATCATTGGTGAAATGAAAGGTTCTAGGAGACCTCCTAATTAACAAATAAATTAATAATGAATTCTTATAATGGATTTAATACAAGGGCCCCTTAATGTTGCAGAAGACTAGAAAAATACAATGCCAATGATAACAAATAGAGAATCTATGAAACTATGCATATTGGGAAAGAGTTAGGAAGATGGTGCCTATTGTAGGAAGAGTATTTCCATGAGTGTTCTAGGAATTAGTAAACTCCTTGTCACGTGGTTGTTTTTCAAGAGCTAAGATCTTGGAATCTATTTTCTTGATTTGTAGTTTAACTTTAGCTAATTGCAACATGACATATTGACAAATTGTCCCTATCCATCAACACTTTTCTAATATCCATTTTTATATGCTAATAGATGTCCATCATTTTTCAAAATTTTGTCTCTTGCTATGGAATTACATGTATCAAGGATATAGTTTACTAGTTCTTCTTCTATATCCTAGTCATAAATAAATCATCTCTCAAGTTGAACCTCTACCTCAACAATAACGATCACCTCTATGATGTTGAAGGGAGGGGTGCGGGGTAGGTTGGGTTGTCCCTAGAAAATATTTATAGTCTCCTCAGTCCCCTACTATATTATGGAGTTGGGAGGTTAATCCTCGCACCAACATCCTCTCTTGCTTGGGCACTCGCAAGGAATAGTGAGGGGCTTGAAGACCAAAATCATGTGTGAAGAAAATAGAGAGTAGGAAAACACCTAGAGTACCAACATTAGAGGTAAAGGAGATGTATTTTATCCAAGAATTCCCTATCCCTCATGAGTGGAAGAACAACAAGAGTAGAGAAAGAGATGAAGCTCAATTAATAGACTGAGAAGTGCTACCTACCAACAACCATAACACCTAAATATTTTATAGAGACCCCAATATATCCTCTGACTTGAAGCGATCATTCTGGATAACTAGATGGAAAAACCTCCTCTTGTATTTTTAGAGGAAATTTCCTCCCACACTAAGTTATAATTGGAATTTGTCCCTTTCCTCAATCACATTAACATCTCAATGTAGTGAGCTTATCTTCAATTTGCTAGGTTGAATTTCCATCTATATAAAGAGTTATGGCCAATGAAACACTATGTGAGAACTCTTTCTGAACATGGGAATTATTTCCTCTATACACCCCATCGAGAGATTAAATAGTGATATGTTTAATAGTTATTAATATTAATTTGATGAGAAGTATTAATAAAAAATCTATAATATTAAATTTAATAAGTTTTTGTGAAAATTATTCATCAAACTAATAAACAATCTCAAAAAAATAATAATAATATTAAACCATTTTAGTTTTTTATTTCTACATTATATAAATTTTCCATATAAAAAGCACCAAAAATATGAAAATTGTCATAAACTGTAATTAATTATTAACGTATATATCATAACACTTATATTACTCAGAAAAAATAGAGAGTGCAAAAAGGAAAAAATAGATTATCATAGGACCATACCATCATCCATATTCACGATCCATACCTTTATATCCAATATTTTAATAATTCCATATAAATGACAAGAATTGAAAACTGAAAAGAAGTGGAGCAGAGGATTTCTCTTCACAATATTACGAATCGGTTAAATAAGACTACATTGGGAACATCAACAATAAATGACTATAGTGAAATTCGACTAAACTAGACTAACTCAAACTAAACTGGGACACTTGGAATGACGATTTCGACACCTAGCAGGTGGTTGGAATTAGATTCTCCAACACTCCCCTTTAATTACAAGCACATAAATTTTTTTAATTAAGATACCTATTGGTCTATTTCTCAGTGAGGCTTATAATTTAGAAAAATGACTTCAACTAATTGAGTTTTCTTCTTCTCTTCTTCCAAATCCTGTAGCCTCTAAATTGTTTCAGATTTTTCACTTTTTTGTATCATTTAAACCTCAGTTTCTTCAATTGCTGGTGCAGGTCTTCTATTGTTCTAGACTGTCTAAGCATGTCCTAGACTTCTTCAAGAAATGCGGGATGCTGCCACATATTGTCTTCTGTAGTGTGTTTTTCATCATCAATATGCTACAACATAAGATGAGAATAATATTTTGTCTCTTCAAAACTCCAATACCTGAAAACTTCATTGCCATGTTGTCTTCAACATTCATATCTACAGATTCTGTGTAGACCTCATCTATACATGGTGTTGCAAGCCATGTTTCAATAAACTTCAACTCTTTCATAATCATTTTGTGTACCTGCACATTGGAAATCAATGATAAGTGTAAAAACATCTCCAAAACCACATGGATTTTGGTCCTTTTGCTCTACAATGGAAAATTTATTATATTTTGCTTCCTTCTCTGCCTCTTCCTCTATCTCTATTTCTTCTTTCCCTTTGCAGACTTCTTACTTTGCATCTATCATCTCTACTTTTGCCTTTGTTTTTATCTTTGTTTCTTCTTCACTAACCTGTGCTACTGCAAACAGGTTGTCTTCCACTGACTCGAGTGGTATTATCTCACCAAATAACATCATGCTAATATGATGTTTTTGTTCCATCATCTGCAACCAATCATCATTAGCCAAAAATTCATTATCAAAGTTTACATCAGCAATATTAATCATTGGATTTACCATAGTAGTTTTACTCTCATCAGCAAGCTCTGTTGTTGGATTCATCATATCATCATCAACAAGCTCTATTTTTTGAATCACCAATCCTTCATCAGCAAACTCTGTTGTTGGAATCGCTGGAATCACCATATCATCAGCAAGGTCTGTTGCTGATATCACCAAGTCGTCATCAACAAGCTTTGTTGCTGTTATGATCAAATCATCATCAGCAAGCTCTGTTGCTGGAATCACCAAATTTTCATTAGCAAGCCATTTTGTTGGTATCATCAAATCTTTCTCCACTTGTGACTGTGCACGGTGGGGTTCATGAGCATCTTCGTGTTGCTTTTTTGATGCTTCTGCAATTTCTCGTTATAGATCTGATGTTGTAGATAAACCTTCATATTCAATTTCAATGCTCCCCCTTGCACCAAAACACCTCTCAAGGGTATTCCATGCCTCCTTGGTTGTCTTGGCATCTTAAATTAGAGGGAGAATGCTGACATCCATAGCTTGTTTTATGCATTTTAATGCGAAGGCGTCCTTTTGTCACTCTATTTCCAGATCTAAAAATATCTCAAACATTTTTTTTTTTTCCTTTAACCTCTTGGCTTTTCCCATGACCTTGTTGCTTGGCTTCCAAACAGACAAGTCTACATATACTGATCAAATACCTTCCTTTCAAAAAATTATGTACTAAAGCAACACTTCACAAGGCTTTCACAATGCCCCTTTTAAAATCCCATTTTCGAAAAAAAATACATACCATAAACTCCTTTCACACATGCTCTTTATTTTTTTGCCAAAATAAACCCCTTATATTTAAAAAAAAAAAAGGTTTTGCTAATTTAAATTTTTTTTGTTTTTAAAAAAAACTTTAAAAAAATAAAAAAATTTATGAGCTTTCTTATATCAAACTTTTTAAAGTCACTTTGAATGCTTTGAATGACCTTTTTAAAGGGAAGTATGAAGTGATTTGAATCAAGTAATACTTTGAAAATTGTGTGAAAGCTTTGTACCTCATGCATTACACGGATTGCATTCCGTAAATCACTTTAATCAAACAAAAATCACCTTAATGCAAGTTCTTGAGGACGGAACTGCGTGGGTTTGAAATCGCTAAGTAAATGAAACTAATGCCTCTCTTTACCTTTGACTGGTGCGTTAGTAACGCGAAGACTCATCTAAAATAGAGTGAGCATTAGTACAACATTTTTTTTTAATATCGGCTTTCTTCTCGAATATTCTTTCACCTTCTGGGATTGCCTTTCTACAATTCGTTTCACCAGCGCCTTCACTAGCTTTGCCTGGCTTTTTCTTTCTGGTGTTGTTTCTTCACAAAGGCTTCTTCAAAAAATTTGTTGCTCTATCAAAGAGTGTTATGCGGGCTCGCTTCTTTTCTATGTTGCTCCCACTTGTATATGTTGCTGCTCTCTAGGGAGTTTTATGAAAACTAGTTCTCATACCATGACAAGAATTGAAAACTGAAAAGAAGTGGAGCAGAGGATTGCTCTTCACAATATTACGAATCGGTTAAATAATATTACATGGGTAACATCAACAATAAATGACTGTAATGAAATTCTACTAAACTGGACTAACTCAAAATCAACTAAGACACTTAGAATTAGATTCTCCAACAATAAACACATCCACCCAATTGAATTTCTTACCAACACTTAATTATTAAATAAAAAGACTAATTAAACTTGAAACTCCATACCCAATGGTTCTTGATTTAGAAGAGATCTTAAACACTTTAATTATGCTTTGATCATCTTATAAAGTTAAAGCTTGGCATCATCTATATAAAGTGGTAGACTACCACCTTTTTTCCCCTTGAATAGATTATAACTTTATATCAATTTTCTTTTAAAAATACCTGAAAGTCCTTATCAATATCTTCTTTATTTTAGTTGTGATAGGAATGTTATATATATATATATATATATATATATATATATATATATATATATATATAAACTAATGTACTATGATTTATTTACATGAACTTTTAAAAGTGGTTATGGAGTTTCAGTTATAAAAATAAAATTTGGATTACGAACTAGAACCTTTACAAAGCTCATATAGTTCCATCAAAATTATGTTTTCTTAAACTTAATATAGAGGGACTTTTACTTTGTAGCATGTTTTCCTAATGGTTCTAAATAGATGTTTGTTGTAAATCTTTACAAAATTACCTAATATCAAACTATATTATATTGATATTTAATTACAAACAAAAATTAAAAAAGAGCCTCCAAAATTCGATGCCATGCATCTTGACAATTTAACGTGGGTGACCTGGAGCTTGGTTTGACCATCCTCATTTCTGGACAATTTCATCTTCAATCCTGAATCTCTCTGGAAAGAACTGGAGTCCATTACTGAACATCTCCTCCGTCACCGCTATCTTGCAGTGTATAACTGCCTAACCTCGCGTTGAAGCCTGTCAAGTTTAGCCTGGAACAAATCAAGTTTACAACTAACCATCAACTACATAGAGATATGTATCTTCTACGATGATTCATGTCTCACTTGGTGTCCCAGATGCATACTCTCGATGTTCAGTAATCAAACCCATTAGGAAGGATTTTAATTTGGTAATTTATTTTTTATTTAATTAGAAAAATATAATAAATATATATATTCATTATAATTAAATTTAAATTTGGCTTAGAGGATGTTCTAAAAGTGTGTTTGTTTGACTAGGAACTTGTCATTTTCAAAAGTAAAAAACTCATTAAGGGCTCCATATTATTCTTTACAGACTACTAAGATAATTACAAGCGACTTGAATTTCCTTAAATAATAATGATGAAATCAACCTAATAACAAACAATGATAGTGTTTGAAAACTATGATAAAAATAATTCTCTCTGTTTAAAAAATAAGATATTATTAGATATTTCAAAGATTGAGGAGGAAAGAAGTTCTGCGAGTGACCCAGCCATAGTGAGAGCTCTGCAGATATCGTTGCATAAAAAATCCATGGACATGCAAGAAGCTAAATTTTCTTCCGCATTTCCAGCGTCTGAGAAGATTGAATGGGTTGTCATTTATTGTATTCTTGATAATGTGCGCAGAGGGAGTGCAACGATCTGCTCTGTTGTGGTTGAGCCCATCGGCTATGGAAGCGCAATGGCAGTGTAAGATTTTGAGATACAAAGATCTAGATTTGCAAAACAATGAACAAACTTGCAAGAGAAGGAAGGAGCGAGCAATAATAGAGAAAAGAATTAAATTGATTCTTCAATATTAGTTTTGGAATAAATACATAAAAGCAACTAAGTTAATCTTAGTTGTGCATGCAATAACTATGGATAGTTAAAGCTAAGTGTGATTTATGTTCTGCTAATGTGCAGATGCACCACATGCAAGCAGTAAGTTAACTAACTAAACAAGTACACATCGCATGCAAGAAGTATGTTAACTAAAGCTAATTTAGGTGCATGTACACCAACACAGCTAGTCTAGGTGCATGTACACCAACACCCCCCCTTAAGCATAACTTGGGTGAGTGTGATGCAAAATGAATGAGTCCCGGCAACACAGCCATTTTAAGTACCCATATACAATCCATAAAAAGGAGGAAAGAGGGAAAGCCCAGTGGGAAGAAAAACCCCCCTAGAAATATAATGCAAAAGTACATAAAAGACAACTATTAGGTAGTTGTGTCCTTCACCCCGAGACGATCTCGCGGGAATCAAAACTTCTGCTCAGTGAAAGTCTTGGTGAAGACATCAGGATAGTACTAAAGATCGATGATCCCATCATGAATGATTTCTCTAATGAAGATCATGTGGATCTCTATGTGTTTGGTCCACTTCTGCTGTAGTGGATATCTGCAAAACTTTAGCGTACTTTGATTATCGTACCAGATGACAGTTGGACGATGGACACTGATCCCAAGCTTAGATAGGAAATGTTGTAGCCAAATGGTCTGAATAGTGGCATTGACTTCTCCTCTATACTCAGCCTCTGCTAATGATAAAGCAATGGCAGCCTGCTTCTTACTTGACCAACAAATTGGGCCGGATCCCAAACTAAGTACATAACCAGAGGTGGACTTGCGATCAATCATGTCACCAGCCCAATCTGAATCTATGAACCCAATGAGATTCAAAGAATAATTGGCTGCATAATGAATCTCATAGGTGATTGTCCTCTGGACATATCGAAGGATGCGCTTTGCAGCATTCCAGTGTAACTCATGTGGCTCCTACACGTATCTGGAAACTAATCCTACGGCATATGAGAGATCAGGATGGGAGTGAGTGAGATAAAGAAGACTTCCCACAAGCTGATGGTGCAATGTGCAATCAACCAATGGTGTGTCTTTGCCATTCTCAAGCTTTATCCCTGATAAAAAAGGTGTGGCTGTTGGCTTGTAGTCACTCATGTGAAATCGTGCCAAAAGATCTCTAGCATACTTCGTTTGAGAAATGGTAATCCCAAAATCATTCTGATTGATCTCTAGTCCAAGGAAGAAATTTAGCAAGCCCAAGCCTATCATAGAAAACCTCTTATGCAATGTAGTTTTAATCTTAGTAATGGCAGAAGCTGAACTACCTCTTATCAAAAGATCATCTACGTAGAGTACTATGATCAACAAGGAGTCATTTTTCTTCAAAAAATAAACATTAGGATCAGATTTTCAACATAAAAATTTTTGAGATAACAAATAAGAATCCATCTTTGCATACCATGCTATAGGTGCCTGTGTGAGGCCATAGAGAGATTTATTTAGTTTTCATACCAGAGATGAATTGTGCATGTATCCCTGTGGCTGCTCCGTGTAGATTTCCTCCTCGAGATCACCGTGAAGAAAGGCATTCTTCACATCCATATGATGCACCTCCCATCCTCTTCTTGTTGCAATGGAGAGAGCTAGCCGAATGGAATCCATTTTTTCCACTGGAGCAAAAGTCTCATCATAGTCAACACCATGTACTTACTAAAAAAATTTTGCTACCAATTGTTCCTTATATCGACTAACTTGGCCATTTGTTGCTTTATTGGTTTGGTAAACCCACTTGCACCTCACAAGTTTGCGATTGTAAGGTAGCGGAACCAAATCCCAAGTATGGTTCTCAATGAGAGAGTTATATCCCTCATTCATTGTGGCTTCCCTTCAGGATGCCCACTTGCTTCTGCATAAGTTTTTGGATCAGATCCATTCATCATATAAGAATGCATGGGCATGGATGGCTCCATAGCTAAGAGTGCTTGCAGATCTTCCTCAAACAGAGGGATAGAGGCAGGATCATCAAGGATATCACTCATGCCGTGCCATTTTTGTGTTGAAGGTGGTCGAGAATCTTTCGAACTACATGCAGAAGTATGATCTCGATGTTCAACAATTGGTTGTCCAACGGGCGTCATAGGAAAAGACTCATCTTCATTAGAATTATGATATGAATTTTCATCTGCATACTCACCAATGAGTGGTGATGGAAACTTGGTAACAAGTTCATCCATTGGTGCATGCAAAATATCTTCGTCAAACTTTACACTCCTTTTAATAAAGAGTTCTTCAGAGTGGATATCGAGAAATCTGTACCCTTTGACTTCATCAGAATATCCAAAAAACATGCATGCTTTACTTTGAGGCTCCAAAGCCTTTTTTCTCTGTAGGAATGCAGACCCATGCTCAAGATCCAAAAATGCAGAAATGACTGACTTCAGTTTGCATGCCAGTCCAAGCATCAAAATTTATTTTTCCAGTAAAATATTTATGAGGAGATCTGTTCTGGATGTATGAGGCACAATTAATAGCTTCAACCCACAATTTCGACAGAAGAGATCTTGCATGCAACATGCAATTAGCCATCTCTTTCAAAGATCAATTTTTCCTTTCAGCCATGCCATTTTGTTGTGGAGTGTAAGGAATTGTATGCCTACTTCATTACAAATATTATTGATATATTTGTTGACATATTCCATCCCATTATTTGTGCGGAGTATCTTGATGCATTTTCCAGACTGATTTTCCACATGCGCTTTGAAAATATTTAGATGTTGAAAAACTTCAGACTTGAGTTTCAAGAAGTAAACCCAAGTGAATCTCGTGTAATCATCTATAAATGACAACACATATCTTGCTTTGCTCATTGAAAGCACTGGAAATGGACCCATGATATCACTGTGTACAAGTTCCAAAGGTGAAGAGGCTCTCCATGCATGCCCCTTCTCGAATTTGTATTGTGGATGCTTTCCAAGAGCACATACATTACAAACACCATTTTAAAATTCAATGGTTGGAAATCCTTTGGCAATCCCTTGCTTGCTAATCTGTTGCATATATCTGAAATTCAAGTGCCCAAATCTCTCGTGCCAAATCCTACTTTCTTCATTTGCATGCGTAAGTAGCAAAATGGAATTTGATTGAGGAACAAAATTAGAAAATGTATACAGATGAGATTGATCATTTACCTTGCCAGATGCAACCTTCAAGTTGGTTTGCATGTCATAAATGCTCACAGAATCCAAGGTAAATTCCACTTTCCTTCCGCTGCTTGTGTGTGCCATCTGATAAACTGAGAGAAGATTCAAAGAAAGCCTTGGAATATGCAAGACATTCTCAAAAATTCCATCTTCAAATTGCACTCTTCCTTTTCCAGTTGCTGCAACTGCAGAATTATCCCCCATGAGAATAGGAGGTTCTGAGTATGCATGTAGAGAAGAAAAGGATTCCTTTGAAGAAGCCATATGATGTGAAGCTCCTAAATCGATGATCCATTCTTGTGGTTCAGAATAAAGAGAAATCAAAGCAAGCCCATTACCTCTTGGATCTGGTGTTTTTTCTCTAGACTTCTTCTTGGCATTCTCAGGAATGTGGTCTCCAAGATTTTGTTGCTGGAGTTTCTGCGCCATAAGATTTATAGTCTTCTTCATGCATGCAGATTCAGGGTGAAAACCATGGTGGAAATAATTGCACATTGATTTCCCTTTCATTCCTTTCCTTTCCTTTGAGCAGGATGATCCATCAGGGGGTTTGGGATTTCCTCCCTTTCTTGGATCAGGATCCTTCTTCCCTTTTCCTTTTTGATGGTCTTTGGAATTTTCCTTTCCTTTTGCATGCACAGTAAGTGCATGCACTTTGGAATTTTTAAGTGTTCCCATTTTGATGAGCTTATCTTGCTCATGCATCAAAGACTGAATAAAAGAATCCAGTGAGGGCATATTCCAAGCTGTATCGGTTTCAGATCTTATTATGTGGAATGTAGAGATGAATACTGCATACTCTGGACCAAGTTTTGATAAAATGGAAAGAATCAACTAATTTTCTTGCTTGGATTGGTCAATCCCACATCCTTTCAATTGAAGCAACAAGGCTTATACCTTGTGAAAAAATCTTGAATGTTCTCAAAATTTCTTGGATCTAATGAGTTTAACTCATTTTCGAGAATATGACCTTGCATTTCATCCTTTTTTCCAAACAATCCGTTCAAAGTTTTCCATACTTCATTTGGATTTGAACATGATTCAACATGAAATGGAAGTTATGGAGAGATAGATAAACATAGGATGGTGAAGGCCTCGCCCATGCGATTGAAATATCTTGTTTTCTCCATTACCGATGTTGGTTCAACTTTTGTTTCCATGGTTATTCGAAATAAGCCTCTACTTCTGAGATGAAGTAGAATCTTTGGCTTCCATTCGAAGTAATTATATGGAGTAAGAATTGTTGATTGTGGAAACTCCAATTTAGACTCAATTCTTTGTTGTTGCTTCAATATTTTGAACCTACAAATAAAAATTTCTTGTGCACTGATTACAAATCCCTGCGCTCTGATACCATGTAGAGGTTTTCCGTTACACCAAAACTCGCAAGTGCTAGTAAACTTCAAAATCGGTAACTAGGATACCCAGGGTGGAAATTATGGATTCCATAGAGGTGAGGTGATTACTCCAACACCCCCCCCCCCTCAAACGCAGCTCAGGGAATCAATACACCCTCAAACACAGCTCGGGAGAATCAAAACTGGGTCCAAGCTTTCTTCAGAGGATGTGTTGACTTCACCTTCTATAGAAGAATAAGATTCAAAAGTTGTCTCTTGAGGGGATGAGGTTAATTCAACTTTATCAGAGGATGTGTTGACTTCACCTTCTATAGAAGAATAAGATTCAAAAGTTGTCTCTTGAGGGGATGAGGTTAATTCAACTTTATCTTGTTGATCTAGGAAGTCAGATAAGGTGAATGTGAGGCCTTGAGGAACACTCTCTTCTAGTGGATGAGAAGAGGATGACCCAATAGCTAAATTTCTATTATTGCTGAGGAGTGCTGAAAGACTGGTATTCAGGATGAGTTTGGAGGAAATTTAAAATGGTATTAAAATCTTCTTCAGTCAAAACATCCCTATCAAGAAAAGGTGCAATTTCCAATACTTTCTCTAACTCCCATTCAATTATCACAAACTCTTATGTTTCCTTATTGACACTTAATAACTCGATTTTTTCCTCTTTGACTTAAATAGTACTTACTTCATAACTACTAATTTCATATTTTTCAATTGAGGAATGAGGAAAACCTGCAGCTGAGCTTAGGTTAACAACATCTACTTTATCTTCTAGGGAAATAGTTTCAATTTTAGATTTTTCAGCAAGATCTTTTGAAACTAAAACTTATTTTGATTCTAAAGTAAATGAAATTACCTTTTGATTTGGAATGTATTTTTTTTGTACCTTCTCCACTGACTGAGATATGGCCTCAATTGATCTCTGTTTTCCTTTTGCATCTTTAAGGATCTTCTCTAAGTCTGCAACTGGGGTCACAGTAGGTGATATCTGATTTCTCCTTGTAGTTGGAGGTTTTGAAACCCATTTTCCTCTCTTTGGAGTCACCTAGTGAACTAATTTGTAGTCTTCTTCAAGTCATCAATTCGTATTCACCATTAAGGATTGGAATTTAGCAATTCAAAACAAGAGACATCGGGAGAATACTTTGTTTCAAGGCCTTCGTCTCCTGACAGACGCACTAAAAGAGGTTGGCACTGGAATCAGCACTTGGACTGCTTCAAGTGTCTAACCAGACACATCATAAACTGTAAGGAAATTTTAATGATTTTTTTTATGAGATTAGTAGGTGGTTTAAACTCTCATCCACTAGAAAGATATTTTAGTCAAATCCATAGTTCTACTAATGAGGTTATTAGAGCCTAATGTGGTAGAAAATATTGATTTTGTAGCCTATGAGGAGAAGAAAATGTAAAATTATAGAATAAACAGTAGGTATGCAAAGCAGAAATATACTGAATTTTGTATAAATTAACACAAGTAGAAGTTCAACAATATTTCATCAAGAGAAAGCTATTTCTAATCTTACAATATTCTCACTGAAATATTATAAAAGATAACTGTCATGTGTAATTCTCTTCCCATTGTTATTATATATATTTTACCAAGAAGGCTCACTGTGTGAGACTAACAAAAATTGATAAAACACATGAACATGTCAAGGGATTGATAAAAACTCATAACAATATGAGGAATTGCAAACTGCAAATGAAGATAATAAGATATGGAAACACAAGTGGAAATTGACAATATACACACCAGATTGGTAATAAGTCCTCAGAAGTTTCTATCCATTTCATTCGCAAAAAAGTGTACTAATCATATGAGTCAAGATTCTAAAACTACAAACCCTTACTTCTGAGCAGTTTGTCACATATATACAAAAATATAAAATTTTCATCCCCACAAAAGGAGTAAATATGTTGCTAAAAGTTATTACCATCTCGTGCAAGAGATGAGGCTTATCCAAAAACCTAATACAAAGTGCTATAACATAATAAAAATAAACAACATCAAGGTTAACAATTCGAAGTGGTTGTATGATGTGGTAGTCTATAGGAAGTCTCCTCCTCTGTCTTGGTGCAACCAACTCCACAAAAAGAGTAAACAACAGTGAAAGTGACGTGTGGTTGTTCCTTGAATGCTACCTAGTGCCTCATGGAAATGTGTCGGTGTTGAGAGTAATGGTAGAAATATGTTTCAGAGAAACTCTGTTGTTGTTCTTTTCCTTTGGTTTCGTGTTTGTCGTAATAGGAATGAAGGTAGATTAAAAGAGATAGCGAAGTTTCATTTTATTAGCGGGATAAATTATTAGATGAGCGGGAGGAAAAAAACCCTTTATAGATATATCACTATCATAGATCAGGGTCAGAACATTTAAACATAAGACACAAGTGGGAGGGAACTTGATTTGCGATGGGGGTGATGATGTGGTAAAGAGGTGGGGCCGATCACGAAGTGTTAAAACTCGCAAAGTGCGATGTGTGATGAGAATGGAGGTGACGTAGCATGACAAACGGTGGGGCCCATTTAATATCGCAAATCGCACATGAGAATTTTTGTTTTGAGACACGAGAGTTAAGTGTTAAAACTTGCAAAGTTCGATGTGCGATGAGAACGGAGGTGACATGGCATGATAGACGGTGGGGCCTATTTAATACCGCAAATCGCACATCGGAAGTTTTGTTATGAGACACGGGAGTTAAGTGTTAAAACTTGCAAAGTGCATTGTGCGATGAGAACGGAGGTGACGTGGCATGACTAATGGTGGGGCCCATTTAATATTACAAATAGAAGATCGGAAGTTTTGTTATGAGACACGAGAGTGAAGTGTTAAAATTTGCAAAGTGCGATGTGCGATGAACGAAGGGTGACGTGGCAGGACGAATATGGGGCCCATTTAATACCTCAAATCGCAAATTGAGGGTTTTGTTATGAGGAACAGGAGGTAAATGTTAAAACTCGTGATAAGCCGATTGCGATGAAAGGGTAAGGGGTCCACCATGATTAAGTGCAGTAAGCTATAACATATAATATATGATATTACAAAGGTTTTCCGTGGTGCAGGTATAACTTTTTTTTAACTATGAAAAATGGATTTTAATAATTAAAAAGGGGTTTTGAAAGAAATGAAACGTTGGAATTTGGGTTTTTTGAAAAATGAAAGGGAAAAGAGGGAAAATGAAATGAATGAAGGTATAAATGAAGTTTTCTCACCACTACACTTTGACGAAGACACTTTCATCTTACAACCAAACTGAAAAGGTAGATTTATTCCTTGGAGAATGATGACCAAACTTTGAAAATATTTGAAACATTGCAGTGGTAACAGCATACATATTCATCCCAAGTCCTACTAGAGACAAGAATATCATCTAATTACACAAGGAAAAATTCATCAATGAAAGGCCTAAAAATATCATTCACGACTCTCATGAATGTGGCTGGCACATTGCACAGTCAAAATGGCATCACCATCCATTTGAACAACCCCTGCTTGGTCTTGAAGGCGGTTTTCCACACCTCCTGCTCTGCAATTCTGACCTGGTGATAACCACTATTCAAATCCAATTTGGTGAAATAGATAACATTCTTTAATTGATCTAACAAATCATCAATGCGAGGGAGAGGGTATCGATTTTTCACCGTGATTTTGTTTAGTGCCCAATAATCCACACAAATCCTCCACGTGCCATATTTTTTATGAACTAACACGATCGACAAGCTGTATGGAGAAGTACTTGGCCGGATGACTCCCTGGTTCAATAATTCTTGTACCTGATTTTTTATCTCCTCCATCTCGATAGATGACATCCTGTACATACCAATGCTTGGATATGGAGCATCATGCTGCAAATGGATCGCATGTTGGATTTCTTGTTTCTGAGGAAATCCTCTAGGTTCCTGAAAGAACTCATCATAATTAGAAATAAATTCACATAATTCTTTTTTATGAACCAGATCACATCCTCGGAACCTGTCAGATGTTTCTGCATCTTTTTCTCTCACAGTCATGAGCAAAAACCCCTTGCTGGAATTCACCAATCTCTTCATCTATCCTGCACTTACATGACTGGCACTGATCTTGGTTTTATGAGCTCTTACAATATAATATACCCCATCTTTTGTGATTTGGTATTTATTTTCATGTCGAAAGAAAACTGCTTTCCTATCGTAAATATAGGGACTCCCTACCACAATACCACAAATATCCAATGGTATGACATCCAGTTCTACTTCATCCACTAAGTTAGAAGCAATTACAAATTTAACCTTACATTTCTTAGTTACAGTTAATTTTACTTTTTCATGTATCCATCCAAGCGGATAAGGTTTCGGATGAGGCTTAACTTCTAACCCTAACTTTTTAACCAAGGATTATGAGATTAAATTTTCTGGAGAGCCTGAATTAAATAGAGTTTCCACTTTTGTATGATTTATGACAACTATAATATGAAACAACTCAATTCTCTTTCATTCATTAGGAAGAGGCTCATCTGTTGAAATAGTGCTTCCATGCGATTCAGAATTAACATGAATAGAAAGAGTGTCTTTTGTGCCTGTTTCTTTCATCAATGCCTCATCGCCAGAGTCAAATCCAAGGTCCTCCTCTGCGGTTGCTACCATCTTTTGCTTACCCTTTCCACCATATCTCTTTGGCTTATTTTTCGGGTACAGCTTCCAACAATTATCATATTCATGGCCTTCCTTTTTGCAGTGAGTGCAATAAGGATTTTCTCCTTCATATTTCTTCATTGATGTCGTATTATTTTCCTTTCCCTTTCCTTTCCCCTTGAATTTTCCATTTGAAGGTTTGAAATGTGGTTTCTTTGAATGATAATTTTTATCATTTATGCCCCTGTTTTCAATATGAATGGCCTTTACACTGGCCGAGTCAATAGTAGTAGGTTCAAACATTCACAATGAATGTCTAATGTTACTATGTAATGACCCAATATACTTAGTTACCACTTTAGGTGAATATAATGAAATGCCCAAACTTAGTGCTTGTTTTCTAAATTCCTTGCGAAATCTTTGCACGTTTTGGCCTTTGCCTTGCCTTAGGTACTGCCACTCCATTAAGGTTTTTTTCTTATAACCCAAGGGATAGAATTGATCTTTAAGTGCAACAATGAAATTTTACCATGAGGAAGTAAGGTTATCCAAATTATTGTTGCCTTGTAGTTTGCTCTCCCACCAGATGAGAGTTGTGCATTCAGTCGAAGAGAACCCAACTAGATCTTTGCCTCATCCTCCACAATCTACTAAATCCTGCAGTAGAGTTCAAGCTACCTAATCCAGTTGTTAATTTTCTCTACATTACTTTCACCATTAGACATGGGTAGATAAAATATGACATCTAACTTAAAGAAAGGTTTATTAGATGCATTTCATGGATTCCTATGATGATGGTGAGAAGAGGAGGAAGAACTTTCACTCATTGGAGGAGAAGGAGGTGGAACTCCTCCATTATCTCCATGCCCTGAACCTTGTCATTTTGAAGCATTCTTCCCTACTTTCTTTAGTCTCTCAAGTCTAGAGAACAACTTCTCGACCTGATCTACCATGGTATAGAAGGTCTTGTGGAAGTTTAGCTCCAAATTTCGAACATCGTCATCCATGTTTCTTCTCAGATGTGCATGTCCCGCTTCGGGATCAAAATACTTTAGTGTCCATTCTCCTCTTCATATCCTACTTATATTTAGCATACAAACATGCAATTCACATCTACAAACACCTGCTCTGATAACACTTGATCTGCGATATTTTTCTTTGAGATATGTTAAGGAATTACATGTAAAATTGCATCTTAACCATGAAACTTTAAAGACATAAACATAAGAAGAGAGAAGCACATAAAATCATGCAAGAAGACACAGAATTGACATCGGAGTTAATCTAGGAGGGACTACGTCTCTGGTCCCTCTTTCATTAAGTGGCAATAAAAATGAAAGACAAGCATAAATTCAAAATTACACCCTTATACCTCCATAACTGAAAGTGACCGAAAATTAGAGCCCTCTGATGAAGAATGGACAACACCATTGGATTTGTGGTGCCCAGAGGTGCAAAATCCATATAAAATTTTCTTGAATCTGACAAAGTGAAAATCTAGCCCCTCTGGAAATGGCTCAGATCATAGTTCCACCCCCCTCCTTCAAAGCACTCATGGTTCCACTTTGTCTCGTACTGCGTGCTTCTCCTGGCCTACCTGGGTGCACTATTGAAATGAATGGATTATGTAATAAAAGTCGGGTGGACTCCCCAAGGAGTCCGCTGGCTGAGTTGGTTGAGATCCTGAGTTAGAGGGAGGGGGTCAGGTGGTCAAACCCCGCCCCCTACATGTTAAGTCAGAACTTTGTTTTACATAACCGTGGCAATATTTTGTAAAACCATGCAATATTAATTTAAGTACCAAGTGGGTACATTGGGGGGGGGGGGGGGGTGTGGGGCGTGCCCACATTGGGCAATCTACCCCCCATACTCTGCCAACTCCATATATCCTGTGGCGTAATAAGGGATGGTGGGTTGGGGCCGCAGGGTCATGACCATTGGCCCCACCCATATATGTTGACACTTTCCATATAAGTGGTTGGGTGTTTGGGCGGCGAGGTCATGACCACTGCCCTCCCCCATAATATTACTTATTGTTATATCCATTGGGTAGGGCGAGGGTCATGGCCCGCCCTACCCATTTTTTTATTTTTATTTTATTTTTATTTTATTTTAACCAATCCAACTTTCTTGAAATTTCTATAATTTGACCGAAGGAGTCAAATTAAGAGACCCACAATTTCGTCCAAAATCCGTTCGAGGTTGGCCGGAATCCAGTGGCCGAGTTTTTGAAAATTAAAAAGAACAATAGAGGTGAAAAAAAATGAGGTGATTAAAGAGATAAAAAAAGGAAAAAACTTAAGAGAACTCAAAGAGATAAAATAAAGTGTTTTGGTTTATTTCTATTTTAATCAAGAAAGAGGCTTTTATAGTGCTTAAATTATAGTATTAATTTTTTATTAGTATGAACTTATTCAACTATTCATATCTTCCACCACCTACTATTTTATCTTATAAATGTTGAGAGTTTTGGGCCATTAAGATGAGAAATTGACTATGTGCAAAAGCGTTATGGGATATTGTGTTTTATGGATTTGAGGAAACGCCAAGGCAAGTAGCTTATGAGTCCATAACAAAAAATCAAAGGGATAAACTTAGAGAAAAAAAGAGGTATGATGCAACAACATTGAAATTCATTCAAAAAGGCTTGGATGATAACTTTCTTCCCAATATTGCAGTAACAATTAGGTCCAAAGAAACCTGGGATAGTTTGTAGATGACATAAGAGAAATGGGTAGCAACAATGATCAACGTCAAATTGAACCATAGATAATTGAATTTGATGAGGAAACTATTGTAATAGGAAAATTTATGGAAGATACAACCAAATTCGAAGAAGATAACAAAAAATGAATAGTGCAGTTGTCATGAACACTATCAAGAAATCTATCAAAGAAATTGAAAAAGAAAAAGTGATTATTTATAATATTTAGAGCATGAAACAATGAACAAAATGAATATGCACATGCAAATGTTGAAATTTGAAACCACCTTTGTAGTTGTAGGGATATGTGAGGGGAACCTAGTAGTGAAATTTGAATTTGGTTATAAGGATGAATTAGTTTTTCTTTAAGAGTGGCATGAACCAAAGTATGATAAGAAGGGATGTGAGTATGGAGATGCCATCACAGATACAACAGAAGAAGGAATAGAATAATTAAAGGAAATCATAAGATTTGTTGAAGATTTTGTGATAACAAAAGAGGAGATTAAAGAAATGAAAGATATTATTTTCAATCTTATAGAGGTTGATAAAAAAGTAACTCAATAACCAATAGTTGAGGTACAAGTATTTGCAAAAGAAAAGACAGATGAAGATGACAATGAAGACAAGGAAATACTAAAGAAAAAGACCAAAGTAAAGTGGATAAGAAATTAAATATATGCAGAGTATAGAGTTTGAAGAAAAAGGAGGAAAATTTGTGTACAACAGAGAGTTGAGGACATGTACAGTCATGTAGAATATTTTTTTTTGAATTTGTATAATGTATTTCCAGGCTAACTAAGTCATAAAACAATAGGAAATAGTGGTTTTAATTAAGGGGGAGTGTTGGACATAGTTACTCCTAGTTACTCCTAGTTGGCTTGTAGTTTCTATTTGTTTACATAGAGTCTAAATTTAGTGATAGTTAGTCATGTATGTGTGAGCTAAAATTAGCGTAGCCATAATTATAATTCTAAAGATCTTTCCAGAGGATTCTCCATTAGTTTTTTGGAACTATTCAATCATATGTCCTCAAGAAATTCAATGAATCTCAATTAGAGAATGAAAGCTCTATTATGTTCTATGATGTTGTGTGGGGTATTCTTGTAAGTTATCTTGTGACATTTTAAGTCTATTTTCCTCCTTTTTCTCATTAATTACTATTATCCATATTATCCTCCTCTCAAGAAAAAAGGGCTCTTACATTTACATTACAATATAAAAACAATATAGTGGCCACAATGTATAACAAATTTAATTCCTTCCCATCTTCCTTGGGTTTTAAAATAATAAAATGTAATATTTTGTCTTGTTGAGAAATCTATAAGGAAGTAGTTATTATGATTTCTCTATCCTTGATAATTGCTTGTGATGTATTTTTACGTTTTCTTACTTATTATATTCTTCTATTATTATTATTTTTGTTTTGATCATAAAAAATCTACCAAAACAAGAAGAAAAATAGTACACAAGAGCACGGGATGTAGGTTGCAATCCAGGGCCAAAACCTCCTTAGTTGAGAGGAAAACCCATAAATCTCTTCTCTTCTTATATATCCTTCAATACCTTTAAACCAACACCAATACCCTTCCAAGACCAAGTCTCACCTTATTAATGATGCAGTTCCTTTGTCCAAGTCAAACATAGTCAAATATCTTCCAGTAGCACAACTTCGACCCCCAACTTCATAATTTTTTCCTCTACTGCAAGTCTGAAATTTTTGACCTCTGCAACTGCTACTTCCACCACACGTGAGAAAAAAATTAGCCTTCCAAGGCCTCCCAACAGCTTCGCTTGAATTGTTTCCTTTTCTATGGCTAAAGAGTTACCTATTAGGCTCTTCTTCTAGCAACTTCATTCTTCTTACAAAAACTTGAGAATTTATACCTTGAAGAAACAAACCCTAGCTCTTCTTTTTCACATGTGTTTGAGAGAATTATCCCAAAAACTTCTTCCTAGATCCTTCTCCTTCTTCGCTAGCCTTCTTTCTCTTCTCCTTCTTTGCTAGCCTTCTTTCTCTTCTCCTTTGCTTAGATGATGTGAAGTGAATGTGTGTCCAAAGGAGGTTGGGTTCCATCCTTTATATAGGCTTCTAAGGTAGATGAGGCTTGTCAAAATAAGCCAACTTCTTAGTTTCCAGGATGACTTGGTCTTGGAGGGTATTCCGATACTTTTAAATACAAAAATAATTCCTTTTACAAGTTACAATGTGCTCGATGGGGTATTCAATATATGACAATGACTATTTTGATTTCTTGACCTAGAAAAAACCCTAGAAGCACTCACGAAGCACTCAATGGGTGGCTTACCTCTAAAATAAAATAACTTTAGTATGAAACCCATGATTCAAAATAACAATAATAATTTTCCTTTAATTTTACAGTATATAAGAATGAAACGTACATTTCATATTTATGAAGACTGAACCTAGTTACACATTTTTCAACATGTCTCCCCATATAGTTGGGAAAGGAACTACAACCATGATACCATTTTTTTGTTAAGTTACCTGTGATCCTCCAGGCTTGACCTGTGACTTGATAAAATGTGACCCAGGGGTATCTAATCCATCAAAGTCACCTGAGGATCGCACCCAGTCTCGGCCACAACAGCCCTAAGCTGATTTCATTTGTTAGCATGTCTCCTCACCCAAGCATAGGTCATAACCACCCCTCGTGAGGTTTGATCCTAGGTCGCCTTGCTAACGAGGCCCATCCTCAACCGGTTGTGCTAGTGGTACTTGACTACAACCATGATACATTGATATCATTCAATACATGCATTTTTTAGAAGACCACTATATCCATAGATACATCATTTTTTTTTCATTAATTCTTATTGTTTAGTAGATTATTTTTACATTTAATTAAAATTTGAGTTTATTTTCAGCTTTCTAAATTCAAGGAAATTGAAAAATGTTGATTTTTCTCCGATGTCATTTGTTAATAAAATTGGTATCTTATTGCTATTTAGGGAACAATGTTCTAAGAAATTGATCTTTATTAATATATATATATATATATATATATATATATATATATATATATATATATATATATATATATATATATATATATATATATTTATATATATATATATATATATATATATATATATATATATATATCAATCACATTTTTAATAAATGTATAAGGTTATTGTTATATTTTTAAATAAAAACACAAATCCTTACATAAACACACACGTGCTCTAACAATTACATGCAACTACACTTCCACTAGGTATGGTAAATGATCTCCACTTGCATTTTATAGGAGAACATATTCCTTCCCATGTGTATGCCATGAAGTTCCACCTAGGTTGATAATGAAGTTCTTTCCAACTTGAAAAATGGAAAGTGTAACCACCCCTATCCACATTGTAATTTTGAAAAATTTTATACTAGACAAAATGGTGCTACTGAAACTATGTTTTCTTTCACTCATTCTTCTAGATATCAACAATTTTTTTGGATATATAGAAAATTTCATCTATGTATTAGGTTAAAACTTACATCTTTATCTCCCTTCTCATCGTTATCCATGTGCATTGAAGTTCTACACCAACATGTTGCTAAAATGAATTTACAACCATCCTTGTTACTTAGTCACCTATATTTTTTTCATTGCTTCAACCAAGATTTTCATTATTTGGTTTTGTTTATTAGATAGAAAGATGTCAGAAATATTGAGTTCAAAGTTCATAATTTTCTTTAGATAGACTATGTGTATGCAAATTTAAAGAGTTTAGACCAAATTTAGGTGAATATGACCTCATTATATATAGTGTTATTATTGACGTAATTCCACTCAGTATTCATGTTTCTCTTGATTGCTTTTATACATTTGGTAAAGTAGCCATACCATGTAGGGATTGGAATGGAAGCAACTATGGGCATGTTTACAAATTGTTTCATTCTCAAGGTTTGGTTTCTTCCTTAGATATTTCTCACCACTACATAGACATTGACATTGATTCTCATAAGGTTTATACCATTTGAATTTTTCGTTACTCACTAGTTTATATATTTTACAAGTTTTCTCTTTTTTATATTGATTCTCTAAATTGGAACAAAAACAAAATTGACTTGTGGTGAACTGCAAATTTTTAATTAATAAGTTATGGCTTTCTAGTGGGTTAGCCATCATAATCACTATGACAATATTTGTGGACTCGAGTGTGCATAATTTTGTAGTCAAGGAAACTCCAAGGAATCACACAAAAACAACCAGATATCTATGATCAGATGTGATTTAAGAACTATACATTTTTCTCATCATCCTTCTGGATTTTCTTGAATAGGATGATGTTGATGCAGTTGTTGGGCATGTATTCATACACCAAAATCCTTCTATGGCCCTTAGTGCAAAGACACAGATAAACCAAATTTACATGTTGTGTGATTCTAATGGTGCTCAACTCCACGCAGAATTGTTCTTTTGCTTGGCTCACAGCCTCCAACTTATTTATAGCCACCAAACATCCATATGGTAGAGTTAACTTTAAGATGGAGCCAAAATACTGACTTGCCAAATGCTCACGAAATTTTTTTGTTACGACATGTGGCTGTTGTAATAGGGAATTTTTTAGGGGTGAAAATTTTCCATTCGGTTATTTTTCAAACATTTTATAAAGAAAATATTTTCACATTAGTTAAAAAATTTCCTATTTTATATATATAAATTATTAAATTGATGATATTTTCAAAAATTTTAGTAATTTTAATTATAAATTACACATTTTTTATTAAATATTTTCCTACATCGTACATGTATGATTTCTCAAACCATAATAATCACCTATAATAGTATACATGTGAATAATATTTGAATCCTTAAAAAATATCTTGTTTTGTAAGAAAATACAATAAGTGTAGTTGTGGCACATATTATATTGTAGAAAATCCCAAACACTTGCAACATCATAGAAGCAAAAATACAAGAATCATAGTAATAACCAAACCACCCATGCTACCACCAACTACGCCTTCCATGATTACTCTCTTCTTGGAACTAGAAGAGTCGTGTAAATAAGATTCATTTTGAACCAAGTCTGGTATTTCCCTTACCCTTGCCCTCCATATTGAACCAAGTCAGGGGGCGTAGATTTTCCATTGAAATTTACAAATCCAACTTTGTTGGTCCAGTTTCAAGTTTGGATACATTTCAATGGCCTTTTCCTAACACAAAAAATTGACCATTTCTTAGGGTCCCATTCTTGGGCATCATTGGGGACAAAACTCGTGAAGCAGCTACAATATTAGAGATTGTTATTCATATATGATCGATAATCCTTGCACACCCATATATGTCATACACCTAGCACTAATATTTGGGTTATGCCAAGAGCATGATCCATTAGTTATCTTCTAACATGATATTTATCCCAACTAGTCGAGGAAAAAACACGATAAATATGTGACTTGGGGCTTCATAAAATAAAGTGAAACACTTTTTCAAACCTTTATTGGCAAAACTAAAATCATAGATATAATTATTTGTCATGTATAGAACTTTATTAAATATTTGTTTATTCTAGACATCGATTTTCTAATGGTTGATGTAATTCTTCCACACCAAAATGAACTAGTCGGTTATGCCTTCCTCCATATGAAGGATAAAGGGCCCTAGACGTGGATCCAAAATGCGCATACAATTTGTCACACTTTGGATTGCACCAATATTAATAGGAAACCATATATTTCTTGGTTGGTCAAATCTCTCCTAAAAAAACTTATTGGTATTTCCCACATTCAACAAGACATCCCAATCCATTCATTGGGTAGGATTCAACTACATGTCTTTTATTTTTCCCTCATTTTCATCCACTCGTTACTGTTATCAATTAGGATTGGAAAACACAAGTGTTTCAAGGTACAAGTCACTTGGCTAATGAAAATACCCAGATGTTGTGTTGTTAGTGGCATTACTAAGGTGATCACGTTGGGAAATTCAATGTATTATGATTGGCTATTTAAGTGTTAGATTCAAGCAATGTGAACCCCCTTCATTACTAACTAATACCATCCTTTAGATATGTATTTATAGGTGATTTTATTATTTATTTCAATAATTTTAATTTAAGAAATGAAGCATGACCATTCTCTCTCCACTTTAGGTCTCCAATTTACGTTGCAAGTAAATTTTTTAATGAATTTAACTAATAAAAAGTAATGCCTTCTCGAGCTTGATAATAATAATATATCTTTCACAACCTAGAGTAAAAGTTTACATGAACAAATATTTAAACCTATTATAATACTATAATGAAATCCCAAGCTCTAAAAGGAATAATTGAAATAGAACAAATTACAAAACCATATATACCATTCAAAATGATCTAACAATGCTACTCACTATGAAAATAACTAAATGAATATATTTGAATAGTCAAACAAAGATTTTTTGACATGCATTAGCCACCATATAGAAATTACTCTTTCACCTACTTGTGTTTTAAACATATATATGCATATTATTTTCACCCATATAACATAGTAAGGTATTTTGTTTATAGTAGAATAATAGGAGGAAAATGAGACAAGTTTTCTTTAAAAAATGTAATGATTTTTTATGAACTTCTCCTTGTGGTATTTTTGTCAATACTAATGGATAGTATAGAACTTCTTGAAAAGGAAAGATATTTGGATGTTATTTTCCTTCTTCATTGTTGAATTTTGTAGCTATGGTCAGTCTTCATAATAAATATTTTATCCTTTCAAAAATATAAATAAAATGTAAGACATGTTCTTTATGTCATTTTATTGTTATCCCTTGAAAATATTAATATAATAGATGTTCTTCATGCCAATTTCAAAAGATGAAATTTTGAAATTTCAAAATTAGTCAAGTCGTTCGTAGCCAGAGAGACCCATTCAACCCACTAGAGTGACTATATATATATATAGCATTGAGCCTCCTGCTATTGGGAAATTTGGATCACACAAGATAAAATATTTTTTTGGGAATCCATATGAAGAAGAAGAAAACAAGGAGGATGAATAAGAAGGAAAATATATCTCATGCATTTTCTATCTTGCATGGACTCACACATGCGAGTTTTGACAATTTTATGGGCAATAGTTTCTAGGCAGAAGTCTGAGTTTTCTAGGAATTAGAAAGATTCAGTTTGTGGGCAAATTTGGAAGGTCTAACTTTAGCAGATTAAACTAGGTTGAGTTGATTGGGAATCTTAGTGTCTTTACTAAAGGGAAATTTACCAGGTTTAACCTAACTATATTGCTGGCGTATTTGACTAGATGTATCTCTATTGAACTTAATGGTTTCTTTAAGGAAAATGTTGTTGGGTTTCTCCCCAAGAGGGATTTCCCATGGTAAATTCCTGTGTCTCTTTTTTGGTTGTCTCTATGATCTTAATGGAATTTTGCTTCTAATTTTGAGATATTAATATTAATTTAAGAAATCATAATAAGTAATATCAATTAAAATATCTTATGGAAAATCAAGATGGTATGAAAAGTATGGTTGAATAGAAATATTAAAGGTGTAAGGACAAAGAGAAGTTGAATTAAAAAAAGGAGCTAGAAGAGAAACCATGTTAGGCCGAGTTTACATGCCACCAAAATAATGTGTTTAACACGTACCTTAACAAGGTTCAACCCAAACCATGAAAATACCTCAGCTTAACCTCAGATAATACGAAAAGCCTCAGTTGTCTAAGAATTCCTTAGTGTATGTTTCAAACGATAGAGAAACCCTAACAGATTCTTTTTGTTGGCCAAGGAATCTCAAGAACTTTAGATAGTAGAAAATAGAACTATGATATACCTATGGAAAGGATATAAAGTTATTCCTTGTGCATTTGTTCGGTTTGAAATCATGTTCTCGTTAAGGAATGAAGAAACTCCAACAAGGAAACTTTAAATCTCAAAATGAGTATGGTAGTACGTGACCTGATTATGGTAGCATGGAACAATAATTGAGGAGGTAGCATTAAATGAGTGGTGTTTGTATTTTTCTCTACACCATATCAAGTCTTGTGCATTGTATAAGGATGATATCAAGAGTGTTATCGCTGATTTATGGAGAAATCAATTAGATTAGATGAAATATCCAAGGGAAAATAATCTTAAAAGATATCTGAAATGATTTAGTCAGCGAAAAATCTAGTGAAGGTGTCTTTAAGAAGTATACTAAGGTCTCTTTTCATTGCAATCCCATAATCAAATGCTATGTATTACTACTCTTATTGATTCTAATTGAAATTATTTTAGAAAATATCTCACTAGCTAAACTAATAATATGATGATGCTTTTTTTCAAGAGATGAAGGGATCAATTATTACACATGACAATGAACTAAGGAATCTACGAGTTTAAAAAGGGACTTGCAAGAAAATTCAAAATTTATAAGATGTACTTCCATCAGTCTCAAGTAAAATTTTTAGAATAGAAACTCAATATGAGTTGTTGCCATATGCCATAAAGCAAATTCAAGGTATTGTTTTCCTTCTCAATTATTACACATGACAATGAACTAAGGAATCTACGAGTTTAAAAAGGGACTTGCAAGAAAATTCAAAATTTATAAGATGTACTTCCATGAGTCTCAAGTGAAATTTTTTGAATAGAAACTCAATATGAGTTGTTGCCATATGTCATAAAGCAAATTCAAGGTATTGTTTTCCTTCTCGTGAATCAAAAGGGAAATATAGTTGAGTTTGTTTAAGATGCTCAATAAATAGAGACAACATATTGATTGATAGAGTCCAAATCTCCATGGAATATCTTGAAATGAATCCTACTCTATTAACATGATTCCAATAAAAAAAAAAGGAAATATCCTTTATGGCTTCAACAAGAATCTATTCTTGTAAAACCTAGAAGACCTAAAACATATGTGTATAATTCATCTTCACGTCTCACAGTATGGTTCAAAATCGATAAGGCTAAAGGAAAAATAACAAGGATGAACCTAATGTACTTGTGCCAAAAACGTTTGGCATCTTGAAGACAAGTTGGATTAAAATTGGTATAGATTTGTATTTCCCTAATACAAAATTATTGCTTCTAAAAGTCGCATGAATCTAAATATATGTCACTTATGTAGAAATATTGTGTGAAATATGCGAATTATGATTTTATTTAGTGACATTACCTATATGAAAGAGTTTTTAGGAAGTATGGTAATTTGAAGGATACATCTCTGAAGCTCCTCTAGAGCATATCTTCTCTTCATCTTCAATAGTTGTTAAGTTGTTGTACGTTCACCTGCTCACTATCTCTTTGAGAACTCTATTGTCCTCACGTCGTCTTCTGCAACAATTTAACTCTGTTGTTGGGCTTTATTGAAATCCTGCCTGCGTACTTCCTTTCCTCTTTCACACCATTGTTGGCTATCTAACTCGTGTCAACTTCTTCATACTGATGTCTTCCTCAATCTGTCAAATCTTCCTATTCTTGATAATTTAGTGTACTTTGATGTTGTCTTCTGCTTGTGATATTCCATATATGCCTTCCAAACTAAAAGCATTTCAACTCTTTGTAAACTCTAATTCTCGTAGGGAAATTAATTTCCTATTCAATTAAAAATTCCTCAAACAAAATTCTTCACACAAAATAAATCTACCTGTAAATTTGTTTCTCTGCTCTCCCAAAAGCTCCAGACTGCTAATAAATTTTCCTAGCTATGTAAATTCTCATATTCCTCAATTCTCTTCGCTTTCCTTAGAGTTTCACCCTGTACTTAACCATCTTCAAATCATAAAACAAACAATTTTTCCCTTTTCTAGATCTATGCTTGGTCCAATCGAGTATTCTGCGTCCTTTGTTTTTCTTCAAGAGCTTTGGTTTGCTATATTGTAATCTTATTTTCCATAGCTTTGAATGATCAAATATCACATGAATGAAGCCCATCCCGAACCTTCTTCATTTACCACAGTTTGAGTCTTTCTCTCTGAAGGCGCTTCCTTCAACCCTGCAAAATCAACTCTATGGAGATATGAATTCCTTTAATAAATAATACAGTGGGAGGATTTAACAAATCGTGGGAGGAGCCAAAAGTGTCAAACCCTTATGAATAACACAGTGCAAAATTTAAAAATAATATTCCCTAATATTACTTTATAGCTCAATGCCATATTCGTTTCTTCCGTTGTTGCTTTGATTAGTGTTGAGATTTTTCTGTTTTGAATAGAATAGGCAAAAATCTCAGTAGGTGACAAAAATTAGGAATTTGTTGCTAGATTAACTCCAGTTTGTTTGGGAGGGAGTTAATGCATCCTAAATTTGAGTTGATGGCTGTTAGATTCTCCTTCTATATAACAGATAGCCATACGGATGATTTGGGAGTGTGTGAATTATGTAATCTCCTGTTTATTAATAAGATTGCCAATGCCCTGTTGTGTGGACGTAGCCCAGGAGGTTTGGGTGAACCACGGTAAAACTCCTGTGTTTCTTATGTGATGTGTTTTTCTGCTGTGTGTTAATTTAATGTTTGCGCTGTGTTAAACTCCAACAATTGGTATCAGAGAGTTCTGTTGGAGTATGGCTGCGGAAGGCGTGTTTCAGTGATTGCTGCGTAGCGTTGGTTGTTGTGATTGCTGCGTAGCATTGTGTTGAGACCTGCGTGGAGTCGTATGCCGTTTGTTGAACCATGTGCGTTGAGTGATGCTGCTGTTCTCTGTGTAGAGGCGTCGGTAGCATTAAACAGTGTGGTGAACTGCAGTGTTGATTGAAGGTGCCGTATTCAAATGCCAGATTGAAGGTGCTGCCGATTTGTGAAGAATCGTTGTTTTTTAAAGCGGTTTACTTAAAACGTTTTTCTGAAGCCATCGGCTGAAAAAGGCCGAGAGCTGTTTCAAAGCATTAAAAGACCGTGAGCGGACTTGCTGTCTGCCTGGAGGCCGTGCGCCGTGGCCTGTTGACCCTGGTGAAGCGATGCCGTGGCCTGTGGTGCCCGTTGGTGAACCTGACGTGAATTTGCCTGAGTAGTTGGTGTGCCAACAGCGCTGCGGAATGAGCGTTTATGTACATGGAGGTGCTAGTGCCACGTTGAATGGAGTGAAACGCTGGTTCACTCAGTTTCATAAATCGATTTTTTTTTTGAAATGGGTACGCTGCCATAAGGTTTAAAATTTTGGTTTAATTATTAAATCGATTTGGAGGTTTTTTTTTTAAATATATACATATCAAATCGATGTGTTTTTTAATTAAATCGATATACATAATCGATATATATGAAGTGGTGGCTTTATATAAAGTCATATGAAGTCATATGAAATGGTTAAATCGAGAATGAATCGATTTTGAAGTGGTGGCTTTATATAAAGTCATATGAAGTCATATGAAATGGTTAAATTGAGAATGAATCGATTTTGAAATGGTGGCATTTTTTTTTAAAACAAATTGATTATATTATAAATGGTGGCATTTCACTAATGCCATAACTCAATTTGGATGGTAGTGTGTTTTATAAATCGATTTGAAATTTGATAATGTAATTTGCACATGGTATTAAGGGTGGAAGACATTCTATAAGGAAGAAGGGCATTTAAAAAAAAAAAAAAAAAAAAGGGGGCAGTGTTTTGAGATTAACTTCATTTAAAGTTTTTTGGAGATTACTGTGTTTTTTGCTGAAACAAGATGGCGAAAACTCAAAATGCCCGGTTTGAAATTGAGAAGTTCAATGGCAAAAACAACTTCGAGATCTGGAAGGTAAAGATGCATGATCTCCTGGTACAACAAGGCGTGGCGAAAGCGCTGTTGGGGAGGAGCAAAAGGCCTTCTTCCATGACGGAGGATGAATGGGTTGAGTTGGATGACAGAGCTCTGAGCGCAATTCGGTTATGCCTTGGCAGATGACGTTCTGTTCAACATTGTGTCAGAGAAGACCGCCGCAGGCTTGTGGATAAAGCTCGAGAAGCTCTACATGACGAAGTCCTTGACAAATCGGATTCTCCTGAAGCGGCAGCTGTACAGTTTGCGGATGAAGGAAGGTACCTCAGTTACTGACCATCTGAATGTTTTCAATACTCTATTGGTACAATTACAAATTCTAGATGTAAAATTTGATTCAGAGGATAAGGCAATAACTTTATTGTGTACATTGCCTGAATCGTGGGATCACTTTGTTACTTCCATAAGCTTCAGTAATGCAGCTGTCCTTGAGTTTGACGATGTGGTTGGAGCCATGTTGTTTGAGGAGACGAGGAAGAAGTCGAATGCTGACACCTCTACATCAGAGGCAATGATGGCTACAGGTCGTTCTAGAGAAAGACGCTCAGGTAAGCGCAGCGATTCGCGTTCAAAGTCGAAAGGGAAGAAGAGCAAAGTGAAGTGCTGGTTTTGTGGCAAATCAGGGCACTTGAAGAAAGACTGCTGGAAGAGACAGCAAACAGAGAAGAAAGGAGACTCTTCGACAGAGAAGAAGGAGGCAAATGCGACAGATACAGGTTCGGCATCTGGTTCAGGTATGAGCGACGAAGTGTTGTCTGTTAATATGTCAAATCCTGATCAACATTGGTTGTTAGATTCCGGTGCATCAAACCACATGTGTATTCATAGAGAATGGTTTAAGACGTATAGATCAGTTAATGATGGAGTCGTGTACATGGGTAATGATGTCACATCTAATATTGTTGGGATAGGAAGCATACAACTGCAAATGTTTGATGGCACAACTAGATTGTTAACAGATGTGAGACATGTTCCAGACTTAAGGAAAAATCTAATTTCTTTAGGAGCATTGGATACGAATGGATATAAAATTGTAATTCAACGTGGAGTTATGAAAATCTATAAAGGTATATTACTAGTAATGAAAGCTAAGAAAGTAGGAAATCTGTTTCAGTTAGAAGGAAGAACAGGGTCAGTTCATGTGTCTACGGTGTCTGAACATGACAGTAGTTCCATTCGTCTATGGCATCAAAGGTTGGGCCATATGAGCGAAAGAGGGTTAAAAATTTTGGCTGATCGCAAGTTACTTCCTAATCTAAGGTCTGGAAAGTTAGATTTCTGTAAGCATTGTCTGTTTGGCAAACAAAGTAAACAAAAATTTAAAACAGGCAAACATACTAGTAAAGGGATACTTGATTATATTCATTCAAATGTTTGGGGTCCAGCTCCTACAGCGTCATATGGTGGTTCGTCGTATTTTGTATCATTTATTGATGACTTTTCTAGGAAGGTGTGGGTCTACATGTTGAAAAGGAAGTCTGATGTTTTTTCAGTTTTCAAACAGTTTAGAGCATTGGTAGAAAACAGCACTGGTAGAACAACAAAGTGTTTAAGAACTGACAATG
Organism: Pinus albicaulis; assembly: GCA_034641835.2. Taxonomy (NCBI): domain Eukaryota; kingdom Viridiplantae; phylum Streptophyta; class Pinopsida; order Pinales; family Pinaceae; genus Pinus; species Pinus albicaulis. The sequence continues at coordinate 593,974,478 of CM076570.1, forward strand.
GTGGTGAGTTTACTTCCAAGGAGTTTGACAGCTATTGCAAGGATGCAGGGATCGAGAGACATAAGACCACGATTTATACTCCTCAGCAAAATGGAGTTGTTGAACGCATGAACAGGACTCTTCTAGAGAGAGCAAGGAGTATGTTGAGTAACGCCGGGTTGCAAAAGGAGTTGTGGACGGAAGCAGTGGCAACAACTTGTTATGTGATAAACCGATCTCCATCGACGACGATAGACTGCAAGATTCCGCAAGAGGTATGGAAAGGACACCCTTGTGACTATTCTAAACTCAGAGTGTTTGGTTGTGATGCATATGCTCTAGTGCCTAAACATCAACGAACTAAGTTAGATCCAAAGTCTAAAAGGTATATCTTTTTTGGGTATGGTGTTGGAACAAAGGGATATAGATTGTGGGATCCTACTACCCACAAAATCATCATCAACAGAGATGTAAAGTTTGATGAATCCTCTCTTGTACAGTTAGATGTAGATAGAAAATTGAAACAGGATGATGTATTTGATTTTCAGCACATTCAGTTTGACAGCACTTCTAATGATAGTCATGATGACCATAGTTCAGATTCTAGTCATGAACAGGTTTCAGATACTAGTTATGAACAGGGTTCAGATATAGAGCGTGAACAGGTCTCAGATACTGGTCGGCAAGAAGTTCCTACAGATGGTAGTCAGCCAGAAACATCCTTAAGGAGGTCGACAAGAATCAAACGGCCACCGAGAAGGTATGATGATTATGTTACTTCAGTTGCTTTGATCGCTAATGACAATGAACCTCTGTGCTATCAGGAAGAAATAGAAGGTTCGAATAGTGACAAGTGGAAAGCAGCCATGAAGGAAGAAATGATGGCCTTAGGTAAGAATGGCACATGGGATCTGGTTGAGCTTCCGAAAGACAGGAAAACTGTGGGGTGTAAATGGGTTTACACGCTGAAATGGGGTGTGAATGATACGGAGGACAGGTACAAAGCGCGGCTGGTTGCAAAAGGGTTTTCTCAGAAAGCAGGCATAGACTTTCATGAGATTTTTTCACCTGTTGTTAAAATAGTTTCAATTCGAATTGTGTTAGCTTTAGTTGCTTTGTTTGATTTAGAGTTACAGCAACTAGATGTTAAGACTGCTTTTCTACATGGAGATCTAGATGAGGAAATTTATATGGAACAACCGAAGGGGTTTGTTCAGCATCGCAATAAGAAATTTGTCTGCAGGCTCAAGAAGTCATTATATGGCCTGAAGCAGTCGCCTCGGCAGTGGTATAAGAAGTTTGATTCTTTCATGTTGAGTCGGAAATATGTTAGAAGTGAATATGATCATTGTGTGTATTTCAAGCAATTGAAAAATGGCATGTTCATTATCTTAGTGTTGTATGTTGACGATATGCTTTAGCAAGCAAAAGCATTGATGAAATCAACAGGTTGAAGACTCAGATGGCAAGGACATTCGATATGAAAGATCTAGGAGCAGCAAGACAGATTTTGGGCATGGAGATTTTCAGAGACAGGAGCAATGGTAAGTTGTGGCTATCACAACAGAAGTATGTTGAGAAGATACTTTTGAGGTTTGGTATAGTTAATGGGACTGTGGTCACTCCTTGCTTCCTATCAAGCTTTCTGCTGGAGTCCTAATGATAAGATTGGATTATATGTCTCACCTATTTGCCAATGTAGTAGGATGTTTGATGTATGCGATGGTTTGTACTCGACCAGATATTTCACATGCAGTTGGGGTTGTCAGCAGGTACATGGCAAATCCGGGTAAAGAACACTGGTCAGCAGTGAAATGGGTGCTTTGGTACTTGAGAGGCACAAGTAGTTATTGTATCACTTACAATAAGAGTAGTGAATTTGTTTGTGGATATGTTGATTCCGATTTTGCAGGTGATTTGGATAAGAGAAGGTCAACTTCAGGGTATGTCTTTACTCTTGCAGGTGGAGCTATTAGCTGGATGTCGAAGCTACAGAACATTGTTGCTTTATCCACTACTGAAGCAGAATACATTGCTGTTTCTCATGCTTGCAAAGAGGCGGTTTGGTTGAAAGGTTTGCTTGGTGAATTTGGTAGGTTGCAGGACAACATCAGGTTACTTTGTGATAGTCAAAGTGCAATACATTTGGCTAAGAATCCGACCTATCATAGTAAATCAAAGCATATTCCAATAAAGTATCATTTTGTAAGACAAGTTATCACTGAAAGGGGAGTCTCTCTTGAAAAGGTGCATACAAAGGAAAACCGTGCAGACATGTTCACGAAACCAGTTTTGTTAGAGAAGCTACGTTGGTGTTTGGCTTCTCTTGGCTTGCAAAAAAGATAAAATAATAATAACAGGGCATCAGGCTAATTGTTGTCAAGGTGGAGATTGTTGAGATTTTCTGTTTTGGATAAAATAGGCAAAATCTCAGTAGGTGACAAAAATTAGGAATTAGTTCCTAGATTAGCTTTATTACTGAAAGGGGAGTCTCTCTTGAAAAGGTGCATACAAAGGAAAACTGTGCAGACATGTTCACGAAACCAGTTTTGTTAGAGAAGCTACGCTGGTGTTTGGCTTCTCTTGGCTTGCAGAAAAAATAAATAATAAAGAAACAGGGCATCAGGCTAATTGTTGTCAAGGTGGAGATTGTTGAGATTTTCAGTTTTATTAAAATAGTCAAAAATCTCAGTAGGTGACAAAAATTAGGAATTTGTTGCTAGATTAGCTCCAGGTTGTTGGGGGAGAGTTAATTGCATCCTAAATTTGAGTTGATGGCTGTTAGATTCTCCTGCTATATAACAGATAGCCATACGGATGATTTGGGAGTGTGTGAATTATGTAATCTCTTGTTTATTAATAAGATTGCCAATGCCCTGTTGTGTGGACGTAGCCCAGGAGGTTTGGGTGAACCACGGTAAAACTCCTGTGTTTCTTATGTGATGTGTTTTTCTGCTGTGTGTTAATTTAATGTTTGCGTTGTGTTAAACTCCAACAATTAGCTTGGCTCATTATTCCCTAATATTACTTTATAGCTCAATGTCATATTCATTTCTTCCGTGGTTGCTTTGATTAGCTTGGCTCATTTCCTTTTTCTCCAGTTCGAGCCTTTTTACCAGCTTTCGTACATGAAAGCATTATGACCAAACACTCATATACATATGCTTGCAACCCACTGAGTCGATGTTTTATTTAAAATTCAATTCATAGAAGTTACGGGCTCATGACCTTCCGTGTATGGGCTCATGACCTTTCGCGACGAAATAAGATCAGTGACTACAAGCGCCACTGGGTTAAAACTTCCAAGTGGTCTCACCCAAGTCTTTCTTTTCTCCGACCTTCTCTTTAAATTCTAGCTCAATGGAAAATGCATTCGCAAAAACCTACCAGGACAGAATCCCCGAGCGGGACCCACTTGACCTTACGTATTTTTGATGTAGAGTGAAACCTCACTACAAGCAGGTTCACTTTTCAAATTACAAAATGAACCTGCAACTCAAACTATATCAAAATGCTGGTTCACAAAACCGATACTTCGATCTTGGGACCTGTGGGTTATGGGCCCACTCTATTTCCAGTGCGCCACTTTAGTGCATTTATAAACACTTGCTAGTCTTCAACTTGAACCCTTAACATTAATTTGGGCAAAACTCCCAAAGGATTCCTCCATTCATTTAACCCGAGCTTGAATTCCCTTGAAGGAAAATGCGTGAATGAAAGTTAACTTTCCATAGCATTAAAATACTATGAATAAATATTTCAAAACCTTTGTATCAACGTCCAAGCCCGCGCTTAGTCCACCTAATTTAACCTCCGCCATAAACACCTTAACAAATGTTGGCCCACATATTCATACCTCAATAAATTAATACATAATTATCAAAATGTTTGCCATACCTCCTTAACTCCCTCGCAGTGTCCATCATGAATACGCTTGGATCTTTTGCAAATCTGATCTGATGGAAATAGCATAAATTTTCCCACATAACCTTAGCACACAAAGACAGCGTGATATTAGTGGTTTTGTGGATATGTCGTGTCCAAAATTTATTGGATCGCGTCCCAATTAAAAAACCTGCTCTTCAACTCCAGAAGAACGCGAGACCAGTGGTATTCCGTTCAAAACCACTCACTTAACCATGGCGTTCAACACGGTTTCCCTTCTCTACAAGAAATGAATCGATTGTCATCAATTCTCAATCTGACTTCTTCGACGAGGCACGGGATTCGATTCCTTCGAGCTTTACGTTCAGAAATGAAACACGTTAACATAAACAGAGAATTCGATAGTTCTTCTCAGTCGCGGATATGTAAAACCACTACTCAGATTAATGTACTGTATTTACACAATGAAACGCATAATTAAAACCTCTACACATTAAATTTTCATGATATACTCAGGTGCTTTATACCTCAGCGAAAATCTATGGCACTTTTATTAAATGCATCGTTCTACCTTGAAACCGGTACTAAATTTCCAGTCACACAACAACTCATAAAATTACATCATATTCTTATTGGATTGCCATCGATCCTTCCATGTTCGATGATCGATCAATAAATTCTAATACTACGACAATCAACTCATAAACTTAAACTATAAAACCCACAACTCAACACAGAAAAGCCAAATAACCAGCAATTTTATTATATACAAACAATACAGATGCTCTAAGGCATTTAAGCCTTAGTACAAATCCCCGCGATGTTACATTGTGCTCCTCCCTATCTCTCACGCACACGCAGATTTTCACTTATATAGAAATTTGCAAAGATCATGAATCAGTCGAACTTCCTCAAACGAACCCCTTAAGCTTCTGGCAGATCATCAGTTACAAAATTTTAATTATGTTTTAACAAATTTTACCCCACTTTTGTGTGACCGTTCGCATACCCAGCTTCAAATTCGAACTTGAATTCAAATTGCTCAGATGCCCCTGCATCAGACTCCCGAGGCACAAAAATTTATGACCTCCTGGTCATATGTCTTCTCCAGCAATTCTACCCACGTCATCTGTGGAACTGCTCCTTGTGATCTTTCCGTAGCAACATCTCCTGAACAATTCTCACCCGCATCCTCTGCAGAATTTTCCTCTGTGAGCTGCAACAAAACCTCTGCAATAGCAAGTCCTCCCTGCTACCAGACACCTCACCAAGATTCTCTCCTGAGCTCCAGCTTTTAGCATCCCTCTGGTTCGTTCCTGTGGAATCATTTGAGCACTCCTGCACTAGGCTGCTATAATATTCTCACCTTCCTCTGCTGCTACCTTCATAAAACATAAAAATCACAAGCTTAACAAAACTTCACAAAAGTGTACCTCTTCTTCCTCTATACGCGGACTTCTTCTCCTTCGCAGGAAATAATTTCCCTGCTCTGATACCACTTGATGTAGAGCGAAACCCCACTACAAGAAGGTTCACCTTTCAATTTACAAAATGAACCTGCAACTCAAACTGTATCAAAATGCAGGTTCACAAAACCGATACTTTGATCCTAGGACCTGTGGGTTATGGGCCCACTCTGTTTCCAGTGCGCCACTTCAATGCATTTATAAACACCTATTAGTCTTCAACTTGAACCCTTAACATCACTTTGGGCAAAACTCCCGAAGCGATTCCTTCATTCATTTAACCCGAGCTTGAATTCCCTTGGAAGGAAAATGCGTGAATGAAAGTTAACTTTCCATAGCATTAAAATACTATGAATAAATATTTCAAAGCCTTTGTATCAACGTCCAAGCCTGCGCTTAATCCACCTAATTTAACCTCCACCATAAACACCTTAACCAATGCTGGCCCACATATTCATACCTCAATAAATTAATACATAATTATCAAAACGCTGACCATACCTCCTTAACTCCCTCGCAGCTTCCTTCATGAATACGCTTGGATCTTTTGAAAATCTGATCTAATGGAAATCGCGTAACTTTTCCCACAGAACCTTAGCATGCAAAGACAACACGATATTAGTGGTTTTGTGGATATGCCATGTCCAAACTTTATTGGATCGCGTCCCAATTAAAAAACCCGCTCTTCAACTCTAGAAGAACGCAAGACCAGTGGTATTCCGTTCAAAACCACTCACTCAACCATGGCGTTCAACACGGTTTCCCTTCTCTGCAGGAAATGAATCGATTGTCATCGATTCTCAATCCGACTTCTTCGACGAGGGCACGAGATTTGATTCCTTCGAGATTTATGTTCAGAAATTAAACACGTTAACATAAACAGAGAATTTGATGGTTCTTCTCAATCACGGATATGTAAAACCACTACTCGGATTAATGTACTGTAATTACACAATGAAATGCATAATTAAAACCTCTACAACATTCCATTTTCACGATATACTCAGGTGCTTTATACCTCAGCGAAAATCTATGGCACTTTTATTAAATGCATCGTTCTACCTTGAAACCGGTACTAAATTTCCAGTCACACAACAACTCATAAAATTACATCGTATTCTTACTGGATCGCCATTGATCCTTCTGTGATCAATGATCGATCAATAAATTCTAATACTATGACAATCAACTCATAAACTTAAACTATAGAACCCACAACTCAACACAGAAAATCCAAATAACAAGAAATTTTATTATATACAAACAGTACATATGCTCTAAGGCATTTCAGCCTCAGTACAAATCCCCACGATGTTACATTGTGCTCCTCCCTATCTCTCACGCACACACAGATTTTCACTTATATAGAAATTTCCAAAGATCATGAATCGGTCTAACTTCCTCAAATGAACCCCTTAAGCTTCTGGCAGATCATCAGTTACAAAATTTTAATTATGTTTTAACAAATTTTACCCCACTTTTGTGTGACCGTTCGCATACCCAGCTTCAGATTTGAAATTGAAATCAAATCGCTCAGATGCCCCTGCATCAGACTCTCGAGGAAACGTAAGCCTGAATACAATAGCTCGGCTCGTCAACAGTTCAATGTAAAAAAACCCATTGGGGTGTGAACCTCTAGGAGGGGTCCACTATGCCATGTGAGTTGAATGCTTAGTTAGCTTGAAACTCCCTTGTACGCTTTCTTTTGTCTATCAACTCTTCTTTTATCTTGACGTTGTTAATTAACATTTTTTATATATTTTTATATTCTTTCACTAACATTGAGCTCCATTTTTTATACTTGCCAATATAAAAACCCTTTACCCACTAATATATGCTCAATATATTATGTCATTTTTTCCTCAATAAATATCCCCCAATATGAATTCACTTGGTATGATATTTATCCCTTAGTGAAGCCCCTGCATTATATGTATGAAATTTTGTAGCAACACGGGTTGATAAAAATAGGCTTCCTAAATTCTTCATTAAACAAGTCATGTTGGAATTTATGTTATAAGTTTTCTACTAGGAGCTCCCAAAGGTTGAAACTTGGACCATAGTGAGGGTAGATCTTGTTGATTCTTTGGTCCAATTTTCATATCTTGTGTCACAAAATTTTAGGAAATATGATCAGAGAAAGTTGGGCTTCCTAAATGCATCTTTAAATACGTCATGTTGCCATTTATGCTATAATTTTTCTTTTGGGAGGTTCCAAAAGTTAAAAATAAGATCACAACGAGGGAAAATCCCAATGATCCTCTGGTACAAATTTCAGATCTCGGGTCGCGACATTTTAGGAGATATGATTAGAGGAAGTGGATCTTCTTGGATGCTCCTAAAACCATGCATCAAACCTCCCATGTTGGAATTTGTGAGGTTCAAGAAGTTGAAACTGGACTATAGTGAGGGGAAATCTTGTTGATTAGCTAGTCCAACTTTCAAATCTTGGGTTGCGATATTTTAGGATATATGATCAGAGGATGTCGAATTTCTTAGATGCTCCTAAAATCATGCATCAAACAAGTCATGTTGGAATTTTTTCTATAACTTTTCATCTTGAAGGTTCGAGAGGATGAAAAACTTCAAATGTTTCTCACCCTATTATTTTTAGAGCACCAATACCACACTTGGTTCTTGGCTTTTATTTTTCTTATATGTGTCTTCTTTGTATCCACATCCTTCCTCCTTTAGCATTTAGATGGTCGAATCCTTGCATGTCTTTAGTGCCCAAGAGCACATATCTCTTAAAGAGGTTGGATACACAACTTTTGTTTGTTCCATACACTTGGTTTGAAACATTACTACCCAGGAGCGCATGGCTCTTAAAGAGTTTCGATACATAAGTTATGTTTGTCCTGTACATTTGGTTTGGAACACGAGGGAGCTTCAAGATCACCATTTTAGTTTTTGAATTTGAGGCAGTAAGTAGTCAGGTGAACTATAAACCAGTCTCTACTTCTCTAGGTTTAGCGTGTATTTGAGATTTGGCATTAGATTAATTATTTATTTTCATTGTGGGGGTGTCTTTGGAAGTGTTTATGATATTGGGACCTCTTATCTTGATTTTTCTTAAGTCGCATTATTGATACAAGGAAAATACAAATATACAACAGAAAGGTGGAATACATGTATGCTCTTTTCTGGAAAGCTTTGGATTTCATATCCCTCACTCATAGCTACAAGAATCCAACCAAGTGGCCACTTTAGGATGTTGGAGAAGAAACGGCAACCTGCCCTGCCTATATCAATATTCTGCATCACGTTTAGGTTCACTTTGATTTATGACGAAATTATGGCGCGAGGATTTCATCACAAGAAGTGGACGGATCAGTTTTGCCATGTTGTTTTGAGGCGTGATGTCTTCTCTAGGATCCTCTTGGCTCCTTTGATATTTGTTTATAAGCCCTGATAAGCTTTGTTACCCTTTTGAAACAGGTACATGCAGAGCGTAGCGGATTCAATGGGTTCCATTGATATACTGATGGCAGAAACCCTCTTAGGGAGCATTGTTGACATTAGGGGAATTTTGAGGTCTAAAATGGGCCTCCTAAGGAAATAATAAAATAATAGGTAAAGCAATAAAATAATATTTATGAATTTTCAATTCACTTTTTGCACAAAAATCCATGTAACCATAGTTAAATTCAATTCAAAAGTTGTACCAAAATAAATTAAATAAATAAATTGTATTGATGTGACTATAAATAAGAATGAGTTTTTTAAGAAAAAGTCATTATCATTCAACAACTAATGCATTTGTCCTTTGTACTTAAATAACTTAAAATAAAATATAAATATAAATTTATAAATCCTTAGTTATATTATATGCTATTAATTAAAATTTATATTATTTAAATTGTATAATGACATGTAATTAATATACTATTTAAGAATAATATAATATAATATAATAAATGTATAGGGATATGCATTATTTCTTTCAAGAAATATGAACTGATAATAATATATTTTATTCAAAAAGTGTGAAATGGAATTTATTATGAGTACTTTACTTTGAATTTAAAAGTACTTAGAGCACTACCATGGTTAACCATGAGTTTTTATCCACCATTGAGAATGTGACAGGTAAGCACCTTTAACTCAAGCAATGCCACCTCAACCATTAGGGATGATATCATCCCCTAAAATGTGATTGGTTCTCATAAAGTGAATTTTGATTGTACATTTTCCCTAGGAGGCCCATTTTAGACCTCAAAATTCCCCTAATGGTTTGTTTCCACTGTAGTCCAACATTTTTTCGTTGTCTAGAATTACACCAGCATGGCCAAAATGAACCCCAACAACCCTTTGACAATTTTTGTAAAGCTTCCAATGAAGTTAAGTTCTTATAGGCCATTTGGGTGTTATCTATTTTGTTCAAGCAATGGCGAATTATTGATAGAAAATCGTTATGTTGTGTTACCCATCCTCTATTTCTCCCTACAAACTTGAGGTGCTAATTTAGAGGACTTCGTCTTACAACATGTTTTTTATGGCTATATATCACCCAATTCCCTGCAAAACATAGTGAAATTAAATGAGATTTCAGATCTTCCATTGTTAGATGCATGCTTATTTTATCAAGACACAATGATAACAACACAACTGGATACCCTTGGGCTTGGAATTCAGGTAAAATATTTTAAGCTGTTGCATTATTTGATTCGTTTTCTCTCTTTCCAAGCCTTCTCATTGAGACCTTCGTGCAGGGTGATTATTCTCCTTTTCTCCTATCGATTTTTCCTCTGTTCACCTCATCTGAATTCGAATTTCACGAGTCATAAGGTAGAGGTTATTAGGCAAGAATATTTATTATTGATGATAGGTCATATACAAGGGTAACTCTTGATATTTCGTTGAGAGACATATATCTTCTCAATTTATGTGAACCGATAACAACTACAATAGACCTTCGGTGGTCTCAAACAATTACTTAGTTGATCAGGGTACATCTGGCCACAAAAAATTATAATCTCCACCTTGGCTTCAACTTTGAATTGACTCTTGGAAACTTGGGGATCGACCTCCAATTAAAAATTTTTGTCCTTGGTCCATCTTGGTACTGTGTGGCTTCACCTTCTTGTCGCCAAACTAATTTTATTCTCCATTCTTACTCTTGTTAGTGATCACTCAAACCAAATACTATAACAATTCTAAAATACATCACAATTGTCTAGGATTTTAGGTTATTTGAGGCTTGACTATGGGTTAATCCAGACTATAATGGCTCTTGCTAATGAATATTCAAGTCTATTTTTCATGATCCACTCAGGAAATCAAGAACAATTCTTTGATATCTAATTTTTGTTCCAATGGACAAGTTTGAATCGCGCAATGTATCTTGATTCTCCACTATGGAGCCTATAAAGTAAATTCTTTTGTGTCTATGTTAGAATGTGATCTAAATTTTGTCCCTTATTCAAGAAAATCAAATAGAGACAAGGAAATTACACAACATATATCACACAAAACACCAATATTTTAACTAGAGATCCCTCATGGGGAAGAAACTTTGGGTTCATTTAAATGAGTCTGTTGGGCTAGGGAATCCTTACAATTTAAAATTCTATAACTCTAACCTTTTGTTCGGATGGACACAATTACAACAATTGAAACTTTAACAAGGAAGATAAAGGCTTTCCTTGTCGATTCTCTTTTTCTGCCTCACCTAGAAAGTCCCACTATGACATTCAAATCAAGCAGTGACAATGATCAATGAATCTTCGATCGAGACAATCTCTAGAATATTTTATTCTTTGTTATAAACCATTAAGTAGGGTTTCTTGATCAATTAATTACATCTTGTTTTAATGCCTTTGGCGTTCAACTACCAAATCTGGAGAACTGCCTCTCTAGTTCCAAAACCATTTGATTTCTTGGTAATAATTCCCCATTGCATCTTAGAAACTAACAATGAGACCCATCTCTGATTGAGAGTGTCCCATTGACAGGATTCCTGATAACCACTCCCTCGACATTCAATTTAATTGACTTGTTACAATTTAAATATGAATTTGAACTGGAGCACTGTAGTTAAATGCAGATTGTTGCATGCTTAGGATGGATGATATTGTGTTTGATGGACCCTTCTTGATTTTTTGTTCTATTTATCTGTATATACTTGAAGGGATACAAGAAAAGGGAAAAATAATAACCAGAAAAACTAGCATCTGTGTGCATTTAGATCATGTCATTTTAACTTAGCGTGTATTCTTAGTTTACATCTTTCCCCATTTTCTACTTGTTTAGTGTTTCTATTATAAATTATATTTACCCATTAAATCCATGGTGTTTTAAATAAGGTGTTTGATTTTCCTAGGATCTTTTCCCCCTTTTTTGTATTATCCATTTGACACATGTTTTCATCACTGACAGGGTATGGGTATGCCTTTTGGGAAATTAGATCTATACACTGCACTTGCTGGATTTCTTCCTTCATCAGTATACAACACAAGCACCTATAGTTTATTGTTTAAACATATGCTAGAATTTGTGCAAAGTTACATAAGCATTTACCTATCCATTCGGTTAAAATGGTATATTGATTCTTTTTTTGTAGCTTAATCTTCTAAACAACTTGTACATAGTATATTTTAGAGCCCCTTCATTTCTATTCCATGATGAATCCATGTAAGTGACAGAAAAGGTTTTTTAACGCATTATTGTATATCTCTTATTCCTTGCAGTTATTCAATTATATTGTATTTTTATTTTCTTTCCTACACTATTGGTATGTGGACAATGTCTTCCAATAAAAATTGATGTTGGGACATGTTGTAGCCTAATTTGACTCAGTTAAAAATTAAGAGAGGTTCTGAGAAATTCAAGTTTGTTGAGGAACAGGTGTTAGAATGTCAAGAAGACCTGCAATATGCTCAAAAGGATAACCACAAGTGCAACGAGGATTCATTATCACATGTGCACTGGAATCAAAGTCAGGGAAGCAACAACAGCATTAGACCATCAACAAAGGAAAAGGACCGGAGAGGAGAAACTTTAGAAGAAAACGAAAAGGTAGCAAAGGCAGAAAAGAAACAAAGGCATAAAAGGAAGTTAAGGCAAGAAAGGAGCAAAGGCATCCAATCAACAAAAGTAGAGTCGTGAATGGTAAGCGGGTCAAGTCATGAACGTGGGAAAAGTCATGAACGAGTCAAGTGTTCTACGAACAAAAAGGAAGAAACAAACAGGCACAACCAAAGAATCAAAGTCGGAAAACCGGAGTAAGATACAACGAGGACCATTGGATCTGGGCATAGATCAACGATGGAGATTAAATCACAATTAGAGATATTTTGTAAATCACAGATTTTAGTGTTTAGTGCTAAGGAATCACGCAGTATGTTATTTTGATTGCGATGCGATGAGGAGAAGGGCCACCCGTCGGCATAGCGCACCAGCGCATATCGCACATCGCATAAATTATGGTTTAACTCATATCAGTATAGCCTTAAACTTGCAGGCGAAAATTTGTAATAAGTTGTAAAAGTTGCGATGTCGCGATGTGACATCACCATCGCAACTTCACATCGACGATTCCATTGTTTACCATTTAAGCTATTTTTTATAATTTCTGACATGCAATATCAAATAAGTTGTGAAGTTCGATTACTTCCGATTGGTTAACATGTTGTGGGACCCTAAAACCATAGTTCTGCGTGTATGTAAGTGGTTTGAGTTTACGTGCAATATGTTTTAAAGCGACAGTTGTTGATTGTTTCTATATGTATGTTTAATAAAACTCCAATATTCAGATGCGATGTGGTTTCAAAGGTGAACGCCAAATGTTTTCAAATCCAGAGGTAAGGTAGTTCTTGTGTTAAATCGCATCAAAGGGAGAAAAGAGGATTATAACATAAAGTTGGTGAAACTCCTTGGTAATGAAAGAAAGTTTGAATGTGGGTAGAGAGACTCGGGTATGTGATCTGAAGCAGGGCAAAGGAGAAGAAAAGACATAATGCAACAGACACGAGAAGAAGAGGCAGAGTCGGGTAGCAGGTAGCATGATAATAGAATTCGAAATGCAAAAGCTAGGGCAGAGTCGGGTGGAGATATGTTTATACAGACTATTGGGACATCACAGCTGAAATGCACATGGCCATAGGCAGAGTCAGGCAGAAGAGCATATAGTGGCACTTTTGGAAGCATGACAGCTAGGGCAAGTCCGACATAGGGGTGTTGTTGCAAAACTGTGTAGTTATCGCATCATAACAAGAAAGGATACCTCAGCACTTCGGAGGGAGACATCAGCAACAAATCAGACTCACCAAAAGGATTATTCCAAGTGTATGATGTTTTCTTTGTTAAGATCGAAGCTACAATTGTGTCCTTGTTTGAAATGTAATAATTAGTTTAACTTTTTAGGCAGGTTAGGAGTTCAAAGAAGCTCGAGAAGTTACCAACTCCTTTTGTTTGCATTTAAGCAAGAGAGAAAGACAAAAAGAGGGTTCTGATTTATGGACCTCTTGGGGATTACATTTTGTACTTATTTTTCTGATTCGTAAATGAAAGTAGCAGCAAGTTTCCTTCAACTATTGATGGTGATTCGTATTTCTTATTCCATTTTGTGTCCCTTCTCCTTTGAAGGAAGTGAAGTAATGTAGCAACCAGTCTCTTAATTACATCTGCGTGTAAGAATTAAATAACCTTAATTTGCGCTCCTTCACTCCAATTTTTCTCTCTTCACCAACTCTCTCTGAAACTTTAAAGTGGTAGATTCTGCTCCTCAACATATCATTTTGAGTTTCTCCTCTCTTCACAAACTCTTGATGAAACTTTAAAGTAATAGATTTTCTGTTTAAAACATATTATTTCGAAGTTGCCTCTCTCTCCATGAATTTCCTCTAAAACTTTAAAGTGGTAGATTCTGCTCCTCAACATATCATTTTTAGTTTCCCCTACAGTTCTTCTTTCCATTCAGATATCAACAATGAATGGCATTGTGAAATATTTTATTACTCCAAATCATTAAGTGTTTTAGAAAACTAGTTCCCATAGGGATAGAACAAAGACCTCATGATAAAATAATTCCTGTGACACACTTTTAAAATGTTCTTAATCACTGATTCCTTTCACAACCGAGGGATTGTCTCTTAAGATATAACATTTTCTAGCGCCGCTGCCGCAGACGAAGGCACGAAGTTATTTTTCCCTGGGTATTGAAATCTATTTCTTGATGGTGAACAAGATTTAGATACAAATTTGGTTGTTTATTATTCACCTGGTGACTCCACTGATGAAGGTTTCATAAGATGAGGAATTCTGTGGGAAAGAAAATAAGAAATCACTGTGGAAAATACAGATATCAGAGTTCGAATCTTTTAAAGGAAGTTTTATTTTTCACTATCAGTTTGGTGGTCTATTTTCCTTTACATATCAAGAATATTGTTTCCTTCTTTATTTTCTCAGAAGATTATAAGGCCCAAAATGTACATTCTTTATTGGAGAAAGAAGATTTTTCTTCCGATTGTATTATTGATCTTGACATAACTTTATCTCCTAAATATGAAAGGAGAGATGATTGTTGCATTACTATTCCTGAAGGTAATATGTCATAGTATGGGCATAAAGGTGAGGATTCCTCATCTTTCGGTGATAACATTCTATCTCATAATCAATCCTCTTCTTTCCATCTTGGAACCAAGGTTATTTTCAGACCCTTGGTGCTGCCCACAATCCTCGATCAATATCCTGCAAAAGGATTCAAAATTTTTCCAAGTTTTTCCGGAGAGGAGGAAGAGATTTTAGTTGAACAACATATCATGGAATTTGAGTACTTTCTGGAAAAATTTCAAATTATTTCTGAAGATGTGGCTTTAAGGATTTTTTTTCATTCATTAAAGCAGGGTGCTCAGCAATGGTTCCAGTGTTTGGAATCAAGTTCAATTAATTCCTGGCAAGGTTTTCAAGATATATTTCTTATATATTGGGGCAAGCATAAATCATATGAAAAACACCTTTTGGAATTATATTATATCCAGAGGTAGAGCAAAAAATAAATCGTTGAGTTTAATAGGAGGTTTCAAAAAATTTATTTCAGCATGCCAAAAGAGATTCAACCTCCGAAGCTGCAGCTATGGTTTACTATTTGAAGGCTCTTTCTGTTGTCCTGGGTTTTTATCTCAAGGAGAGAAAGCCTTGCACTCCAGAGCTGATGTTTATTTATGCACAGGAAATCGAAGATAATGTGTGGGCTTGTAGAAATTTCTCCTGTCATGTTGAAAGAACAAGTTTTTTTGAAGACAAGAGGGCCTGTCAAGAAAACATTGTAATTTCTTTACAAGAGAATGCAAATTCAAAGATGAACAAGGATTTTCAAAAGGGGTCAGGGGATTCTTGTATTGATGAAACACAAGAATTCAAGAATTTTAAGGACTCTGTTCAGAAATTTGTTGCAAAAACTTAACTACACATTGAAAGCCTAGAATATCATTACAATTTTCATAATTTTAATGTTTTTGTGAATACAGGAGAAACTAGTGGAGCTTCTCAGGTGTGCTTGCAGGAGGGGGAAGATTTTTATCAATAATTGGCATTATATGAAGAACATCAGCATTATGAGGAACAAACCTTAGATTTATCTTTCCAACCTAAATGGTTATCAGCAGAAAATAACAATCAATATTCTCACATACAACCTCAAATAAAGGAGTCAAGCAGTGAAAGAAGCTGCCCTAGTCAAATAAGTCTACATCAGCAATATTTTCAAGAAAAGGAAGCAACTGAATATTTGTCTCATCCGTTCTATGATCCAGTGGCTGATTATCAGACAAATTTCTTTTTTCAGCAACAAGCATTTATGCAAGGGTACGTGCAAAGCTCTGTATCTCGAAAATTTTCATTGTACATCCCTGTTTTGATTTTTAAATTTCCACAGTATGGAGGCATTAAGTCTAACACAGAGATGTTAGGTTGGTGCCATTAGAAGGCTGACTTCAACTAATTAAGTTCAGCAATGTGTATATATAGGAGTAGTGCATAAATAAGCTCAGAAGTTGAGCATTTTTAGCTGTAGTATTTTCATTTCGGTATTTTCAATTTAAGAATCAGGGAAGGAGTCCAAAGTGTAGTAGGTTTCTAGAGGTTTTCATACTAGATCATCTCCCATTTGGATTTCACTCCATGCCCAATAAAGGCTATTGATATACAAGTTCTCTTTGACTCCATGCCCAATAAAGGCTACTAATCTACAAGTGTTCTTTGACTCCATGCCCAATAAAGGCTACTGATCTACAAGTTCTCTTTGACTCCATGCCCAATAAAGGCCACTGATCTACAAGTTCTCAACACTTTGTTACCAAATTGTTGTCCCCAATTGGAGCCAGATATTGTAGCCTAATTTGACTCACCTAAAAATCAAGAGAGGTTCTGAGAAATTCAAGGTTGTTGAGGAATAGTTGTTAGAATGTCAATAAGACCTGCAATATGCTCAAAAGGATAACCACAAGTGCAACGAGGATTCATTATCACATGTGCATTGGAACCAAAGTCAAGGAAGCAGCAACAACATTAGACCATCAGCAAAGGCAAAGGAGAAGATAGGTGCAACTTTAGAAGAAAAGGCAAAGGTAGCGAAGGCATAAAAGAAACAAAGGCATCAAAGGAAGTTAAGGCAGAAAAGGAGCAAAGGTAGCCAATCAGCAAAAGTAGAGTTGTGAACATGCTGGACAGAGTCGTGAACGGTAAGCGGGTCATGTCGTGAACGAGTCAAGTGTTCTACGAACAATAAGGAAGAAACAAATAGGCACAACCAAAGTCGGCAAACCAAAGTAAATATACAACAAGGACCGTTGGATATGGGCATAAATCAACGATGGAGATTAAATCGCAATTAGAGAGATTTCGCAAATCACAAATTTTAGTGTTTAGCGCTAAGGAATCACGGAGTATGCTATTTGGCTTGTGATGCGATGAGGAGAAAGGCCACGTGTCGGCATAGCGCACTAGCACATATCGCACATCGCATAAATTATGGTTTAACTCTTATCGGTATAGCCTTAAACTTGTGGGCGAAGATTTGTGATAAGTTATAAAAGCTGTGATGTAGTGATGCGACATCGTCATCACAACTTCACATCGATGATTTCATTGTTTACCATTTAAGATATTTGTTATAAGTTTTGACATGCAATATCAAATAAGTTGTGAAGTGTGATTGCTTACGATTGGTCACCATGTAGCGGGACCCTGCAACCACAACTCTGCGTGTATGTAAGTGGTTTGAGTTTATGTGTGATCTATTTTAAAGCGACCACTATGGATTGCTTCCATATGTATGCTTAATAAAACTCTAATATTCAGATGTGATGTGGTTTCAAAGGTGAACGCTAAAGGTTTTCAAATCCAGAGGTAAGGCATTTCTTGTGTTAAATCACATGAGAGGGAGAAAAGAGGATTATAACATAAAGCCAATGAAACACCTTGGTAATCAAAGAAATTCAAAACGTGTGTAGAGAGACTCAGGTATGTGGTCCGGCGCAGGGAAAAGGAGAAGAAAATACATAATGCAGCAGACACAAGCAGAAGAGGAAAAGTCGGGTAGCATGTGACATGATGATAGCATTCGAAATGCAAAAGCATCGGTAGAGTCAGGTGGAGATACGTTTATACAGACTATTGGGACATCACAGTTGAAACGCACAGGGGAATAGGAAGATTCAAGCAGAAGAGCATATAGTGGCACTGTTGGAAGCACAACAGCTAGGGAAAGTGGGGCACAAGGGCGTTGTCGCAGAACTGTGCAACTATCGCATCATAATGAGAAAGGACACCTCAAAACTTCGGAGGGACACACAAAAAACAAATCAGACTCTGCAAAAGGATTATTCTAGTGTATTATGTTTTCTTTTTTAAGTTCAAAGCTACAATGGTGTTCTCGTTTGCATTGTAATAATTATTTTAACAATTTAGGCAGTTTAGGAGTTCCAAGAAGCTCGAGAAGTTACAAACTCCTTTTGTTTGTATTTAAGCAAGAGAGAAAGAAAAAAAGATGGTTTTGAGTTCTAGACCTCTTAGGGATTACATTTTGTACTTCTTCTTTTTTATTGGTAAATGAAAGTAGGTGCAAGTTTCCTACAACTGTTGATGGTGATTCGTATTTCTTGTTCCATTTTGTGTCCCTTCTCCTTTGAATGAAGTGAATTAATGTAGCAGATGGTCTCTTAATTACATCTGTGTGTAAGAGTTAAATAACCTTAATTTGCGCTCCTTCACTCCAACTTTTCTCTCTTCACCAACTCTCTCTGAAATTTGAAAGTGGTAGATTCTGCTCCTCAACATATCATTTTGAGTTTCCCCTCTCTTCACAAACTCCTCATGAAACTTTAAAGTAAAACATTATGTGTTTATAGCATATTATTTCGAAGTTTCCTCTCTCTCCATGAATTTCCTCTGAAACTTTAAAGTGGTAGATTCTACTCCTCAGCATATCATTTTGAGTTTCCCCTGTAGTTCTTCTTTCTATTTAGATTTCAACAGTGAATGCCATTGTGAAATATTTTATTAATCCAGATCATTAAGGGTTTTAGAAAACTTGTTCCCAGAGGGATAGAACAAAGACCTCATGATAAAATAATTCCTGTGACACACTTCTAAAATGTTCTGAAGCACTGATTCCTTTCACAACCGAGGGACTGCCTCTTAAGATATAACAGGACCAACAATGAAAATCTCTTAAATGGTGAATTTTATATTGGTCTCTGACAAAAGTGCACTAGAACTCAAAACCCTCTGAATGCGGGTAGAGAGACTTGGGTATGTGGTCCCACGCAAGGTAAATGATAATAAAATACATAACGCAACAGTCACGAGCAGAAGAGGTAGAGCTGGGTAGTAGGTGACATGATGATAGCATTCGAAACGCAAAAGCATGGGCAGAGTCAGGTGGAGATATGTTTAAACAGACTATTGGGACATCACAGCTGAAACACACAGGGGAATAAGCAGAGTCAGGCATAAGAGCATATAGTGGCACTGTTGGAAGCACAATAGCTAGGGAAAGTGGGGCATAGGGGCGTTGTTGCAGAACTGTGTAGCTATCGCATCATAACGAGAAAGGACACCTCAACACTTTAGAGGGACACATCAGCAACAAATCAAACTTGGCAAAAGGATTATTTCAAGTGTATTATGTTTTATTTTCTAAGATCGAAGCTATAATGGTGTCCTTGTTTGCAATGTAATAATTAGTTTAACAGTTTAGGAAGTTTAGGAGTTCCAAGAGCTCGAGCAGTTACAAACTATTTTTTTTTTGTATTTAAGCAAGAGAGAAAGACGGAAAGAGGGTTCCAAGTTCTAGACCTCTTAGGGATTACATTTTGTACTTCTTTTTCTGATTGGTAAATGAAAGTAGCAGCAAGTTTCCTTCAACTATTGATGGTGATTTGTATTTATTGTCCCATTTTGTGTCCCTTCTCCTTTGAATGAGGTGAAGTAATGTAGCAGCCAGTCTCTTAATTACATTTGTGTGTAAGAGTTAAATAACCTTAATTTGCGCTCCTTCACTCCAACTTTTCTCTCTTCACCAACTCTCTCTGAAAATTTAAAGTGGTAGATTCTGCTCCTCAGCATATCATTTTGAGTTTCCCTTCTCTTCACAAACTCCTCATGAAACTTTAAAGTAAAATATTTTGTGTTTACAGCATATTATTTCGAAGTTTCCTCTCTCTCCATGAATTTCGTCTGAAACTTTAAAGTGCTAGATTATGCTCCTTAGCATATCATTTTGAGTTTCCCCTGCAGTTCTTCTTTCTATTTTGATATCAGTAGTGAATGATTGTGAAATATTTTATTAATCCAAATCATTAAGGGTTTTAGAAAAAAAATTCGCAGAGGGATAGAACAAAGACCTCATGATAAAATAATTCCCATGACACACTTTTAAAATGTTCTTAAGTACTGATTCCTTTCACAACCGAGGGATTGTCTCTTAAGATATAACATTACCAACAATGAAAATCTCTTAAATGGTGAATTTTATATTGGTCTCAGAAAAAAGCACACTACTGGCCAGGTTTTATTCTAGAGGAATAGATTTTGTTGTGAGTTTTCTAATATTTGTTTTTTATCTTCCATATGGAAAGTTTATCACGAGCCATTCTCTATATTATCATTTTAATTTCCCATTTGATTATAAATTATCCCTATTGTACAATATACTCATTCCTTTTTTTTATCTATGATGAGACAGGGCAGAGAAAAGGCATTTGCCATTACACTGATAATAAGACATCAAATTTTTACCCAGGCGAAAATTGATGTACTCCATTGTTTTGTGGTAGGTTTATCTGCACATGTCTTGGAATCAACATTATTACATGTGTAATTACTTGTATTGGTCATGTTGTTGCAGAGATTACCAATATATTTTGTCATCGTTTTCTATCTTGTGTTTTAAATCTATGTGCAATATTTTCATCTTGGTGCATGTTTATGAAAAAATGGTTTTCAGCCCCAAAAATTAGAGATCATTTACTTCTAAACAATTCCTTTATATTTTATTGCTTAAGCCTCAAGATATTTCTATTCATACTGTTGTCACAAAAAACCAGGTCTGGGAGATCAGGATGGTTGATGTTGTATACTTCATTTTTATTTTGGTCCAAATTATAATGTTTGTTGTCCTTCACCTGAACATAGTATTCCACCCTTGTTTTCCTCCTCATTTTAGTGGAAGCAGGATTTTCACTATTTCCCTCCCTCCCACCACATGCTCATGAATTGTTTATCATCTTTTGTTCTACTAAACTACTCTAACCCATGCATTGCTCATGGAAATCTCTGCCCTTGGAAACTTATAGTCAGTTATAGGCTTCCTAGGCTGAAAGGATAAAATATATCTCCCATCATGATTCACGATTCATCATCCACGATCATTTTTTTTTAATTTTTCATCGTCTACTAGTCACTTCATCATGTCTGCACAAGGAAGGAGGACTAGTTGAGTAGCTACTTTATGTAAGTAGGCCCTTCGAATGTGGGAAAAGACATATAGATCTCTATCATCACCCTCTAACGTGATAAATGTATGTGGGTAAGTTTCCTCCTTTAACATTCGGAACATCTCACTCACCCAAGTGAGGATTATTTTTCAACTCCATATTACTGGAGGTTTCTATATATACGGCCTTCTTAGGCTCTTTTGGCTCTATCTCCATAGAGAAACCTTCCGCAAAGGAACTTTCTGCCTTTGGCCCTTTAGGCTTCTTAGGCTTTTACTATGGGTAAAAGTTATTTCAGTTGCATGGTTGGTTGTTTAGATGCCACATACGCTACATCTTTCTAGTGCATGGGAAGTTCACCTAGGAAATGATATGCACCACAGTAAATTTTGCCACACCTGCATTGTAATGTTAAATCTGAAAAATAATTTTTTCTCACACCAAAACTGTAATGTTAGATATGAGCACACCATGAAGACTAGATTCAACAACATCCATAATCACTTTAATGTTTACATTCACTAATACACATAAATATTCCAATTTGATAACTGAAATTTACAAAACCAATATCTCTCACACAACAATGGATGAACAACAAACTAATTTTCCATTTGACCATTGCATCAAACAATTTGATGTAGCTCTATCCAACACCTAGGAAATGTGTAATCTCTCACACAACCATCAATACCCAAGATATTTGGTGTCTTTCTATTTTATCAATCCATCCTGTGCTTCCAGCAACATAATTTCTTTGTCCTTTTATTAATTTTAGCAGGGACTTGCTGCTTCATAACCTCCCTTGTTTATCTTGTTATCATTTGAGAGTATTTAAATTGAATATAAATAAAATTAAAATTCTTTTCTTTTAGCTATAAATTGTACTTATTATATTTATGTATGTTTATTTCTTAGTTAAAATGGTGAAAAATATGGGGAGGTTTGTTCTTGGTCTCAAGTGGAATTAAAAAATAAAATTTAAGTGGGGCATAAACATGGCATCAAATAATTAGGCTAAGGAATTAGAAATTTCAAATGGGATGAAACTCATTGATGCAAGGTGAATTATGATGTTATTTTTTATTAGGGACTTAGTTTTCATTTTCAAATTTATGTGTATAGATTCCTAATTGCATTGATGACAAACTGGTAATATTTGGCAAGTGGATACAAAAGGAAGCCAATAGTTTTGAATAAATAGAATATTAACATGTGTTATTAAATCTAATCAACATGAGGTCTAATTGGTGAATATGGCCACTTGTTTTTGTGGTGTATTCCTTAAAAAAAAAAATGTCGTAGTCTCTTCCCCAAAACTCATTAACCTTAGTCAAGATCAAAAAAACTTTTGTAAGCCAAGTGGAAACTAAACAAAAATGATATATTAAATATGGAAGGACAATGATTAAGGTTTCTTAATTTTGTGGTATCTTCATACATTTGTTTTTCAATGCTTAAGTAGGCTAATGAGGTGCAAAGAAGCATGGCTATTATGATATGTGATTTAATGGTTTTGAGTGGAATACTTTTTAGAATGACTAATGGAAATATTTTATAGTTTTTCTGATCGATTGTTCTAAGTGGTGATGAGCCCAATTCATTTTCTTTATCTAAAGCTAGATTGATTTGGGTTTTTCATCCTTCACTTTGTTTTGAAATACTTTCTTGACCTCAGATTTAAGACCTTAGTGCTTAGTTTCTAAAGGATTCATTGTAGTACCTTGTTGGAATTAACACTAAATTCATGTCTTATAATATTTGGGTATATTATCCTGGATGTGGGTGAATATTGATAGCAGGAATACGGCAAGCCTAGTGTGTGACACATGGCTCAACCACATGGTCACGCATGGGCTTAAGCTGCGGGCATTAAAACCTGCCAAATGCATTAAAAAAGGCTTCATTAATTTGCTTGTCGGTCGATGCAATCACCACCCTTTCAGAATGCCTCTATGCTGCAACATTCCTCCATCGCCTTCAAGTTGTATCTGCCCCTTTGTGGTCTCTGAGCTGAGCTCTAGAACACCCATATGGAGGCGATGCAGCCTTTATTGTTGTATTATTCTCACCCCTGGCCACCACGTGTCCCATAGCTTCCATTGCAACCTTAATTTTGATTATGAGCCTTTGGCTCCTCAAACCTCTGTCCCTTCTTCTCTTCAGTCCTTTTTTCCTTTGGCTCTACTCTCTCAACCCATCACCATTGCCTCCACCAGCTCCACTATGCCTAGACGCCACCGGATGTGATGTCGTCGTGGCAGTGGGCGTGGACAGGCTTCTCAATCTCCACTTTCCCACTGCTCTGATTCTTCTTCTCCGTCTCTTGAGGATTCCTATGGTCATTATCCTACAGCTCGTAGCGGCAGAGGCCGAGATCTGGCTTCGAGGCGGTCTCATTCCATAACTCCTGTTTGCACTTCGGGGTTGTGCCACCCCACCAGTCTCTCCTCCCTGCCTCTGCCAAATTTGGAGACACTGCCCTCTCCGTCCACTGCACACTCTGCACATTTAAACTACAACTACACCTTGGACCGCCCTCGTATCACTGCCACCATCTCCATCAGATTCAAGAAGGAAGATTCCCCTGCTGACAGCCTTCGCCCCAAGAAAATGATCAGAAAATCCACAATTGACTTGGTGCCTTAGCAACCTTCGCACAAATCCAAAGCTCTCCCCATCATTCATGGTGCCCCTTCTTCCAGCAGCAACGACAAGGATAGCAGTGACAGCGACATCAATGGCAGCAACAATAGCAGTAGGGATTGGTCTGGCGATGATGATTGCAAGGGCAATGCTCGCACCACCCTTACTCTGGAACATGTCGCATCTCAATAAAAGATGGTTGATGACTCCTCCACAGATTACAGGTGCCTAATTGTGGAGGAGCCACTGCCCCCGTGCAATGACTGTAGGTTTTAACCCTGAACAGAAATTATCTACACACGAATATTATAATAGAAAATAAACAATAGCGAGAGCATAAAACATAAAACAGATAAACACAGAGATTTTCCCCTGGATCCCAAATTGGGACGACCAGCTTGATTTTTCATTATATTCCTTTTAGTGTTACAACACACATATATATACATGCCGAAGCATACATAAACCCCAATCCATAAACCCTGGATTAGAACATAACCGTAGTTCCCTTGACCGGATCTACAAAAATACTGTGGTAAACGACCATCACTTAATACATTTATATGTGTTAAGACAAATCTTATGACGTTGACACCCGCGAAATAAGGACCAAAAATGCCTGCCAAGGCTCCTCGGGACCCCAAGGTCAGGGTCGACCCCCGTGACCTCCTGCGCCTAAAGACAAGCACGCTCAGTACAGCAGGCCAGCCGGGAAAGAATATACACATACCCAACATTCTCCGCTTGTTGTTTTCTTTCCATGGGGGCCACAGAGGGCTTATTGGCTGGCTCCACCTTCAACACCCATTTTTTCTCTACACCAAGAGAACTTCTGAGTGCTCACAGACTTTGTCAATGCATCTGCAACATTCTTCAAAATGTCCACCTTTACCAGCAACACCCTTTTAGCCTCAACCATATATCTCACAAAGTGATATTAAACATCAATGTGATTTGTCTTTGAATGATAAGCAGGGTTCTTAGCCAAGAAAATTGCACTTTGGCTATCACAGCCTATCCTTATAGCTTGCTGCACCAACCCCATACTTGAACACAATCTCTACAACCAAACTGCTTCCTTGCTTGCATGAGTGGCTGCCATGTATTCTGCCTCTGTAGTTGAAAGAGCCACTACAGACTGTCTTTTACTCATCCAACTGATTTCACCTCCAAATAGGCTAAACACATACCCACTTGTAGATCTTCTTTGGTCCAGATCTCCAGCCCAGTCTGCATCAACAAAACCACGAATGTCCAACATTCTTTCCAATCCTGGTCTTCCATGGTAGCACAAGCCATAATCACTAGTGCCACGTAAATATCTGAAAACCCGCTTCACTGCTGTCCAATGCTCCTTCCCTGGGTTTGACATAAACCTGCTCAATACTCCCACTGCATGTGCAATGTCTGGTCTAGTACAGACCATTGCATACATCAAGCTACCCACTGCCCTTGCATATGGAACACGGGACATATACTCCTCTTCTTCTTGTGTCTTGGGACACTGTTCAGCAGACAGCTTTACACCTACAGGAATAGGAACATTCACCGGTTTACTATCCTGCATATTGAACCTATGCAATATAGTCTCGACATACTTCCTCTGGTTTAACCAGAGCTTCCTCTTTGCCAGATCTCTCTTAATTTCCATGCCCAAAATATAGTTTGCAGCACCAAGATCCTTCATGTCGAATTTGGAGAACAGTTGGGTCTTCAAATCTTGGATAATTTCTTTGTCATTTCTAATCAACAACATATCATCCACATACAAGACCAAATAAATAACATGATCACCAATTAATTTAAAATAAACACAGTGATCCTCCTTGCTTCTGGTGAAGCCAAGTCCCCGTATATAGGTATCAAATTTCTGATACCACATCCTTGGTGACTGTTTTAACCCATACAGAGACTTCTTCAACCTGCATACCAGTTCTTTCTTACCCTCCACCATAAAGCCTTCAGGTTGCTTCATGTAGATCTCCTCTTCTAGATCCCCGTGAAGAAATGTTGTCTTCACATCCATCTGTTCTATCTCAAAATCAAATGCAGCAGCAACAGATAAAAGTAATCTAATAAAAGTAACTTTGGCAACAGGAGAAAAAATATCACCAAAATCAATTCCCGGCACCTGGGAATAACCTTTCGCTACCAACCGAGCTTTGTATTTCTCCACCTTGCCTTATACATTCATCTTCTTCTTAAACACCCATTTGCTCCCAATGGGCTTCCTTCCAGCCGGCAACTCCACCAAATCCCATGCATCATTTTTGTGCAAGGATGCCATTTCATCAACCATGGCCTCCTTCCAGAGTTTTCCATCCTCTGAATCTACTGCCTCCCTGACAGTTCTGGGATCATCATTAGTTATAGTTAAGGCAAAACTTGAACAGAAAGCAGATGGACAATACCTTTCTAGTTGCCTTCTTTCTCGAACTAATCTTCTAATAGCTGGAGTTTGTGGCTCTTCATATTCTGAGTCTTCTTCTGTTGTAGAGTCTGATTCATCCTCCTTTAGCTCAAACTCTATCTTCTCATGTTCCTTTGGTAGGACTTCATGTTTAACAACATCTTTCACTTCTCTAAACACCACATCTCGGCTGTACACAACCTTCCTTGTTTCTGGGTTCCAAAGCTTGTAACCCTTTAAACCATCCTTATACCCAATAAAGATGCACCTTTCAGATTTATTATCCAACTTGGCCCTTTTCTCCTTTGGAACATGTACATATGCATCACATCCAAATACCCTTAGATGTGAAAGAGAGGGTTTATTACCAGTCCATACCTCATGTGGAGTCTTATCCTCCAACACTGATGAAGGTGATCTGTTAACCAGATAGCATGTAGTCTCCACTACCTCTGCCCAGAATTCTTGTCCTAACCCGGTACCACTGAGCATGCTTCTTGCCTTTTCCATCAGTGTTCTGTTCATTCTTTCTGCAACTCCATTTTGTTGAGGTGTGTATGGAGTAGTCTTATGTCGTGCTATACCACACTTCTTACAGAACTCTTCAAATTCCTTCTTGCAGAACTCCCCACCATTATCTGTCCTCAGCGCCTTTATCTTCTTCTCTGTCTGGTTTTCCACCAGAGCCTTAAATTCTTTAAATTTGTCAAAGACTTGAGATTTATTCCTCAAGAAATATATCCATGTATTCCTTGAGAAGTCATCTATGAATGAAACATAGTACACAGACTTTCCCAGTGATGGAACTGACACAGGTCCAAACACATCACTGTGCACAAGTTCTAATATCTTGTTCGCCCTCTTAGCACCAGAAGGAAAACTCACCCGATTATGCTTCCCATATACAAAATGTTCACAGAAATCGAAATCCAGAGAGCAATTAGACATACCTTCTACCATACCATTTCTATGCAGTATCAGAAGGCCCTTCTCTCTAATATGTCCAAGCCTTTGATGCCATAGCATGGTCTTTTCTCCAGACATAGCTAGGCTTTCCGTCCCACTTTCAGGAACCACAGAACTGTTACACCCATCAATAACTGTGCTACCTTGTAGCTTGTACAGAGTTCCAGTCCGAACTCCCCGCATTAATACCAGTGCTCCCCGAACCATCTTGCAGGCATCTTTCTCGAACACTGTTTTTACACCTGCATCATCCATCTTGCTTACGGAAATCAGATTTCTGGCCAATGCAGGAATATGCAGAACACCAGGAAGTGTTCTAATCCTTCCACCTTGCAGCTTCAGCTTGACCTTTCCACGTCCAATGATTCCGGCCTTCCTATCATCCCCTAGGAAGACATCACCACCATCATATTTCTCATACTCGCAGAACCACTCCCTATGGGGAGTGAAGTGAAAGGATGCACCTGGGTCAATCAACCATGACTCATGATCTACATGTGTATTTGAAGAAGAAGCCAAATACACATCCCCACCTTCATCCGAGGTGGTTTTTGCCTTTGCAGAAGGAGCTTCATCAGATCCCTTTCCTTTCTCAGGAGCTTTAGATCTGCATTCCTTTTTGTAGTGCCCTTCCTTTCCGCATTTCCAGCACACCTTTACAAACTTTCCAGGAGATTTAGATCTCCCACTCGAAACCTTATTCTTGTTTCTGTTCTGGGACCTTCCTCGTACAGATAAGGCATCTCCATTTTGACCCTCCATATTTCTCCGTCTCATTTCCTTCGACAGCAAGGCTGAGACAATATCATCAAAGTTCAAGGTAGTTGTATTGCTACCTATTGTAATAACCAGACTATCCCACGAGTCTGGTAGAGAGCACAACAAACTGATGCACTTATCTTCATCTGATATTTTAATATCAACAGATGACAACTGACTTACCACAGTATTGAAGGCGTTCAGATGCTCTGTCACCGAGTTTCCATCCTTCATCCTCAGGTTATACAGCTTTTTCCGCAGGAACAACTTATTCACCAGAGACTTAGATTGATACAAAGTCCCTAGCTTGTCCCACAAGGCCTTCGCCGTAGCTTCCCTAGATACATTCAACAATACTGAATCTGAGACACACAACCGTATTGTGCTCTTAGCCTTCCGATCCAGTTTCTTCCAGTCTTCATCTAACATTGCCGTTGGTTTAGTACCTGGATCTACCGCGATCCACTGATCTTTATCCACCAGCAGATCCTCCATCTTGAGCTTCCATAACTCAAAACTCTGACCATTAAATTTCTTGATCTCTATCTTCCCGCCGCTCGCCATCTTCTTTCACCACAAGAATCGATTCCGCAGATCTCCCACTGAACAGGGTCTACCTCGGGCCCAAGCAAAAAACCCTCAGCAGTAAAGGCGTCCCCTTAAAGCCGAACCTAGCTCTGATACCAAATGTAGGTTTTAACCCTGAACAGAAATTATCTACACACGAATCTTATAACAGAAAATAAACAATAGCGAGAGCATAAAACATAAAACAGATAAACACAGAGATTTTCCCCTGGATCCCAAATCAGGACGACCAGCTTGATTTTTCATTATATTCCTTTTAGTGTTACAACACACACATATATATACATGCCGAAGCATACATAAACCCCAATCCATAAACCCTGGATTAGAACATAATCGTAGTTCCCTTGACCGGATCTACAAAAATACCAGGGGCCGAAAACCATCGTACCCCAATACCATGTGCAAAACCATGCACAAAACCATGGACGTGGACTACCCGCCGGAAATTAAGGACCAAAATTTTTTGTCGGGGCACTGCCTCGGACCTCGACAGGGGGGGCTACCGCCCCCCCTGTGACCCCCCCGTTGCACCCAACGCAAAGGGGGGGCTATCGCCCCCCCTCTTACCCCCCCGCGCGTGTTTAGTCGTGGAAAGAATATAACACATACCCAACAATGACACCTAGTTTCTACAAGTTTCTTTTCAATTTGGGTCTCTTTTTCTGGATTACTATGCCTCTTTTGGATTTTTTTGTAATTTTCTTCTCTCTTTTGTATGAAGTTGGTTTCCCCGTTGTGGGCAGCTGCAGTAAGACTGGGTTGACTGGTTTCCCCTTCTGGGGCAGTCACTATTTTGTTCTTTTGGCTTATAATGCCTCTGGAATTGGTTAGTCTAGCAATTCCAGAGGCCAGACATTCCATGTACTATATGTTATATTAATAGAATTAAGACTTAGAAAAAAAAAATATTTGGGTATCTTCAAATATTCTTAGGATTTCATCTTCTCTCAACATGGGAAAATCACATGGTGAGTTTTTTGAATACATATCAATTTTTTTTCCCATTGATCGCAATTCTATCCTTTATCAAAATTTTATATGGGGAGGTTGGAAAATGGATTCAGGAGTTGTTATGGTCATTTGTTTGTAATGTCACTTGCAAGATTTGAAGGGTAAATTTTTCATGTGCTATGTTAAAATGAATTTGGTATGGGAAATAACTTCCAATATGGGCAATGCCCATTGTGTCAAATTGTTGAAGTTGATTATATTTTAAGAAGTAACAAAAGTCTTAAGAATAAAAACCTCAACTTTATCAATGAAAAGAATGTTTCACTCTCAGGAGGATATCAAAATAAATGACTACACCTTAGTTATGGAAACCATTTTTAGTCAAATATACTAATAGAGTCTCTACATGCTCAATATATCACCCTTTAGTAAATGGATTTTAATTTAACTAGAAGTTCCAAATCCATTATTCAAATGATAAAATTTCTTATGGATCAACTGATGGGGATGTTCAAGAGGATGACATTGTACTAAATCAACTTGTATATGTGGAAATGACGAGTAAGGAAAAAAAACTTTCAATTGATACTAAAGAATGGAAACCTACGACAAGCATCTTTTTCCTTAACAATTATGCAAATTTTATTTTATTTTAGGAATTCACTATAAAATTTGTAGTAATAATATCTTTTCAAAATTTCCTAAAAAAGAATTTCATACATATATTTTGTAGTTAAAATTCAAATAGTTGAACAATTTCAAAACATAAAACTATAAGTTATGCCCTATATATATTGTATCGTTATGTTTTTTAGTGTAACTGCGAAAATGATGTCTACTAAAAATACTTACTACGACTATTATTATTTAGATAGTTAAATGGCCCAAACAAGTTGGATTCAATCATGGAAGGTAAGAATTTTTTCACTGTTGAGTAAGGTTCATTTCTCATGAGGGCCTAATCCTAAATGCATGGGGGCACCTTGAGGTAGTGGTTGAACGTGTGGTTGCACCTAGAGAGACTATACAAAAAGTGGTATTGTGACCCATGTAGAGATAGGTGGATCAAATACCACCCCCGTGTCCATTTTTTAAGTAATAACCCAAAGGCGTTGGATCCGATGGTGGAAAGTGAGAAGTTTTTCAACATTGGGCAAGGTTAAATTCCCATGATGGTCTAACGTTGGATCCATCAGGGAACCTTTAGGTAGTGGCCCAAGTCGTTATTGCACCTAAAGAGACTATATTAAAATGTTTCGTGTGACCCATGCAAACATAGGTGGATTAAATCCCCTCATATACTTATTTTAAATAATAATAAAAATAAGACAAAGCCATGGTGGAAAGCAAGGAATCCATCACCATCATGCAAGGTTCAATTCCCATGATGACCCAAACTTGAAGCCATGGGGGAACCTTGAGATGGTGGTTGAATGTGTGTTTTCACCTATATCTATTATATAAAAAATAGTCCAGTGACTTGTGCACACATAATTGGATCAAAGCCCACCCTAGTTTCTTTATTTAAAAAATACCACAGGGGTTTACATCAATTGGAAATAAAGTGGATTTTTAAGGAACTCCTTGTGACATTGTTGGTTCAATCCTCTCCTAGCTCGTGTTTTTTGCTTGGGTGGTATGTGTTGCACCTAGAGGTTATAGTGGTAGCATTTAGAATCGACCCTATGTCACATGATTATGAACTTGGACTACTTTCCAATTCCTCTAGGCACACACAAACACACGAAAGAAAAAAGTGTATACTAAATAATATATGAAGTGGAAGGTGTGGGAGGGAATACATATAAGGACAACTACATATACTACACATGGAGCCTCAAATTCATGACTAACAACATGGTGGAAGAATATGCCTTACTACAAGGCTTAAAATTAGCTAATTGATTGAACATTTCTAATCTCATAGTGATACCAAAATCTAGTATAATCATCAATCGTATGATATCAAACTCTTTCTATCCATTTTAATCTAGCTTATAATTTAGTAAGAATAAATAACATACCACAATGAAGAATAAAAAAACAACCAAATTTGAATGATTGAACAAAATAAAATAGTGCACTACCCACAAACAAAAGAGATATATAATAAATATTGTAAATATAGAACTTGATAAAACCACGGAAGTATTACTAAACAATGGACTCAACTTTTGTGTAGCTCCAAGAAAGATTCCATACAAAGATATAATCTACAATGTTGAAAACACTATTAAAAACCTAATAGAAAATATGTCTAAGGATATTTTTCAGGAATGCGTTATTGTTCTAAAAAATGTCATACCTGCGAAAATAAATTTAAACAAATAAGAAACTGTGGATCTTAAAGAATTAAGAAACAACAAGGATATTACACTATGGAAGGAATATAAATTCAATGTGACTATAATTATTAATATCGAATATTATAAGTAGAAAATTAGTGAGGACCATAAGATAGTTATAGGAAGGCACATAAAGATCCCATGTACAAGATTATAAAGAAGGACTCTCTAGCAATCAAAAAATATTCTTTGGATGAGCATATAAAATAGAATTTGATCCCTAGTAATACATTAATGCCACAAATTTATGGTCTACCAAAAATAAATAAGAATGGAATTCCACTAAGGCCTATTGTCAACATACTAGGTTCTCCCACCATGGAGTTTGAAAAATATTTGGCTTGGAAGATCAAACCTCTCATAAGAAGAAATTATTATTTTATTAAAGACTTAATTCATTTGGTAAACATAATAAAAAGATAGAAGGATTCTGAGAATGATATATTAGTTCATTTTAGCATCATCTCCCTCTTTACAAAAAATCTATTTGATGAAGTTGTATGTATCATCAAAAGTGCCTCCAATGATGAAACAAATAACTTGGTTGATCTTTTCTTAAAGTCCACATAATTTATTTTTCATGGTGAAATATATAAACAAACTTAGGGTGTTGCAATGAGATCACCTCCCTCACTAGTTGTTGCAAACCTATTTATGGAACATTTTGAAAGAAAAACATTGGAATTCTTTCCCATAAACCTAAATGGTGGCTCTTATTTATCAATGATATTTATAGTAATTGACCACATGTGGAAGGTAGATTAAAGGATTTCATGAACCATCTCAATAAAAAATATGAATGAATAAAACTCACCATGGAAAAGGAGGAAAACATGTGCCTCCTCTTCTTGTATGTACTTACCACAAAAAGAAGATGGAACACCAGGGAACTAGGTGTATATAAAAGAAACTCATACTAATAGATATCTACATGCATAATCACATCACCATCCCATGACAAAAATAGGAGTTATCAAAACCTTGGCCACCTATGCTATAATAATTTCAGATATGGACCACCTAGAATAAGAAATCAATTATATTATAAATTTCCTTAAAGCTAATGACTACAAAGAAGAAGATATCTATAAAAATATTAGGAACTCTTATATAGGAAATAATAGAGACAAAAAACCCTAGTGAAGGAAATCCAAGAACTACTCTCCTATACATCCTGGGTACTATTAACAAAATTTCCAGGATCCTAGGAAGAAGGAGCATAAGAGTATCTTTATATTCTCTAAACTGTATAAAAAATATACTAGATACTGTCGAATTTCCTATTGAATTAAAACTACATAAACAATATATGTAATACCTTGGTCATGTTGCAAGGTGTATTTTGGAGAAACATGGAAGCCACTCAAAACTAGACTAAAAAACACAACATAGATATAGATCATGGAAGGATAAAAAAAATATGCAATTGTTGAGAAATCTCAGACTTTTAACCTTTACATATTCCTGGTAGACTTAAGGGTGATATAAAGGCCCCTAATCACTACTAAAAGAAAAAATAAGAATCTCTAGAGATCAATAAATTTGTTAATAATATCATTATGATGATGGCTAAAAGGCAAAAGATGCTTGCAAACCTATTGTTTATTGTATTAAAAAAACTCAACCTCCTTCACCAAACATTGTTGTGCATACTCAAGATGATCATAAGTATTGAGTTGTTCACTTCCTATATAATTACATATAAATGATATTAAGTATTGAGATAAGGGTGCTTGTGAGATATATTAGTTCTCTTGAGGAGGAACCTTTTTCGTGGTTCAAAACGTTCAAAACATTGAGAAAATAATATATGTTAACTTCAATGTAGATCTCCTTTTATTAAAGAATAAATTATTCTTGCCACTCCTTTGATATGGTGCAATGGTTTCATATCCCAAGGAAGACAACCTGATGGCATAATTTTAGGCCAATTTGGTCACTTAGAAAAAAAATGGGACTCTCATAATGAACAATAAGGCTTCTACACAACCTATCCGTCAATGTTTCCTCCACATGGTTTCTCATTAATTCTACATATGGTAAACTAAATGGCATTCACTTCCACATAGCAAGGACACCTTTAATAAGACTCCCCCTCTACCGAAGCATGTTTTTTATTCCTCCCATGGACTTTAATGAGTACTCTACACTTTTTTTCTATTATCAAGGTGGGATTACATAGACTCTCTTTAGCTTACTAGGAATGGATTCAATTTGTAGTTCCATATCCAAATTTGCAACACCATTGTTCCAAGAACCTTGGCTTCTTAAATCTATCCATCCACTTGCTGCTATGATAGTCTCTAGTTTCAAGAATCTTCTCTTCCACATGAAGAGTAATTTCAATATCATCCTTTTCTTTTGCTTTAGCATAGAGCCTTCGAAAATCACAACATAATTTTAGGAATAGTCTACTAATTTAGGTGTTAGTCATCATGGGCTAGAATTGGGCTTGAAAGCTCTATCTTTGTTCTTAATTTTTGTACTTTTTATTATCAATTTATTTTTATATTAGGCCTACGAAACACAGGTTGAAAAAATTAGGGATTTGAATTGGGATTTCTGCATTTTGTATTTCTCTAGAAAATCAAACCTCTCCCTTTCAAGTCAAGTGGGAAAAGCCTCAAACCTTTGGCACCTCGCCCTAAATACATGGATTAGAAAGAACTCTAAAAAAAAACCATGCACTACAAAGGTATCATGAGTCTACTTGCAATTTTAATCTTTCTTTGATCCTTCATTAAAAATCTAGGACAACAAGACACCAACAAGAATTTCAAAGTGGAAATAATCATGAGAATTGTGTTTTAGCATAAGAAATGATTGTTTTCTCTATAATTAATAATTAAAACACTTTGTCACCAACAATGCTACAATAAAGTAGCACCACATGGAGATTCACACTACATGATATCGCCATATGTTCACCACTAAGAACAATTGATTCCAAAGGCAAATTCTCAACCTTGTCCAAAGTAGCTAGGTCATCTAGCCATGCCCTAGTCCAACGTTTTCCAATAGATATCAAGAAGGAAAATATACAAAGGGTAACCTTCCCAAACAATGATCTGCATCCATATATATTTTGTTTAATGATTAATATCTTAGATGTTAGATATCATTTTTTGGGATTCAACTCCGTTAAGTAAGTCATTCATCTATGACCATTTCCATGAGAGATAGTCGTAACTCACTAGAATAGTCCACTTAGCACTCATTGCATCGGGTAATGCTCACAAAGGTGAAAAAATAAGATTGAAACTAGTGAAATGAATCACATAACATCATTAGAAAATAATACTATTAGATCTATTTACATCCAAAAAAATTTAACATCTTATTTTATTAGAAAATAATACTATATACTAAATATTTACATAAACATAATTAACTTTTTAAATCATATTTTTATGCCTCTACTATCGTAAATATAATAACATTGTCAAAATTAAAATTTATATTCTAATTAAATACACTTATTTATTAAAAAATTATAAATGATATGTTAACGAGTTTTAGTTGATTTAATACAATTTCCCAATTTCATTTTACCCATATGCAATGTATTTTGGGTAGCCAAACAATATCAATATAGCCGTCTATTAGTAAAAAACCTTTTGTGAAAGAATTTGAAGTTTGCAACTCTTCGGGTAGCCAAACAATTGCAATACAAATCTTCATTGACTTGCGAAAGAATTTTAATTTGAAATGTTCTAATAAATGGTATAATTTAAAATTATAATATTTTTAATTTGAAATGTTTACTCATAAACTGTACAATTTAAAATTATAATATTTTTAATGAGTAATTACTCATTATATATATAAATTGATATATTATAATATATTATATTATATAAATAAATAAAATATAAAATCTAGTTTTTATTAAAAAAAAAATAAATAAAAAATCTCATGGGTAACATATAACCATAATGATGTTTAAGGATATGAGAATGAGTGGGGATTTGGGCCTTAACTTTCCACCACACTCAGATTAATTGATTTATATGCATTATTGAGTAAATTCAATCTTATTGGTGTCATGAAAGTTAGTTTTGTGGGTTTATCAATGATCCATTCCTTTTAAGCTATGAATGGTGGTTTTACGTTTGAATTCATGGTAATGAAGTTGGAGAGAGGGTGGTAGATAATAAGAGCATGAAACATGTTTTTAATTTAGAATTTTTGTTTTTTTTGTTTATTATTATTATTATTATTATTTTTTATTGGTTTCATGTTTGGGTTAAGTGAAAGTTTGCGGTGATTTTTTTTTTTTTCAAATTTAAGTTGAAATTTTGGCTTAGGAGAAGTCTTGAATTAAAATAATTTTTTTATTGCTTTGGATATAATTTTTTTGTTTCATTGTAATGGTGAAATTTTCTTTCTCAATTGTATATCTTGGATTGTGGTAAGTAAATACTTCTTCAGAAAATTGGTTTTGGTGCTTTTTCTTTCTTTCTTATATATATATATATATTTCAAGATTATAGCTCTGTCTTTTGTAACTCTATGTTTTTCACATGTTTTATACTTGGCTCACCTTCGGGAGCATCATTCTCTTTAAGACAGGTTCTTTGTGCTTCATTTAGTGAGAAAGATGGCGAATCCCTCTACCTTTATTTGGGCCCTAGGTTGGTCTATGGATTCTATAAGTTTTATTGTTAATGGAGTTGTTGAGTTGAGGCCCCTCTAGGACCCTCCCCAGTGGCCCATGGCTTTCTCTCGTTATCCTAGTTCCGCCAGTGGTAGAAGGATGGTTATCATTCCCTTCGTTGTTATTACACCTTGTCCCATATATCTTTATCCCACATCTTATCTTAGTATGACTCAAATTCATCATCCCTTTGGATGCAAGGGACATCATCAAGTGGAGCCTTATCATTCCCAAGAACTTAATCTAGAATAGAGTACTTTTCTTCAACCTATGCAACCAACACCCCCTTGGAAATTTGAAGGGAGATATGCGGAGAAGAGGAAGACTCAAGGGTGAAGAGAAGGTTTATCTTAAATGACAAAATTTAGTAGTAAGTAAGTAGTTGGACCCTTGGCAACATGCATAGAAGTCAAACTCATTGCCTGTAGATTGTGGATTTGTACTCTTAAGACCATTATGAAGAAATTTCTAATTGAAAGGTCAAAAGCCCAATAGTAAAGTCTTTCCTATTCATTGATGAAGTTTAGAGGAAATTTAAAAAAAATGATGACAGCATGTAGGTTAGAAAATAAGGTTTCTTTTTTGGGATTCTCCAATTAAGAGGAGGATACAAAAGACCCTGAACCTGCTACCATTTAGGTGGATTCACTATCAAATTAAATGTTTTCTTTTTTTGTCTTTTCTTGAATTGCTTTGGAAACAATAAGGTTATTACTCACAAGCTAAATATGATTAGTTTTTTTGTTATAAATTTAAGCACTATTATATAACTTGAGTGGGCCTAATGGTTAAAAGCATGTGTTTCCTCCTAAAAAGTCACAAATTCAAAACAAAAAAAAGAAGAGTATGTATGCCTTTAGTACATATTATTAATTTTCAAAATATAGTATCATACATTTTCATGATATAGATAAAAAATATTAATATAAGGAAAACAATCTCTTAAATATATTGAGATTTATAAATCTCCGCAGTTGAGATTAATCTAAGCTTTTAGATGGTCGTAAATCTTATGGGAGTTGTCTTTAATGCGACTTTTTGGAATTTCAGGTGCTGAAATCGGTGAAAAAAATTGAGGTAAAATCTTGATTTTTGTTATTTAAACTGGGTTTTTGACTATATATATGGATTCAAACTCTAAAAAAACCCTAGGGCACTTCGATTGTGCAAGATTACCCATCGAACTTTTATTTTCAAGCCGAAATTTAGAGAAATTAAACAAAAAAAACTACCATAAAAACCTTCAAAAAATAGCGCTATAGACTACTCAAATCTTATGTATATATTATTGAGAAGTTTGATCTTGAAATTAGTGTTTCTTGTTAGAAATAGCTAAAATCACACAATTACAGAAACACAATCATATATTATGCACAAATGGTGTATGTGTAAACACACTCACACACAGATTACATTCAGATCACTCTATTAAATAGAGTTTCTGAGATCCAACTTATTCCTAATTTAGATAGAGAGGTTGAGAGAATTTCTCAACCATCACAAACCAATTTCTAAAATATGGAATGTAAGCATTAACTCCAACATCCCCCCTTAATTATTACATTACATGAAAATAACAAAATAATCAAGCTTATCAGTAGATGCTCCATCAAGTTGCCTCATAACCCTCGGAAAGGTGTAGTTGGCAAGTTGGATTCTCGAGTTCGCTTCCTCAACTCCCGAATCAAGGACCTCCTGAAGTCAATTACTGGACAGCATCTCAATCTGTCGCATAACCTCATTAGGAGACCACACAATGTCTACCACTAATGAGGGATCCTTTCCTAGATCTGCAACTACCATATTATCTGGACAACCATCCATATTGAGCCTTACTGCCACTTGATCTCTTCAAACACAATTGATTGCAATCACTGAACTCCTAGTCATTCTATGGACGAGCTCCCATCCACCGAGATACATGGGTGCCAACCGCTGTACTCACCAGTTATCTAGAAACTCCGTCTAAATAAAAAATGTATCTAGAATCAGTGTTACAAAATGACCTTTTTATCTAGTTTGAAAATTCATCTTCACTTAATTTACAAATAATAATATTACTAAACCACAAAAAAAAAATCTAACACACACAAAACAGAGACTCTTGTTCGGAGACACCATTCCAAGGCATTTAAAGCTGCAGGCATCCACGACAACACTTGTTTACCCATATTGACCTTCACTTTCTAACTGCATTGTTCACATACATAGCTCTACCGCGTAGGAATACATTCTTCATGAAAAAATACCACAATTCATGCGTAAATTCTGTGGAGTTTCCGGCAGTCGAAGGATGTGCTCACATTTTGGAAAGGGTAAACGTAGTTCTCATTCTCTTTTGATGATTAGGGTATGTCGCTGATGAAAATGATTATCATGAAGCGATTCGAGAGCCTGAGCGTAGGACTCATGAAGATTGAAGCCACTTACGTTCACTAAGTGTTTTTCCAGCCTTGGGTTTGAAACGAGTTTTGGGAATGTCATCGCAATCAGGCCGAATTTCGTAGAAAAAATCAGTATTTGGCATATCTTTCTTCATGAGCTTCATCACAGTAAATTTAATGATAGACATTTCGCTGTTGTCCCCCGTATAT
Source organism: Pinus albicaulis (assembly GCA_034641835.2). NCBI lineage: Eukaryota > Viridiplantae > Streptophyta > Pinopsida > Pinales > Pinaceae > Pinus > Pinus albicaulis. The sequence continues at coordinate 594,013,665 of CM076570.1, forward strand.
CCCAATTCCATTCAATTCTTCTGTACGAGAGTAGTCGATGAATAAACTAGTCCCAGAACACATTTACTGGAAAGTTTCCTAATAAAATACTTGGATCCCCTTTTCTGCCTAGATCTGCTCCACTGCCACTGACAGACGGACCCTGCACACACCAAAACGACCAAAGCCCCCGCAAATTGGTTCGGGGACTTCCCTCTAGACGGCTTCCCTCAATGTGAAAGCTCGGTAACCAGGACAGACCCATTACATAATATAAAAATCTAGAAATATCATCACCCAAAGCACAACACACATGCCTTTGATCTTGTGCTTTGATACCATGTTAGAAATAGCTAAAATCACACAATTACAGAAACACAATCATATATTATGCACAAATGGTGTATGTGTAAACACACTCACACACAAATTACATTCAGATCACTCTATTAAATAGAGTTTTTGAGATCCAACTTAATACTAATTTAAATAGAAAAGTTGAGAGAATTTCTCAATCATCACAAATCAATTTTTAGAATATGAAATGTAAGCATTAACTCCAACATTTCTTCCCTCAGAAGGAGCTGCGGGGACTTAACAGACGAAGCCTAATTAAGCCTAATCTGGATGCACTAAGAATAATTGAAGCCGCAGTTCATGGCACGGGTTGATATTGAATCCGCGCATCATAACAAAGAACTAAAAATTTGGCAAGTTTTCAACCAACTAGCTAGGCTATCATCAAATCTAACATACTGGCTTACAGTTTGGTTGAACTTTTGTTTTTTCTTGGGCGGGTAGAAAGATTGAAGAGTAATGAAAGAGTCACTTCAGTGCGGCCGTTCAATTTCAGAGACCTGTCTAACTATTGCCAACTGGGCCTTGAGTGTACACCCCAAATGATCTCAAAACGGGAGATGTGGACTGCACATATTTCTCTTTCTTCAGTCACATATCATGTCCACTCATTAATTTTCATCGTGTTCACCCCGTCTTTCGAACATCTAATATTCTAAAATCTACACGCTGACTCTAACTTTGCCCTTTCTGCTCGGCACACCATTCATAAATAGAGGCGCTGAACCGTCGTGCAAAAAGGTACCTAAAATCTTGTGAGTCTCGCCTATATAAGAGTCGATCTCATCGTAATGAATGAAAGCTGCTGTCGATCCGAAAGTGTGAATAAATGACACATTTTGGCGTTGGGAACCAGATTCAACATTTCATAGTACAAGTAGACATACTCGTTAGGAAGAGCGAAATCTCTAATCGATATGAAAGTTCGTCAATAACTGACACGTTTTAGTGTTGGAAGCAGATTTAACCTTTCAGACTAAAATGGACATACAGCATTTCGAAAACGCACAACGTTATCCAAGAAAAAGAACGTTATGCTTTAATGAGTGTGAACAACCAGGGAAATAGAGCAAATTGTCATAAATTGAAGAGGCAACTAATTATCAGTATATGAGGGTTTTGTGATTTGTGTTGTGCGTTGAGGTTCTTCTTTATGATCCATTATATTGATAATTTGGGTCATCAAAAAAACCTGTCATGGATGTGATGGATATTGAAGAAGCTAACAAGAGAGTTAATTATTATTTCAAAATCCGTAATAATAAAAAAATTAACAGCATATCAAATTGTTATCAAGAAAAATAAATCCGGAAGAAAAAGCTCAACAAAAGATTTAATTATTTTCTCCAGATCCGTGAAAACAAAAGGCTAAAAAAGACAGCGAATTGTTATCTCAACTTTGATAATCACAATCACAAGCTTTACAAGCACATATTCAGAGATTCAGCATGAGCGAATTGGTTAATTAGACTAACCTGGAAGAAGCGCTGGAATACTCGAAGAGCTTGCCGGTGCTTGAAAAAATAATGAGCCCAAGTTCTACATCACAGAGGACTGATAACTCGTGGGCTTTCTTGAGCAGGCCACCCCTGCGTTTGGAAAAAGTGACTTGTCTATTCGTTGTATTTTCGATCCTCTTGATCTCTATCTTTCCGCGCCCCATGCTGCCGATTGGCTTGATCCAGTTTACACTTTTGGAAGGTTATAGTATCTTTTCTTCGATGAATCAGCCCGTGCACTACCTGCAACTTTTATTTGACAAGATCAAAGGACAATCAAGATTTCAAGTAAGGAAGCATTTGACAAGATGGAAGGACAATCAAGATTTCAAGTAAGGAAGCATTTGCCAAGATCGAAGGACAATCAAGATTTCAAGTAAGGGAGCATTTGCCAAGATCGAAGGACAATCAAGATTTCAAGTAAGGGAGCATTCGCCAAGATCAAAGGACAATCAAGATTTCAAGTAAGGAAGCATTTGCCAGGATCAAAGGACAATCAAGATTTCAAGTAAGGAAGCATTTGACAAGATCAAAGGACAATCAAGATTTCAAGAAAAGAGAAGAACAATAGACATAGGGGAGTCCGATCATGTGATGCCGCTTACCCCTAGCGGTGACGAAGAACAGCATAGAAAGAACGGCAGCAGCAACAACACCAGCAATGCCCTGTTGCCTACCGATCTACAAATTCTAAATCATTCTGTCAGATTCCTTTTTGCAGAGTCTTTCACCGTGCTTTGACCAATCCCTGACGAGTTCCACTATTTTAATTGAGGACAGGGCAGGGTGGGATTAATGGGTATTGAAGCAGTCCAGCTTAAGCTTATTATCATGGCGTGGCAGAGAGCCGAAATAGGAAACGACAGCCCGTCAATTGGGGTTTGATGCCTGAAAAGGACTAGCCAAACCAATTGTGGAGCATGGGGTTGGTACCAACTCACAAGTGCCATCCGTCGCATACTATTTCTGATGTGCAGATGCGAGTCACGAGAGTCTGGGATTGTTTGATCGAGTAGAACAAGTGAGGCAGAATGTGGGGGTCAAAAGAAATATGTCATAACTAGGCCGTGACGTTCTCGCTGCTTCCATTAAGGGGTATAAGTGGCCAGGAAAAACATTTGCGCTGATCGGTTTTCCTTCTATTTGAATTCAACCACCCATCCCTTTCAATCTTCTACTCTCGGCTTCATTACAGGGAATTTTGCACGGTTAAGCATGCAGCAATTTTCTATTTCTTGTTCGAACAAAACCGATTAAATGTCACTTCCATTTCTTGTTCGAACACAACCAATTAAATGTCACTTTCCATTTGAACTCAGTCGCATCCTCTCTAATTTTATAATCCATCCATTCTTATCTTGTTATCTGGACTGACTGCTGATTTCTACAATATATTTTGTTGGAATTCTGATCAAAATAATTTACACCACTTTTTATTAAAATATGATTTAGAAATGTGAACTAAATCTTAATAATATGATTAATCTAAAAGATATTTATTTAAAATTTCTTTAAATTAAACTAAATTATTTTTATATATTATATCTCATTCAAAATCACTCGAGTCTAAAAACTATTCCATCCTTGATTATGCATACATGTATCTAACAACTTCCACAACTTCCCTGATTGTGGATTTATATTTACTTGATATAGTTTAACTAAATTTCTTTGGCTTTAAACAAGCTCAAGCTCTTACTCTGTAATGGAAGTAAATAAGTTTAACATGGAAAAATGATCATACGAATATTAATGAATTTTTACTTTTCATATCTAATTTCCACTCAACATTTCTCATAAACTTTAAAGAGTAAACCATGATACTTAAAATGTCTAATACTGGCCACTACAAAAATGTAAAACAGACTTGACAGACTTGATTCCATTCTAGTTTGTTTGCAGTTGTAAAATACTAGAATGTCACCTTTGATGTTCTCCTTATTCATTTAAGGAAAATTACTATCCCATCCAACTTTGAAGTTCATAATTCACTTCTAATTTCAGCTACCGGTTATAAAGTACATGAAGTGGGGGTTAGGACATCAATGCAGTTCTTTATGTGTCTGCTAAAATTATATGCACTTGAAAGCAATATAAACTAGAATGCATACGCTTTATATCTGGCGCAGTCAATATGCCATGTTTTTCCTCAAATATAATATTAGTATTCAATAAAATATAATTAAATATAAGTTTATTATTTTTAATTGTTAAGTAGTTTTCTCATAGCACATTTAAAATCTAAATTTATTGTTCAAGATTATTCGTTCGACTTATGTTATTTTTTTGGTAGAGTTTTTATGATAAAAATATATATAATATATTATGTTTTATTTTTTAAATAATAAAGTTTAATTTAATTAAAATTAACATTAAAATTTGGGGAGGGAGGAGTTAGAGGGGTGATATTTAATCTAGAAGAAAAATATGAAACAAAGTATGTAGGGAAAGCTTGTAATAACGAAGTTGAAGAGGTTTTTTTGGCAAGGTTTGAAGATAAGCATCTCCAAAGGCATTCAAAATTTGATTGTTGTTGGTGACCTAATGGTGGTGATTCAAAATTGCATAAGGCTATCTAGAAATGAGAAACCCCTTAATTTTGACCATTCTCTATTGATAAAAAAGATTATTTTTTTGCTAAATAAGCTCGATGATTTCAATTTTTATCATGTTAAAAGAAAGAATAATCAAATGGCGGTCCTCCAAGCAAACATTGGAGCAACATTAGCTCAAGGTGAGTTACATATTGATTTCGAGGTTTCAACATGTCACGTCCCATAATGAGTGTGTTAAATAAATTTTCATTGGAGTACAGGTGGTCCATTGGGTTAAGCATGGCTCAAAGGTTTATTTTCTTAATTATCACCTTGGGTATGGTTACGGGTTCATTGGCCACTGTCAAGGGACGCACCATAATAAATAACAGGTGGGTGTGATAGTGGTTAACAACCGTGAAACAAGACAAGTGGAAATATCCAAGTCGGTTAATAAATGGTATTTCAAGTGAGATTATTCTCAGTACCTTCGCGTATCACCCTGAATTCAGTTTGGCGGTGCTTCGAATAGAGAAGTGTTTCATGATGGATTTGCAGCTCGAAAATTCATTTAATTTTGAAGTGATGGGAGTCTCATCAAAAAGTGATCTCTTGGTTATAAATATGAGCTGGGTAATGGAGATCAGGAACAAAATTGTTTTGGTGCTCGAAATAATTGCAAGGAAAATGCTTCTTCAAATACAGGAAGCGGAAATGAAGCTGAGAACTCTGGGAGAAGTGGGAACATAATGTAGATGATTGATAATTCAACCAAACAGGTAGTGAAAGAGATTCAAGACTAGGTCACAGTGGTGCTGTCTCATTTGGATGGGTTTGGAAAAGACATGGAACTACTGCAGAAGGCAATGGAAACTTTGAATATTGGGATGATTAATTTGAAGTATAAATTGGATAATATAAAATTTAAAGGGTCAAAACGACAAAAATGGGAGTGTTGAAAGAGGTGTTCGGTCTGTGTGATGCACTTGGTCGAATGGTGACAGGAGCTCGGGAAGCTGTGAACAACAATCAGGAACCTGTTGTTGAGGAAATAACGAAACTGAAGCACTCGATGGAAGCTTCTCAAGATGCCAAGGAGCACGAGGGTCACAGGTAGTCTTCATTTTAATTTTTATGTTATGTTGGACATTTAAGCTATGCAGGGTTTTTTGGCGAATATATAATATATGTAATGTAATATTAGGAAATAGATACAAGGAAGGTAGCAGTAAGGTCTCACTGTAAAACTCTCTGCAAATATCTGAGACTATTCTTCTTCTGAATGTAAGGGACCTAGTACGTTTCCAGGTTTGGTTATAAAGTTGCTACCAGTTTCTTTAAAAAAATTATATATTAAAAATAATTAATTTAAAAAGAATATATATTTTTTTAATTCATAAAAAAACACAAATTTTCAAAGTGTAATGGTACAAATATATATTTTACTTATAATAATAATAATAATATTCTAATTTCAAGGTTGTCATGAAGCTACACACCAAATTGGTGTCTTAAATTTGACAAGATAAAGCTTACTTCTCAAAGCCTTGGTAATTTAACAATGTTCGTTATGATAGTGTTAAATCAATGATGCTTATTAACCTAGATCCTTTCTTTTGAGAATATTTCAATTTTAGAATATCTCGACGAGTCATCATGAATACCTCCCTATTTAAGAGGGAGTGCTGAAATATAACTAATTTCTATCTTTGTAATGTATATTTATTGTTTATATATTTATCATATTATTTTTAGGCTTGGTATTCATGCTAGAGTCAAAATAAATTTATTTTAAATCAAATAAAAGATTATTTGAGTCATGTCCCATTTGGACATTTAAAAGAAATAAAATTTGAATTTTTATTTTAAGTCATAAGACCACAAGATGACCAAGTCGTTCCTCATTGGACAAGCCGGTCTGGCCATCCAAAGTGACACCTATTCAACCCTCTTGGATATCTATATAGAATACATTTCAAATTCTTGGAGAGCTCATTCATTTATCGCAACAAATAGTATCTTCTGCACCTAGTGAAGAAGGAAGAAGGTCGGGTCAAAGGAAAGAGAAGGAAGTCAAGAACACAAGAAGAATATTCCTCTTCGGCTGAAGTTTGACCCTACTATATCTCACACGTGTGGAAAAATATTTCCGTGGGAGGTCAAATTTTCTAAGGTGATTGCAAGTCGATTTTTGGCCCCTATTATAGGATCATAATTTTTTATTTTGACTAGATTGGAGTAGATTTGACCAGCATTTACTTCAAATTTTGGAGGTGACTTAGAGGAGGGTTTGACTTGGTATCTTGGTGGTAGATTGGTCTTGGAATTGGCTTAGATATCTCTCATTTTGATCTGATTCTATAAGGAAAGGATTGTTTTTTTTCTGCTTGTGGGTTTTTACGTAGCTAGTAGCCTAATTTCTCCTGTCTCTTGTCTAATTGTGATATCCATCTTTCTTGAATGATCAAACAACTATATAATTTATTGATGAATAATACATAAGAAGAAATAGGAAGACATCTAATATTCATAACTAATTATCAAAAAGTGGAATTAAGTGTTAAAATACATTGCACTTGGTTTATCATCATCAAATGAGTGGGGCCATCCAACAACCAAGCCTTGCGACAAGAGTACAAAAGACTAACCCCCAACCCTAGACCTACGACCTATGATGCATGGCGAAAATGATGTGGAGAACAATGGGTAGAATTGGTGGTTGATGACGTCAACATAGGGTGATGTGGCACTACAAGCATGTGACACGTGGCATATGTTTTTAGCATTTTTTAGTTGGCCCTGTGGGCCAAATATGGGTAGCATGTGTCACCACCCAGGAGGCACCATGTGGCATTGATGATGTTAGCATGTTGCAGCCATGATATAAGCTGATGAAGTGACCAAGTTTTCCATGTTCGCGCCAAGGTCGGTTTGGTGAAGTTTTCCAATGCAGTTGTACTAGGAAAATGAAAGGAAAAATTAATGTTCAATTCAGTAGTGGAAATCAAATTTAATAAGAAAAGTGAGCCATGTTGAATAATTAAATATCATTAGTTTCGTGAAAGAAACCAATCTATGGAATTAAACTCATTGATAGTGTGTTTTTTAATTTCTAATTGAAGTAATCTATTTAATTCATGAATGATCTAAAACTATGTTTTTGAGATGAAGTCTACCATATGAATAGAGTTGAATGTGGAAAAATAGAATTTGCGGGTGTGTATTATTGGAGTGGGGAGAGTGTGTGGGTAGTAATATGTTGAATGAGAGGACCAATATGCCCGTGTTGATTGGTAGAGTGTATGTGAAGGTTTTGGGTGATTTGTGAAGAATAGAGAGGGCAGTAGAGTTGGGATAGTAGAGTAGTAGGAGTCGTAAGAGACAACATATCGGGTTCTTTATGCCTTTTTTAATAGCAAAAGGCCACTTTGTTAGTTTGGAAATTGTATGAAAAATTGAACAGTTGGATGAAGCAAGTTATGGCCTACATTTATAAGAGGTTGGAGCCTCTTGGAAAGTCGCGAATTTCTAATTTGAAGGGGGTTGGTGCCTTCTATGACTGGGTGGTCACAAACAAACTGATGTACTTTTTTTCAACATTAATTCTCTTTTTCCATATGTGTATGATTATCATGATTGATGGTGTGTGTGTTCATGTGAATTATTTATATTGTTTCTTATGTATTTAGGTATTGATGCTCATATGAGTGATTTCCAAGTTATGAGAGAAGTATCCTTACCTTTGTCACTAGAAATATGCACTACAAATAACAGACGCCCTTTCATATGAATGTGCTTGGCTTGCATAGTTGTAACCATTCTCACCGATGTTGATTTCTTCTTATCCTATAAGACTCTTGGTTCCCCATTTTCATCCAAGAACTCAATGGTTTTTTCATAACAATCCACCTTGGTCCTACGAAGATATAGCCAATCCATACCCAATAGCATATTATACGAGCCCAATGGTAATACACTCAAATGCACTGATGTAGACATATCATTCAAGTCAAATGCACAAGCCCTTACCCAATGATGAACTCTCTTCTTAGTACCTATAGACAACTACACTAACCAAGAATATGCATGAAATTTTGTATTCAAACCACACTTATCCACCAGGTCAGGACTAACATAACTATAATTAGATCTAAGGTCAATCAAAATAGAAACAAATTGATCACAAATCTTATCGTCCATCTCAATAATAAACGCTTGGTGATATGCATGCCTCTAATCCAGCGTTGCATGGATCCTGGAAATACTATGTCCAACATCTCCCACTATCTATGCCTCTTGCGCACTGTATATCTGTAGTCTACCACCCTGATGTTATGGAAAATCTCTCCTGCGATGATCTTTATAGGCTTCGAACCTTCATCCTTATTCTTCTCCTCAGATCGAAATCCCTGTCCTCTGCCAGATGTATTGAAATTCTTAGGTGGCGTAAAATTTTCCTTGTTACATGTATCCTGAGGTCTTTCTCACTTCTTGTCCCATTTTCCTTTGTTCCTTGCATTACCTTTCCAGTCCAACTTAGTCTCAGATCTCCACTTTGATTGCCCATAGCAATGCTTTAGTTTCTGAATGGCCTCCTCCAATGATTTAGGCTCATCAAACTCAATCCTTTCTATGAATTCAATCTAAAACTCACTAATGAATCTTCGAATATTGGCCTGATTCTCCTTAAGGTAAGGCACATATCTCAAAAACTCTATAAATCTACTAGTTTATTCTTCATTAGTCATAGTTCCCATCTTTAGCTCATAAAACTATTTTTCCCTGTCATCTTAGTATCTCTATGATAGATACTTCTTCCAAAATAGTCTCTCAAACTCACTCCAATTCAAATCATCCTCATAAATGTCTCCGACGTTCTTCACATCTTCCCACCAAATATTTGATTTATGTCTAAGGTTGAATGTAGCTATTATTACTTTCATGTTTTCTGCCTATTCATGCAACCTGAAGAACTTTTTCATACCAAGAAACCATTCCTCTGCATATTGTGGTTTCTTCATCTCTCCATCATGTAGGTGGTTTTTATTTCTTAAACGCATCTGAAAAATATCCCATGTCACTCCTCCTGTAAGGATGACAATGATGGCGATCAGGATACCTGTCAGAACCAAAACTAGAATGATACATGTGTTTGTCACCTTTCCTATTTGGAGTGTCCAAGAACCTTCCATATCTAATCATGTCATCTCTATCTCACCTATGACCACCAGGAGACCTACTTCCATATGCCCCATTAGTCCCATCCTCCTCTTCATATCTGATTCGAAGTGTTCCTTGTTTCTACAAATCTAACAAACTTTTAAGGATTACTACATTAACCTCTACTTGGTTTTCCTATGCATGTATGAGTCTTTCATTATCTACCTTGCAACTCATTATTTTTTCCTTTAAACTTATTAGCGTGTCTTCCAAGTCAGAAAAATTCCCAAAATCATGCTTCTCATTTGATTCATAGGGAGAATCTTTGTAGTCTACCATCTTTCTATTCATCTTTTATTTCTCTCATTCAATGCATACTATGTCAACTAAACCAAATCATAATAAACCAACATACCTTAGCATAATTCAGGGAGGGTACCTCATCTGCAAGATCAACCAAGAAACATAATGCATGAATATATATAATCATATCAGCTTATAAACATATAACACATAGGCGTTTCAACATATAAACAACATTCTAACTAGATTCTAGTCATAATGCATGACCATATAACTACACATACGATGACCTCATGCACGAAAAAATCCACCATACAAATGTACACGGAAAATACAAAATCATAAACACGTAAAATACACAAGCATAAATTTGGACAATACACAAGTGTAAACACAAACAATACACAAGCATAAACAACATGTAACCAAGCATAAACATACAATACATGTGAAAACATGTAACAACCTGTAACCAAGCATACATAGACAATACATGTAAGCACTTGACATGTATGAAAAACACGTAACTAATCATACACATGATGACACATTCGAGAACAACAATATTCTCTTCCACATGGCGACATCACCATAATCATGACCAACACCATGCATATACAACAAGCATATATATTGGAAGGATGATTAACACACGTGCAATCGACATGAATGCATGACCAACACACACCGCCCATATAGTCCAAGGGGTGAACCATGATCTGATACCACTCTATAACACTCTCTTCCCACATCTACCCAAGTAAATGGCCAATCGAGGTAAACATGTGATGAAGAGTTACTATGATCTAATTCAACCTCCTAGGTGACCTTAAGGAAGTGTAATCGGTGGAAACACTACAAACATACCTTCCACATCAACAACAGAACTCCCAGGAGTCAAAGCAACCACTCAAGTATCCAACCCCTATTTCCCACTGATATTTTAGACTATTTAACCTTCAAAATCTACCACAGTATAGGCATGGGTGTGTCTGGGAGGCTCTACATGCTCCCACATCATATGGATGTGTGCCTCCAGGGACTTTTTCCCACATAATTGTGCTAGTTTCCCTGGGATTTGAGCCACTTTTTTAGGCCCAGAGCCCAGGTCACTGCCAAAAACTCAATGATAAGTTCAGAAATGAAATATAACAACGAAAAAATGGTGCACAAGAAAAAATTTAAGCAAGGACTTGACTAGACCCCTACTAGCCATGACAGGAATTTCGTCAAACATATCACAAATATGTAATATACATGTTTAAATAATATATATGAGCATAGGGGTCTCATAAAACATTATTTCCTCATCACATTAAATGCATTATCATCTATTTAGAAATAAATACATTGTTCATTCATTTATGGATCAAAACATGATGAGAGCCATACATGATCACCATCATAAAGCTCAGTGATAACCAACATATAAGAAACAAAAATGAAAAGGAAATAACAACCATATAAGCCACATAATAACAAGCATATTTACCCATCAATACAAGAGGAAAAGAGCCCTTATTTCCATAAGTAAAATGCAACCAAGTCTAGGACTTCCACGTTCCACCCGACTATAAACGTAGCTGGGTCAAATCTATCTTCAGCCTGTCACCCCCATGCTGCAATATTTTAAGCAGGAATGTGGGATCTCATAAAAAAATCCATCAAAACCAAAACAGGGCTTCCAGAGGCCAAACTACCTCAAACCTCAACTAGTGATTCCACCTCATGGCTGGACATCACAACCATCACAGATTGGTCTCTACCCAAGTTTTTCCAGGGCTCCAAAGTGTTTGTTCCAACCAGGGCTTCTAGGATTAATAACTCAACCCATAGCTACTACCGGGCTTCCAGAGCATTTTTCCAACCAAGATTTTCATTACTAGTAACTCAACCCACCTAGGGCTTTCATAACATTTTTCCAAACAAGGTTTATAGGACTAATAACTCAACCCAATTTTTTACAAGGATTCCAAAGTGTTTTTCCAACCAAGGCTTCCAGGAACTAATAACTCAACCCACAATTAAAGGAACATGAGAAAAAACTAGAAAAAAAAAACAATGAAATTGAACCTACAACACCATGGCTATCCAAGAAATATCAAGGCTAGGAAAATCCACTTTCAATCTAGGAAATCCTCCATGCCAATGACAGATCATGACCAATAAACCGCATGCATACACCATGCATTCCAAAAATATTGAGGAAAACATACATGCAACTCAGTACCTGCAATCAAAACCTGTTGTAGTTGTTGATCTTGATGTCCTCTTGCACTTTCCTCCTCTTTCTTTGCATTCTTGATCTAAATCACCAAGTGTGCCACACTCTCCAAGAGTTCTCCAAGAAAACTCTAAGTATCCAAAAGTATGCGAGAGAGAGTGAGAGAATAATGAGAACTCCAAAATTGCACTTAACAAAAGCCATGAATTGATCCTCATAAGCCTTTTAATTAATGAGGCCTCTATTTTCTTCATTTTCCATTTTTTTCCTTCATTTTCCTCCTCACATACAACCTGTGCCCTTTCACCTCCATTTTCTCCTATTTTCAATTATTTCATAAATAAATGCTAATAAATGCCACTTTTCCTTTCCAAAGCCTTAGCCATTTCCTTTTCCAATTTCCATAGCCATAATAAACCATATGAACACCCACACTAGGATTTTTTTCCAAATATTAAACTTGGAATACATGTCCCATGACCTTGGTTATTATTTTTCCTTTATTAACTTTTATTACATGGAATTTTGACCATGGTTTTTACATGTAGCTAGAGGAGTAGAAACTATTTAATTTTTCTTATTACCTTAGAACCAGGTTTATATCTAATATCACTATAAAAAACACACTAAAATGACACAACACAAGCACTTTGCACAACGGAAAATGTACAACAATGATTCTACTTAGTATACAACACAATTTTTAACCAAAAACTTGTTATATTACAAAATTTAATACAAAAAACATAGGGCTTTTGTACTTTGGATCATGGATTATAATTAGCCTCAATACAAGATCAACTAAGGCTTGGAGTCAACAACTTATGACTACCAATATTTCCTTGAACAAAGTACACTTGACTTGTTGAAGGAGAGATGAAATTATCCCTTTCAGTCCATGTACATTGAACACATTTGGTATGTCCTTTTCCACCTCTTTTTTGCTCACAAGACTTATGCAACTTTAGAATGCTTGCATATTCAACCTTTGATCTACCTCTATCAATAACTCCTACTACTCCAAGGATGATTGATATTATTTCTTCAAACAAAACTTCCCTCTGACAAGGATTAGGCACCTCCAATGTCACTACTCTTGGGGACTTCCAGATCTACCCTCTTATCAACGATTTGCACCATCAAATCCATGAACTAGGTATCACCAAAATATTCCCACTAATTGAATTAAGCTCCTCTAAAATATAATATCTTAGGGAACACAATTATGTCCTCACACCATCTAACAAACTGATTTATCTAAGGCTCTTAACACAACCTACATATTCTCAAATAGTAACACCAACCACAGAACTTAAGGCTTACACATATTAGCCCACACTCAATCCCTTAACAACTTATAAGATGACTAAAGTAGGAAAGTGACATTCTATCCAAAATCTTATGGACAAACCTTTTCACATCATCACTTCCAACACTTTTCTCCTTGATTCTTCCCACATCTCTTCACATCATGACCCCAATACTACCATCAGCATATCACCCTTCCTTTATCCACACTTGCATGTTTTTTTATCCACACTTTGAGAGTATTTCAACCTCCTAACTTGGATCAGATCTCCCATAGACCTGTAGACTCAAATTGAGGCTTATAGGCCCTTAAACCAAGGATAATCAAGCTTCCTAAGGGTCTCAACCATATCCACCTGTACCTCGAAATAGAAAAAAATTGCATAGAATTATTAGGATATACTTTTAGGTATTATCTTGGCGACTATCCATGCATAGAAGTAAACCTACCTATGGCATCAAGGATGGCCCTCTTAATAGTGACAATATTCCCTTATTCACTATACTTGGGTATTTTAAATACTGTTGTTCAAAAACCCGTGAACCTTTCCAACCACCACAGTAAATAATCAAACACAAGATTACTAAACATACCTCCTTAGAGACATGGAATAGCCTCCAAACTCCACGATCCTGGTCACACTTTTGACTAGGGTTTCCGGCTAGATATTTAGATCTCTATGCCCCCCACAACTATGGTTACCTCAATTACTTTTAGACCTACGGTCACCTATATTATAACCTTAAATTCTTGTGAAATACCATGTCCCTTTGTGCTTGCCTTATCATAGACCTTGTAGCCTTCTAAACAACACAAAACATGATTTTTTTATTTTTATTTTTATTTTATTTTAATTTTTTTTTAATTTTTACTTATTGCTTTATTTTTCTATAAATCACTTTTATAAAGAAAATGAAATTTTATTAAGTGAATGAAATTTTTTATAAGGTGATTTAACTTTGATCCTCTACTCCTATATTTTTCTCACACACAACATAAAGAATTCAAATTTAATATTTATATATAAGATATAATTTATTAAAAATAACACTTTTATAAATAACGTTGCAAGATTTTTATGGCATGTAAGATGACCATCAATTCTTTTTCATGGGTAGGATTGATCAAATTTCCATCATGCATATTCTTATTCATAAATGATAGTAAGTTTGTTTTTTGCATTAAAATGACAACCAAACCTTTTTATAGTAAATGTTCTAACTAGGCCACTTGACCTAATCTTAAACTTAAAACCCTAAAACATTTGTACAATATAGAAAAAGCCTAAAATAGGCCCTGTAAACCCTAGGTGCTATCTTTTTATCTATCCCTTGGAAACATTTAAAATTAATTACTCATAAAACAAGGTCATCCATGCTTATTTATAGCATTTCAACCAAGAAAATACATGTTTCAACTATTAAAATACAAGTTTTATTTTTCTAATTAGTCCATCACATTGTTCCCAAGCATTGTTGCTTTGCATTTATTTGAGTCACATCCTGCCTTTTACCCTTTGAAATCCATGCTATTTGGATTATTCTTGAATATATATATATATATGCGTGTGTGTGTGTGAAAATAAAATTATTTAATTGTATGAATGTTAGTTATGAGTAAAAATATACTCTCCAAGTTGAATCATTCAATTTGGCCTTGAAATGAAGTTTGGTCGTGCATTTTTGTGAAGTGGGTGAAAATTTCCTTGCTTCACTAAAATGCACGCCCATGCTTCATTTATTGGGGAATACGATTGATTCAAATTGTATATTTTTTATTTAATGATTTTCAACGCTTTTGAATTTTTACAACATTCTAAGTTTTGGTTTGACTTGCCTTATGTGAAAGTTATGTATAAGTGGGAAACATAGTTATGTAGGATATTTGTTAGACATAATGCAAGGTTATACCCTAAATTTAGGAATTGTCCAATTATGTCACATTTAAAATTTCATTACAAAGAGTGTAATTGGTTTGGCCTGGGAGTGCATATTTTTTTCGACTGTGATCATTGCCAAATATGATCAATTATTATTGAGGTTGACTTGGATTTTAGTGTATAACATTTCATATATGAAAATTACTATGCTATGTTGCATAAAATGGTTTTATATTTAGGTTAGAATGACCATTATGACACAGTCAATTAATTATAGGTCTTGGTGCACATCTATTTGAGGCACACAATCCTTGACTTTAACCCTATAAAATTTGAGATATTCTTGCACAACATCAATTTACATGTGAAAAAATAATGTTAATTATGACTAAATTAGTCTCAAAGTTAAACCATTCAATTTGGCCTTGAAATGAAGGTTGGGTATGCATGTCTGTGAAACAGGCTAAAATTCCCTTACTTCACTAAAATGCATTCCCACACTTCATTTTTTCACGAGTCTTGTTGATTCAAATATTAGATTTTTTATTTAATTATTTTACACATTTTTAAGTTATTATATGTTTATTTTGACCCTTAAATAATTCCACTTCATATTTCATAAAACATTCAAAATTTTTCTTCAACTTGCATTATGTGATAGTTGTGTATAGAATTTTTCTTCAACTTGCTCTTGGGAAATATTTTTTTCCTTTTAATTCAAAGCAATAGTTCCAACCCTTCACATTAATTTTCAATACAGATAGTTTTTTTTTTTGGTAAGGATGTTACGCAAAATAAAATGATGACTATTGTTAATGAATCTCTAACTAAATCATTGCATGCTGGGTGTGGAGCTTGATTATTATCCTAGTTTAGAGGTAATTGTTTTAGCCATATGTATACCCCAGGAATATTGTACACCCCTCCACACAGAGGGGACTTGTCCCCCCCCGTGGGGGTTCGGGTGGGGTGGGTCCAAGGGCCAGTGGTCCCCCGACGAGGGTTCAGGGGCGCTAAAAATAGATGTAAATTTTCCTTGTAAAATATTGTAATTTCGTAGTCAATCTGGGTTGTTCATTAGGTGGATGATCTGACAATATAATTTATGTTTTATTTAGGGGTTATTTTCCCTAGAAGTAAACCCCTCATTTCATATGAGGGAATAGTATTGTGGTTGTGTGTGGTGTGTGTATTCTGAGCGAGAAAGAGAAAGAGGGACAGTGTGAGAGAGTAGAGGATATTACAAGAGATCTGTTGTAGGTTGTGTCTCTTCATTTTGCTGGATAATATAAAGGAAGGACTGGTCGTTTCTCTGTGGGTGTTTCCCAAGTTAGGTGAACCACATATATCTGTGTCTCTCTTGTTTTATATGTTTTCTATGCTTTTATTTCTGCATATTTGTATGGGTTTGATTGATGTGAAATATATACTTTTCTAACATTGCAATCACACTCTCAACAACTCAACATCCTGCTTGTTACACTCCCAAACCTTGTTTGAACTCTGAAAAATAAATACACAATGCAAAATAAAACCACTATGTCAAATTGTCACTCTTATTCAAAAAATAAGAGCACTCCTAGAAACAATTCTGTCAACAAATGGTGAAACACACATTCAAATGAAATGAACACACCATAAAACTATAACAAGAATTAAATAACTTTAACACTAAGAAAGGGACTGGTCTAGAACCTATGTTGTTAGAAAATATAGTGGTTATAATTCTAAAATCATTAAAGCATGAACAATACTAATAATAATGGTAACACTACACGACATACAAGCTATTCAATAAAATGGTATGGTGCCACCTATGATTGAGATTGTATTAATGAAACATACAATATTACAATGTTAGTGATCTCCACATCTATCAATATATATCTCTTTCTATATTTCTATCTCCTTATTCAACAAATTAATTGAATTATGTCTACATTTTAGTTCATATCTACATTTGGAAAATTCACTAGTGAGTTATTTGTGACTTTATCCTCAAGCTCCTTTTCCCTCTATTATTGTTGATTTTTTGATTATTTTTGTTTTTTTCTCTCTAGTTGCTAATGAAATTCAGAAACCTGGGATTTCAAATTTTATATCTCCATGTCACATCCCAAATGTTGTGTTTTTCGACCACTGATGAGATCGTTGTGTAGCTCTGTAATTATTTTATCTATCTAAACTACTATTTGCATTAATGATTGAAAAATTGGTGGCGAGACATATAAATCACACACATATTTGATGGTTGATACAATGCTCTCTAAAACCTTCACTCATGCTTTTAGCTTGGATTTATCCAATTCCTTTGAAGGTATTTGTTTTGCTCTTGTATCCCAACTTGTACCTTTACCCTTACACTTACCTTTATCCCCACTTTTAGTAACACCTTCTAAGAAATGTTGATACTTTTCCATTTCAAGCTTTTAATCTCTTATTTTTCCTAGGAAATTTCAAGGTATATCTCTTTCAACTTATTATCTTGCCAATGATAGGTTTTCTCCAACTTAGCCACTCTTTTCTTGTATTATTCAACATGTGATTCATGCTTCTGTTGATATTTTTCTTTAGATTTATTTGAAATTTTAGATTGTAAATATGACATATTTTTTTTTTTTTTTTCATTTAATAAAATGACTAATTTAGTCTAAGAAGTATCCATAGTTTCTTGTGGAGGTATATTGAGAACCTGTGTTCTTCTTCTCAACTCCTCTTCAAGTTTACTAATTTTTTCATCATATGTATCCTGACTTGTTTTTAAATTTTCATGTAGTTCATTTATCTCCATCATACCTTCATTGATCATACTAGATAACTGATTACACAATTCATCAATAATTTTATCCTGGATGCTTAGGGATTTCACTAATTTTTATGTTTAAAGCCTTCTCCTTTAGTTCGTAATTTTCCTTCCAATTGTATATAGAGGAAGAATCCTCCATTGCAACTTGTTTGTAATGGATAATTCTATCATATACTAAGAAAAAAAAATATGTTATGCAAACTATATGATGGATTGTGCACATTTAAACTTGGAGATGTAGATGTTGGATCACCCATAAAAGGGTAATTATAATGAGGTGCCAAATATTTAGAAGGAATTTTATCTATTATATAAAAATCACCATTATATATTTCCTTATAGTGGTCCATACCTTGGTGCTCCTCATATTCATCCACACACACACATGTAATTATGCTAGAACACTAGTAGCTATATCTTCAGCATGGAAACTTGTATCAACAAAATTTTCCACACATTCAACATGTGTTTGTTTTGGTTCTTCCTCTATGGTTTTCTTTGCTTTTTATTTCCTAATGTAAGTTTTAAGAGACCTTGTTTCAACACCGGGTTGATAAAAATCAATAATCTTCTGTAGTGTTTTAGGGAAATTGAGCTTAACCTTGTTAATTTTACTTTCTTGCAGGGAACAATGTAATTTTTTAGCCAACAGATGAGGTGTAGAAATTTGCTGAATAATGATTAATTATCCACCGAGACTATCCTGATCACATATCAATTCGAATTCATATGTAACACATAATCTCTTCCACTCAGATCATCACACATGCGGAAATAAAACAAGCGATAACACATCAAATCATCATACACATTAACACAGTATGTATGGGGAAAGCTTATAGCTGAAAACCCCGCAGCTATTGTGTATATTATAATGGAGAAATCATGTAACAAACTCGGTACAATACTCCTCACAAGTACTCAGTACTTTCTCATAAAGTTACACACAAACTAGCTCAGTTTTGAACAGGTTACTGGTTCAAAACTCACCGCCAATTGCCTTGCCTCTATTGCGAAATCCAGGCCTGTCTATATAGAGATCCAAGGTTTGAATCTCCTTGGCTTGACAGCGCAATCATCATGGGAAATTCCTCCAAGTGTGGTGCAAATCTCATGCACAACTGATGTCGCCACTGATAGCTAACTCCACCTTTTCATCTACCTCTTTCACTGGTCTCCACTGAACTGTCCATGCACTGTAGTGAACTGATGTGTTCTTGAGTTGAATAATGAGTTACTAATTAATGAATTAAATAAAATTTAATTCACTCCACTCATTACTAGTTGATTAGCTAGTTAAACTAATCTCAACTAGTTCAACTAAGTTAAACCGAACACAACTCCACTATCTGTCTCATTAACTCCACCAAAATTCTGCCACTGAAGTCCTAACTAAAGTCAACCATGCATGAGCTCACCAAACCCTTAAGAATAGCGTAATTCCTCTGTCATATGCATGAGCCACTTCCAAGGCTCGAATTGAAGTGCTCCAAGAGAGTAAACTGAAGTTTATAGTCCAAATATTATTAAGGGTAAATAATATTTGACTTCCCTATTTTAAGGAGAGGCAGTCTAAAAATAGACTTCGACCTATAGGTCCAAAAAATAGAGGTCCATCTATTTTTACCAACATGACCAATACTCCAATAATAACATACTGCAATCCCTGGACCATGCTCCATATGTCTAAAAATAGACATAGCCTAAAAATAGACTTTGTTCCAGAATTTGCCTGCGGGCCCACTTAGTGAAGGCGACTTCATTTCACTAAGCTCCATCATATTGCTGCATTTTCAACACTCCCTCTCAGCAAGATATGGATTATCTGCAACCCCTATCCTGCCTCTGTGGAATTCGAACTTGCTCCTGGTGAGCGCCTTCGTCAGGATGTCGGCATCCTGATCGTCCGTGGGAACATATGAAAGCACCATGATTCTCCGCTGAACACAATCTCTGATATGATGGTACCTGATGTCGATGTGTTTGGATCTATCATCAAATACTGGATTAGCCGAGAGTTTAATGCAACTCTGGTTATCACAGTAAATCACTGTAGGCTCCAAATGCAACCCGAACAATCCAACGAGGATCTTCCTCATCCAAATAGCCTCGCATGCAACCAAGCTTGCTGCCATGTACTCGGCCTCTGCTGAACTGAGTGCCATGGATCTATGCTTCCTGCTGTACCAGGAAACTGTTGTCGACCCAATGCTGAAAACTCCTCCAGATGTGCTCTTCCGGTCCGTTGGGCTCCCTGCCCAATCTGCATCAGTGAAGCTAGAAAGCTTCGCTCCATCCTCCTGTCTGTACCATAGACCATATCCCGATGTGCCTCTAATATAACACAATACATGCTTTCCTGCCTTCCAAAAGAGCTTGGTAGGCTTAACCATAGCTTGCGAAAGCTGGTTAACAACATAACATATATCGGGTCGTGTATTGACCAGATACATAAGCGACCCCACCAACTGTCGATAGACAGTGGCATCCACTACCTCCGCTAAAGTAGCATCCTCCTTCCTCCAACCACCAGAAAGAGGAGTGTCAACAGGCTTGCAGCCTTGCATGTTGAACCTCTCCAGAATCTCCCGGGCATACTTGCCCTGAGAAACAAACAGTCCTCCGCTGCGCTGCCAAATCTCCAATCCCAGGAAATAATGAAGGATGCACAAGTCCTTCATCTCAAACTCTCGTGCAAGATCCTCCTTGCATGAAAGTATCAACTGCTCATCGCCAGTCAAAATCAGATCATCTACATACAGTACGATGATCAACATCTTCCCCTCCACCACAATCTGGTACAGGTTTGGATCCGCCTCACTCTTGGAGAATCCAAGCCCGGTGAAGTAGCTGTCTATCCGAGTGTACCAAGCACGAGGTGCTTGCTTCAGCCCGTACAGTGCTCTCTTGAGTCGGCACACATGCGACTCACTCCTGAAGATCTCAAAACCTTCAGGCTGCTCTATGTACACCTCCTCCTCAATAACTCCATTGAGGAACGCAGTCTTCACATCCATCTGATGAATGTGCCACCCCATCTGCGCTGAGAGAGCAAGGATCGTCCGTATGGAAGAGTACCTCGCGACAGGTGCAAAGGTCTCCTCATAGTCAATCCCCTCGATCTGTGAAAAGCCACGGGCGAAAAATCTCGCCTTGTACTTCTCCACACTCCCGTCAGCCGCCTGCTTCACTTTGTAGATCCATCGCAAACCCACCACTGATTTTCCCACCGGTCTTGGGACAATCTCCCATGCACTGTTCCTGACGATCGAATCATATTCTTCGATCATGGCATCAACCCATGCGGGTTCCTCCACAGCTTCCTCAAAAGAGGATGGCTCCGTCACAACACATTGACTCACAAGAGCCATGTATCCAATGTACCGATCCGGTGACTGTCTCTGTCTGCGCTGTGCTGTAGGTGGTCCTACAACCTTCTCTGCATCCCGAGCCAGTCGCTCAGCTTCTGTAGTGCGCATGCGCCCTCTGATGGTTGGCGCTGCATGGGTGGCTTCTTCCACCTCCTGAACCTCCTCTTGTGGCTGATCCACATCCGGAAGCTCCTCCTTAGGAACTAACAGCTCCTCATCTGCATGCAAGTGTAGCTCCCTCTCAAGCGAACATTGCATGGCTTTCTCCTCCTGGAATTTTATATCCCGTCGCACAACAGTCTTGCGACTGTCTGGCACATACACCCGATAGTTGTGAGGTGTATCAGTGTACCCCACAAATATTCCAACTTCAGCAGTTGGATCCAGGTTCCTTCTTGCATCCTTCGTCACATGCATGTAGACAGGAGATCCGAAAATCCGCAAATGGGAAATATCAGGCCTCTTGCCAGAATAAGCCTCCTCTGGTGTACACATGCCAAGAACCTTGTGAGGACAACGGTTCTGCACATACACTGCTGTATTGCATGCCTCAGCCCACAAGTGAAGGGGTAGGCCCTGATCATGCAACATCACCCGTGCAGCACCCACGATCGTTCTGTTCTTCCGCTCAGCCACCCCGTTCTGCTGTGGGTTATGGGGTGCGATGAGCTCTCTCCGAATCCCTTCTGCGCTGCAGAACTCCTTGAATTCAGCCGAGATGAATTCACCACCGTTATCACTCCTTAGAGCAATCACCTTCTTCCCCGACTCCTTCTCGACCAGTGCTTTAAACTCACAGAACTTCGCGAATGTATTGCTCTTCTTCTGCATGAAGAAGATCCAGCACTTTCGAGAGAAATCATCAACAAAGATCACATAATACTTGTGCTTTGCTGTCAAAGCAACTGAGAAAGGACCACACACGTCCGTGTGAACTCTCTCAAGGATCGTCGTGGCGCGACTATCCTTCTCGTGAAAGGTGGCTTTCACATACTTCCCTAAAGTACACCCCTTGCACTGATCTGACTGCGCAAGGGTGCCCTTAGGAAGCCCAGTAGAAATCTGCTGCAAAATCTTCAAAGCTCCATGGTGAAGGTGGCCCAATCTCCTGTGCCACAGTTCGCCCTCATCATCTCGGCTCACCACTTCTCCCGCTTTGCATGCCATAGCTGCGCAGCCATCTACCTGCAACTGATAAAGGTTCTTGGTTCGAACCCCTATCTTCCGGGTCTCTCCAGTAGTCTTACTGCGCAGGAAGGCTTTTCCTTCGCTGAAGACCACATCATACCCTTATCCTCCAACATCGCCACAGCAGATCAAGTTCTTCTTCAACTATGTACATGCATGACATCCTTCAATACAAAGGGTTTACCAACTCCCCTCGAACCCCCAGTATTTGTTACTGGCTCGTGACCATATCTACCATCATCGCCCATCTCGATGTGCACACCCGTATCTTTGTCCTCCGTATCCGAGAACAACTCGATCTCCCGTCATATGAAATGACGCACCGCTGTCCAAGAACCACACCGATCCCATCACACTTGAAACCAAGCATGCGATCAGTGAAAATTCAAGCTCGAACTGTGAAGCCAAAGCTTCTCCATCTGCAGATCTTCCCGCTTGCTTGTTTTTCTTCTTCTTTGGACAATTGGTAGCATAATGTCCATGATCATGGCAATGAAAACACTTCTCTTTCGCCATATCCTGCTTCTTGCCCTTTGCACCGGAATGAGAAGTTTTCTTACCCTTCCCCTTCTTTGCTTTGGCAACCAAAGCGCAATTTTCTTCATCAGCTCCCTTTGATGAAGATCCATCCCGAGTAGTCCTCCTTATCTCCTCCTGCATGAGATCCGCCCAAAGGCGCTCCCATCCCGGCAGCTTCTCCCAACCATTGACACTATCTTGATATGAGTGCCAAGCCTTCGGAAGACCAATGAGAGCCAGGTCGACCATGTCCTCATCTTCGACAGTCACCTCCACACTTCCCAGCTCATCTCTGCATTGAGTGAACTTCGTGAGGTATTTGGCGATACTGTCGCCTTTCTCCATCTTGATGTTCCTGAGCTTATCTTTGAGCGCTAGCTTCCTTTGGTCGCTCTTACTCTGGAATAGATTCGTCAAATATTTCCACATTAAATATGGAGAAGCCTTTCCATGCAGGCTGGATACAATATGATCCTTGACGCCCTCCAACAGGATCCTTCGACATTTTTCCATCTTCTTTTTCCATGCTTCAACTTCAGCAGGATCAGTGGGCCTTTGGACATCCGTATCCATGAACTCCTTCAGTCCATTATCTTCTAATACTTCCTCCATGCGATCCTTCCATGCAACATAATTCGAACTGCCTTCAAGAGCATATTCGAGTCGCAAACCGTTGAAAGACATTTTCAACACCGGCACCAAGAAAACAAAACTGCTGCAAAATTTGAATTCCACCTCAAATATCAACCGCTCTAGATCTGTGAGAAAAAATTATTTCTAGCACAGAGATCGACTACAGGGGAATTTATTGGATATATCACCTTTCAAAGAAAGGATGGATCCAGAGGCTACCTGGCCCGCATGCAGACTCTGTCTACCGAAATAAGTTTGTAATCACTGTGATGATCAATCTTTGCTTCAATAGCTCCGATACCATGTAGAAATTTGCTGAATAATGATTAATTATCCACTAAGACTATCTTGATCACATATCAATTCGAATTCATATGTAACACATAATCTCTTCCACTCAGATCATCACACATGCAGAAATAAAACAAGCGATAGCACATCAAATCATCATACACATTAACACAGTATGTATGGGGAAAGATTATAGCTGAAAACCCCGCAGCTATTGTGTATATTATAATGGAGAAATCATGTAACAAACTTAGTACAATACTCCTCACAAGTACTCAGTACTTTCTCATAAAGTTACACACAAACTAGCTTAGTTTTGAACAGGTTACTGGTTCAAAACTCACCGCCAATTGCCTTGCCTCTATTGCGCAATCTAGGCCTGTCTATATAGAGATCCAAGGTTCGAATCTCCTTCGCTTGACAGCGCAATCATCATGGGAAATTCCTCCAAGTGTGGTGCAAATCTCATACACAACTGATGTCGCCACTGATAGCTAACTCCACCCTTTCATCTACCTCTTTCACTGGTCTCCACTGAACTGTCCATGCACTGTAGTGAACTGATGTGTTCTTGAGTTGAATAATGAGTTAATAATTAGTGAATTAAATAATATTTAATTCACTCTACTCATTACTAGTTGATTAGCTAGTTAAACTAATCACAACTAGTTCAACTAAGTTAAACCGAACACAACTCCACCAACTGTCTCATCAACTCCACCAAACTTCTGCCACTGAAGTCCTAACCGAAGTCAACCATGCATGAGCTCACCAAACCCCTAGGAATAGCGTAATTCCTCTGTCAGATGCATGAGCCACTTCTGTAGCTCGAACTGAAGTGCTCCAAGAGAGTAAACTGAAGTTTAGAGTCCAAATATTATTAAGGGTAAATAATCTTTGACTTCCCTATTTTTAGGATAGGCAGTCTAAAAATAGACTTGGACCTATAGGTCAAAAAATAGAGGTCCATCTATTTTTACCAACATGAAAAATACTCCAAGAATAACATACTGCAACCCCTGGACCATGCTCCATATGTCTAAAAATAGACATAGTCTAAAAATAGACTTTGCGCCAGAATTTGCCTGCGGGCCCACTTAGTGAAGGCGACTTCATTTCACTAAGCTCCATCATCTTGCTGCATTTTCAACATGAGGGACATCTATGGTCGTGCCTTCAATAACATAAATAACTAGTCTCATACAATCACCGAAAATATCAAGCTTGTGATAATTAATAATTTCCTTAAGGAAAACTTGAATCAAGCATTTGTATAGTTGTTGGGGAACATCTAACATTTTTAATCCATTCCTTGGAACATATATTTTTTTCCCACATATTTTATTGTCCATTTCAATCATCTCTATCTTAGGAGTTTTCTCAGAATTAAATATTTCTCCCCTTATGCATGGAATTTTTGTTGTTCTTGCAACCATATGAGGGTCTAGGTTAATCCTCTACCATTTTTAATTCCATGCCTTTATCATCATAATTTTCTATGGCATTATCTATCTTAGCATTTTGGAAATTGAACAGTCCAAATATAAAATTATAAACCCTTGTTCTTCTCAATATATCTAACATACGTGATGGAAAATTATTTGTATCTCTCCATGTATCATAAAAATATTTGAATTTTTTAACTATGAACTTATCCTGGGAACCCTGTGTGTCAACTATTTGCAGGGAAGAGGAGGTTGTTGTTTCAATTGAGGGAATTGTTGTATGGGGTTTAGGCACACTAGTTGAATGCATACTGAGTGAAATAATGCACTTTGAATAAACCGTGATGAATGCACACTCAATGAAAAAATGTGCGTTGAATAAACCGCGAGGAATACATGGGAAAATGGTCCTTTAGTTTTAACTTATTTTTCTATTTTTCTATAAATCACTTTTTTAAGAAAAAGAAAAAATATTAAGTGAGTGAAATTGTTTATAAGGTTCTTTAACTTTTCTCCTTTACTCCTATATTTTCTTAGAAACAAAATTAAAAATTTAAATTTAATTTTTAGATAATAAATAAATTTTATTAAAAATAATACTTTTAATTCCCAATGGGGCATCTCAATTGGTGATTGAAGTAATGTGAAATGTGTGAAAATTGAGAGATCAAAGGATCAAATTCCCCCGTTTTGACCTGATTTATGGAGAGGAGGAAAGGAAGTATACCCCCATAGGTTTACTGGTAAGTTACATATCAGTCAGGCTGTTGGGTTCCTATGGGATACAAAAAATAAATAAATAACACTTTTAAAAATAGGGCTGCAAGATTTTGATGGCACGTAAGATGGCCATCACTTCTTTCACATTGGTAGAATTGACCAAATTTCCACATGCAACTGGTTATTCATAAATGATAGTAAATTTCATTTTTGTATTAAAATGGCACCCACACCTTTTTATAGTAAATTTCCTACCTAGGTCACTTGACCTAATCTTAAACATAAAACCATAAAAAATATGGATAATATAGAAAAACCTCAAAATATACCCTACAAATCCTAGGTGTTATCTCTTTATCTATCACTTGGAAACATTTAAACCTAATTAATCCTAACTTAAGGTCATCTAGCCTTACTTATAGCATTTTAACCAAGAAAATACAAGTTTCAACTATTAAAATACAAGTTTGTTTTCTCTTATTCCATCACCTTGTTCACAAACATTCTTGGTGTATGATTATTCGAGGCACATAAGCCCTGCCTTTTACCCTTTGAAATCCATGCCATCTGGAGTATTCTTGAAAAATAAAAATATATATGTGAAAATTTCAGAATATTTAATTGTATTAATGTTATCTATGAGTAAAAGAATACTCTCCAAGCTGAATCATTCAATTTGGCCTTGAAATGAAGGTTGGGTGTGTATTTTTGTGAAGCAAACCAAAATTGCCTTGATTCAATAAATGCAAGCATGGGATTCGTTTATTGGTAAATATAATTGATTCAAATTGTATATTTTTTATTTAATGATATTAAAAACTTTTGAATTTTTACAACATTCTAAGTTTTGCTTCGACTGGGCCCTTATATGAAAGTTGTGTATAAGTGGGAATAGTAGTTATGTAGGATATTTTTCAGACATGATGAAAGGTTATATCCTAAGGTTAGGAATTGTCCAAATATGTCCCATTTCAAATTTCATTACCAAGAGTGCATTGGTTTGGCATAGGAGTGCATATTTATTTTGACTATGATCATTCTCATATATGATCTGTTAGCACTAGTTTTGATTCCTTTCAAAGCTGCCCTCTCCGTCATTTTTTCTTGGCCTCTAGCTCCTTATGATTCAATTATTTTGCATCCTTTTCACCATTTTCTCCATTTCTCTTCAATACTTTCCTCATTTTCCCAAAAACCCAAATTCCAACCTTTCATTTCTTCCAAAACCCCTTTTTAACTAATAAAATCCAATTTTTATAGTTAAAAGGAAGCTCCGCACACCCTCTAACAATCATATCATATTTCCTTTTAAACTTACCATATATTCCTTTTATCGCAGCTTTTACCTACACCACAAAAAACCTTGGTAATATCATATATCATATGATATAACTTACCACACTTAATAAACATTGTCGACCCGTTACCTTTCATCGCAATCAGCTCTTCACAGTTTTAACTTCTATTCACATACAATTGTCGTCTCCGACAAAACCCCAAAATGCGATTTGCGGTACCATGCATATTCTGATTTTATTGCAGCATTTCTGCATCATTTAGTATGAGTATTAATTTCATATTGTATTTTTTTGAAATAAAACTCCATCTAAAACAAAATGCTCTTCGTAATAAAACATGGAAAATTTAATTAAAAATGTGTTAAGTGGGCCATATAGATTAATTAAAGAGATAGATCATAAATGGTTTTATTTAAACTTTTTTGCACCATAAGACATTTATTTTCTCATCCATTTTAACATTTTTTTCATTTTCAATTCTTAAATAATTTACTTTTAATTTAAACAATCTCATAGAATCCACCATGACTTGAACCTATTTGTTGTATTCTATTTGGTTGTATGCATTAATGGAAGTTTATAAATGTGATGTATTTTTGAAATGTAGCTCCTAATGTAAATAAATATATATTTTTTATAACACAAATTAGAAGTAATGGACAATAAGTTATAAGTGGTCTATATAAAGCCATTTATCAACTTTTATTTGCTTATCATGAAGTTTAATATAAGTGTATAAATGCGACATTTTTTTTTTTAAATAAAACTCCATGTAAAACTTGTGTTTCCATATCTCCTTTCTTCTAGTTCCAATTTGGAAATCATCATATTGTTATGTGTTTTTATTAGTCTCTTAAGCTTGTTATGTGTTTTATCGATTTTTATTAGTGTCACACAGTGAGAATTCCTGATAAAATTTAAAGTATAACAGTGGAAGAGCATCACTCATGATAGTTAATCTTCATGATATTTTAGTGAGAATCTTGTGAGACTAGAAATAGCTTTCTCTCAATGGAATATTATCAAACTGTTGCTTTTGTGAATTTCTACTAAATCAGTAGACTTCTGTTTTACAGACCTATTGATTCTTCTCTCATATTACCGTTTCCTCTCCTCATAGACTACAAACTTGCACCTTGCTACCACATCAAGTTACAATACACTCATTAGTAGAACTATGGAGTTGACCAAAATCTCTCTTGAGTAAATCAGATTTTATACCATTTTCCAATCCCATAAAACAAATCATTAAATTGCTTTATAGTTTAAGATGTGTCTAGTCTGGCGCTTGCTGTAGTCCAAGTGTTGATTCCAGCGCCAACATCTTTTAGTGCATCTTCCAGGAGACGAAGGCCTTGAAATGAAGTATTCTCCCGAGTCTCTTGTTTTTAATTGTTGATAATTAATTATTGATGGTGAACAAGAATTGGTGACTTGAAGAAGACTACAAATTAGTTCACCTAGCGACTCCAAAAAGAGGAAGAGGGGTTTCAAAACCTCCTTACACAATGAGGAATCAAAAATCACCTACTGTGACTCGAGTTGTTGACCCAAAGAAGTTCATATTTATTTTTTGATGGCGAACAAAGACTAGACACTAAAGAAGATTGTGATATTTCACCTGGTGACTCCATGACAAAGAATCCAGAGGCAACTCCACTGTTTTCAAATCCAGCACTCTGATGGAAGCAATCCTCGCTAAAAGATATTCCTTCTGCAAATTTTCAAAGATAGATGGTTTTCCTAATCCTTTTCCAGATAGAAGTGAATGGGATTTTTCTCTTCCAAGGTTTAGTGGACATGATTGGGAATAACTAGCTGAGTTTTTATGGGATTTTCATGACTAGATTCATAGGCTGTATTTTGTTCATGAAGACGTAAAGATTAAGTTGTTTAGATATTCTTTGGAGGGTAAGCCCTTAATGGTGCAGAAATCTTCCTAAAAATAACATCACTTGTTTGAAAGAGTTCCATTATGCTTTTAATTCCTTTTATAAAGATAGCTATCCAGTCGAATGTTTCGCTCCAGGATGTTGCTATCAATTTGATAAGAAAGTTGAAAGTGATGGTGAACAACATAAATGTAAAGAAAACATGGTTATACAGGAAGGTATTCAACAACCCTTTTCTTCTCATCATTTTCTTCAATCTCCTATAATTCAGGGTAAACAACAGATTATTGAGCAGCGTGATGAGATATTAGGTGATCATAGTGAAAACTTCAAAAAACAACCTTTGGTTGATAATTATCATAATGATGAAGAGCAGGTTTTTATGCCACCTTGTTTTAAAGTTTACAGTGATGATCCAATCTATGACAGTTATGAATATGAATCTAGGGAAGAAGATGATGCTCAACTCATACAAATTGTCAAGGAATTATCACCTTTGCCGAGAATTGATGATAATAAAAAACAATTATGAGCCTATGTTTGAAATGTATAAATCTAAGTTGCAGGGATACAATGTCGAAGAAGAAATTTGTAAAAAAAATGAAGAACAATCTCTTCATCAAGGCATTGTTTTATCAGAGGAAAGCATGTGTCAGCCTATCCTTGAACTCAAAGTTGTTTTGAGTAAGTCTCCTTGTCGATTTGCTGATCCTATTGCTGATTATATGGAGTTTAGTTTTCTGAAAGTCCCTCTTGTTATTAGTCTTGGAGTACTTCTCGCCCATAGCAGCAAGTATGAGACACATTTAGATTTTATGCTTCATACTTTCCAGCATTTCAGCAGTGGATGTGAAGACATGTCAGGAAATCAGTTGTTAAAAAATTTATTTTTGGAAGTTTGTAGATACTTGATCAAGTGAATTTCAGATCATTAGAAGTAGGAAGATAAATAGGCTCTCCACTCGAGAATTTCTTTTTAGTTTTATATTGTATTTGAGTCATGTTGAAATAAGTCGCAGAAGATTGAAATCTAGCTTATAACTCCATTACCCAACGACTAGGCATGCTAGTTTTTTGAGTTAATGAGAAAGATTTCCGGTTGGAGAAATAAGAGCTAGATAAGGCACTGAAACTATGGTTCTTGATACCTCGCAGGGGGCATATCATCCCCAATTAGAGCCAGTGTTAGCATTGGTTTTGATTCCTTTCAAAGCTGCCCTCTTTGTCATTTTTTCTTGGCCTCTAGCTCCTTATGATTCAATTCTTTCGCATCCTTTTCACCATTTCTCTTCGATCCTTTCCTCATTTTCCAAAAAACCCAAATTCCAGCCTTTCATTTCTTCCAAAACCCCTTTTTAACTAATAAAATCCAATTTTTATAGTTAGAAAGTAGCTCCGCACACCCTCTAACAGCCATATCATATTTCCTTTTAAACTTACCATATATTTCTTTTATCGCATCTTTTACCCGCACCACAAAAAACCTTGGTAATATCATATATCATATGATATAACTTACCGCACTTAATAAACATCGTGGACCCCTTACCTTTCATCACAATCATCTCTTCGCAGGTTTAACTTCTATTCACGTATAATTGTCGTCTCCTACAAAACCCTCGAAATGTGATTTGCGGTATGCTCTGGGACCCATATTTCCCTTTGATACACCTTGAATTCGTTATAAACCCTTTTATTACCATTCCGACGTATTTTTATCATATTACCACAACTTAATGAAGTTTTCACTTTTTGCTTTGAAAAGTCGTTTAAAGGGCCCCACCTACCTTTTCGCATCAAATTTTCGCAAATCTCACTCACCACATTCACTTCCGCTCCCTCAAAACTTCTGATGTGCGATTTTCGGGTGATCCCACTGTTTTTATGCCACATGATGCTCCTCTCTCATCAAACATCACACTTCGCTAGTTTCAACGTTTAACTTTCATGTCTCATATCAAAACTTGCAATGTGCGATTTTCTGTATTTTCGGGACCCCGCCTTCCATCTCATCGCACATCACACTTCGCCAGTTCCAAAATCTCTTGTGTTTCATAATAAAACTCCTGAAATGCAATCTGCGATCGGCCCTACTTCCTTGCCACATCATCACCCCATTGCAAATCACATTTCTTTCTGCTTGTGTCTTAAGATTAAAATGTTCTGACCCCAATATGCGATTGCGATATGTGTTTAAAGGGTTTTCTCCTCCCTCTTACCATTCATTTAATAATCCCTCTCACTAAGTCCTCTCCACGTTTCCCCTATCAATTAAACCTTTTTCAAAGGGTTTCTTTGTAATTTCCCATAAAATGAACCTTGGCCATTCTATCCAAAAAATTTCGGGTTTTCCGCCATTACAAAGGGTTTTCCACCAAAGAAGGAAAAGAACAGCGAAACATCGGCAGAGTTTCTCTGAAACACTTTTATATCACTACTCTCAGCACCAACACATTTCTACAAGGCACGAGGCAACATTCAAGGAACAACCACACACCATATGCACTGTTGTTTACACATTTTACGGAGTTGATTGCATTAGAACAGAAGAGGAGTCTTCCCATAAACTGCCACATCATACAAACCACTTCGAATTGTTAACTTTGATGATGTTATTTTCATTATGTCATAGCACTTTGTATTAAAGTTTTAGGATAAGCCTCATCTCTTGCACGAGATCATAATAACTTTTGGGAACATGTTTACTCCTTTTGCGGAGATGATAGCTTATTATTTTTGTATATATGTGATAAACTACTATGTAAAAAGGGTTGATTGGTGGTTAGAGAATTTTGACTTATATGAACCATAATATTTTGTGTGAATGAAATGGAATAATACTACTGAGGACTTATTACCAATTTTTTATGTGTATTGTCTACTTTACTTGTGTTTCCATATCTCCTTTCTTCGAGTTTGAGTTTCCAAATCATCATACTGCTATGTGTTTTTATTAGTCTCTTAATCTTGTTATGTGTTTTATCGGTTTTTGTTAGTCTCACATGGTGAGCATTCCTGATAAAATCTATATTATAATAGTGGAAGAGCATCACTTATGATAGTTAATCTTCATCATATTTTAGTGAGAATCTTGTCAGACTAGAAATATGTTTCTCTCAATGGAATATTGTCAAACTTCTACTTTTGTGAATTTATACTAAATCAGTAGACTTATGTTTTACATATTCTTCTCTCATCTTACCGTTTCCTCTCCTCATAGACTACAAATTTGTACCTTGCTACCACATCAAGTTAGTAACAATACCCTCATTAGTAGAACTGTGGATTTGACCGAAATCCCTCTTCAATAAATCAGAGTTTATACCATCTTCCAATCCCATAAAACAAAACATTAAATTGCTTTATAGTTTAAGATGTTTCTCGCGAGGCGCTTGTTGTAGTCCAAGTGTTGATTCTGGTGCCAACATGATCAATCATTTTTAGTTTAGCAGACTTGGATTTCAATGTATACCATTTCCTTTATGAAAATGACTATTCTATGTTGCTTAAAAGGGTTTTATATTTAGGTTAGAATGATCATTATTGCACAATCAATTAATTTATAGGTCCTGTTGTGCACTATTTGAGGCAAACAAACCTTGAGTTAACCCTACGAAATAAATCCAACTTTCCATATTCATGCACAACAGATATTTATATGTGAAAAATTAACGTTAATTATGAGTAAAAAAATACTCTCATAGTTGAATCATTCAATTTGACCTTGAAATGAAGGTTTGGCATTTTTTTTTTAAATGAGCCAAAATTTCCTTGGTTCACGAAAATGCATGTTCAGACTTCATTTTTTGGCCAATCTCATTGATTCAAATTGTAGACTATTTATTTAATTATTTTACACACTTTTTAGTCTTTATATTTTTACTTTGAACCTTCAATAATTCTTCTTTATATTTCATACAACATTCCAAGTTTTGCTTCAACTTGCATTATGTGAAATTTGTGTATAAGTTTTTCTTCAACTTGCTCTTACACAGAACAATTTCCCTTTTAATTTAGAATAATAGTTCTGAAAGCTTCACATAATTTTCAATCTGGGTAGGTTTTGTTATTGCAAGGCTATTACACAATATATTTTCAAGGTAAAATGACGACTAGTGCTAATGAATCTCAAAATCAATCATTGTACTCACTCTTAACAGCTCAACACACTATTTTTTCCACTCTCAAACCTTGTTCAGACTCTAAATAAATAAACACACAATGCATATTAAAAAAACTTTGTCACATTGTCGCTCACAAGACCACTCTTGGAAACCATTCTCTCAACAAATTTTGAAACACACATTCAAATAAAATGAACACACCATAAAACTATAACAAGAATTAAATAACTTGCAACTCTAAAAAAGGGACCCGTATAGGACCTACAATCATTAAAGAATGAATAAGAATTCTATCTATAAGAGTAACACTACACAACACACAAGCTAGTCAACATAAAGGTATAAGAGTAACACTACACAACACAAGCTAGTCAACATAAAGATATGTCACCACCAATGATTGAGTTTGCATTAATAAAACATACATGATTACAATGTTCGTGCTCTCCCCATCTATCATTGTCTATCAGTTTCTATATTTCTATCCCCTTATTCAAAAAATTAATTTACTTAAGTCTACATTTTAGTTGATATCTACATTTGGCCAATTTGATAGTGATTTGTTGTAATTTTTCCTCGAACTCTTTTTCTCTTTATTGTTGCTCATTTTTTGATTGACTGATTGTTCTTGTTTATCCCTCTCTAATTTCTACTGCAAATAAAAAAACTAGGATTTAAATTTTTGTATCTCCATGTCACGTTCCAAATGTTGTGCTTTTCAGTAGTTCATGAGATCGTTGTGTACCTTTATAATTATTTTATCTCTCTCAGGTACTATTTTATTCAATGATTCAACAACTAGTGGAGAGACATGCATATCACTCACATATTTGATGCTTGAGACAATGGTCTCTAAAAACTTCACTCATGATTTTAGCTTGGATTTCTCCAAGTCCTTTGAAGGAATTTTTTTTTACTCATGTATCCCTACTTGTACCTTTACCTTTTCCCTTACCTTTATCCCCACTCTCAGTACCATCTTCTAAAAAATGCCGATATTTTACCATTTCAAGATTTTTAATCTCATCTTTTGCTTCGGAATTTGCAAGGTATCTCACTTTCAACTTATTAGTTTTCCTATGAAAGGTTTTCTCCAACTTAGTTAATCTTTTTTTGTATTCTTTAACCTATGATTCATGCTTCTGCTGGTCCCGATATTTAGATTTAAGTGCAATTTAATCTTGAAAATATTCAACAATTTTATATTTTCCATTCTATAACTTGACTAATTTAGCCTCAGAAGTATCTGAAATTGCTAGTGGAGGTATGTTGAGAACCTATGGCCTTCTTCTCAACTCCTCTTCAAGTTCACTAATGTTTTCATCATATGTAGCCTGAACATTTTTGAAATTTGCATGTAGTTCATATATATCCCTCATACCTTCCTCACTCATATTGGATATCTTATTACACAATTCATCAATAATAATGTTATCCTTCGTGCTTAGTGGTTTCACTAATTTTTGTGTTTCTTGCACAATTGTTGACTTTAGCATTGCAATATTCTTCTTGCATTCAACAATATCCTTCTCCTTTAGTTCGTACTTTTCCTTCCAATTGTATATAGAGGAATAATCCTCCATTTAAACTTGTTTGTAATGGATTATTCTATCATACACTAAGAAAACAAATTTGTTATTCAAACTATATGTTGGTTAGTGCATATTTAAACTTAGATATGTAGATGTTGAATCACCCATAAAAGGTCAATTATAATGAGGCACCAATTGTTTAGAAAAATTTTTGTCTATTATAGAAAAATCATCATTACAAGTTTCTTTATATTGGTCTATACATTCATGCACCTCATATTCATCCAGAGGCACCTGTAAGTCTGTTATAACATTGGCAACTATATTTACAAGATGGAAAATTGTATTAGTAAAATTTTCCACACCTTCCACAAGTGTGTTTTTACTTTCTTCCTCAATGGTTTTCTTTGGTTTTGATATCCAAATGAAAGTTTTAAGAAGCCTTGTTTCAACATTAGGTCAATACAGATCAATATTTTTTTTGCACTTAACCTTGTTAATTTACTTTCTTGATAATTTCAATCTTTTCTACCTTAGGGGTTTCTTGAAATTAAATATTTCTCTAGCTCTATGTGGAATTTTTGTTGCTCTTACAACCAAATCAAGGTCTAGGTTAATCCTAGAGCCAAATATTTTTAATTCCATTGATTTGTCATCATAATTTTATATGGTCTCATATATCTCATCATTTTGGAAATCGAATTTTCCAAATATAAATTTATAAACTGGGATACCAGAGGATAATATTTTTAATTTCTTTTATTTATCATCATAATTTTATATGGCCTCATATACTCATCATTTTGGGAATCGAATTTTCCAAATATAAATTTATAAACAGGGATACCTGGAGGATAATTGTTTGTATCTCTCCATGTATGAGCATATTATTTTAATTTTTTGACTGTGAACTTCACCTAGGAACCCATGCAAGGACAAGGACATAGTTGTTTCAATTGAGGCCATAGTTGTGTGGGGTCAAGGTAAGCTTGTTGAATGCAAGAATGCATGCTACATAGACCATCAATAATGCACTCTGAATGCAAGAATGAAGGTTGAATAAACTATGAAAAATGCATGTTGAATCCAAAAAAATGTGAGTCATTTTTTTTTTTAACTTATTGATTTATTTTTCTATAAATCACTTTTATAAAGAAAAGAAAATTTTATTAAGTGAATGAAATTGTTTATAAGATGATTTAACTTTTCTCCTTTACTCCTATATTTTCTCAGACACAAAGTAAAAAATTTAAATTTAATATTTAGATATAAGATACAATTTATTAAAAATGACACTTTTAAAAATAGGGTTGCAAGATTTTTATAGTATGTAAGATAGCCATCACTTCTTTCTCATGGGTATAAATGACCAAATTTCCATCATGCAACTGGTTATTCATAAATGATAGTAAATGTCTTTTTCATTAAAATGGAAACCAAACCTTTTTATATTAAATGTTCTAACTAGGTCACTTACCTAATATTAAACTTTAAACCCTAAAAAATATGTACTATATAGAAAAACCCTAAAATAAACCTGTAAACCTTAGGTGTTATCTCTTTATCTATCCCTTGGAAACATTTAAATGTAATTACCTCTAAGATACGGTCATCCAGCCTTACTTTTAACATTTCAACCAAGAAACTACAAGTTTCAACTACTAAAATACAAGTTTGATTTTTCTTAGTCCATGCCCTTGTTCCCAAACATTCCTAGAGTGCATTTATTTGAAACATTCTTGGAGTGCATTTATTTGAGGCACAGAAGCCCTTCCTTTACCCTTTTATTTGACATCCCTCATCTTGAATATTTTACTATAATTATACGCACATATGTTTAAATTTGAATTTGGGTTGTTGCATTATTAGACATATAGATACTTAATTATCAATAATTTACTCATAATAATTGTTATATAGTTGTTGTTTAAAAACTGCATTATGTCTTATTATGTGAATAAAAGAAAATAATTGGGAAATTAATGATTGAGTTACAAATGACTGAAAGAGAGAATGGCTACAATTTTTTTTTTTTAATTAACTATCTATCAATAATTCCTAGACATCTAATATACGTGATTATATTTAATCATAGAAATTATATATTAGCCAATTTATTATTCCTTAGAAGAAAAGAAGTTGTCTTCAGAAGTGGTGGTTTTCTAGCTTTTTTTTCTCATTCTAGATAAATGAAAAACTAGAAACTGAAGAGAAGAAGAAGAAAGTGTTACAAAGAAATTTCTAGACTATTTTCTTGGGAGCCAGCAGAAATGATGTCAAAATTGGGAGGAGACAAGTACCTTCTAACTTGTAATGTTATGTTATTATATGTTTGTTTCTTTTTATAAAAAATAAATAAATTTATTCTTAGAACAAGAAAATGATACAGTGTTAAATACAAAGGTTTCGTGGATTGGTATGAGTTTTTGAGAAGCTTCCTTATATAAATAAAAAAATTAACTTCTAATAAATGGATGATAACATAGAATCCTTTAATACAATGTATATTTCCTAAAAAATGGATGATAACATAAAATCTTTTAATACAAAGTATATTTCCTGAAAGCAATCTGATAGAAGTATTTTCTTTTGTAATTGAAGTTATGATATATATATATGTGTTTACATTAAGTACAGTAACCAAAATACTATACGAAGTAAAGGTAAAAAGGTTAAATAACCTATATAATAATAACAAAAAGTTAGAACAAAAATTTACAAGTTCTCACAATCGAGGCTGAATATAGCATGCAATATTTCTGGAATCTTGAACGAGAATTTTATGATACTGAACAAAATTATGATGGTAATTATCCTAACGTCTTTTTAGGGAAAAAAATTAGTTTAATAATTTGAAGAATTTCGCAGAAATTTGTCAAAGTTGGAATTAGAACGAACAATTCTTCTTAAACAGTTATATATACAAATAAACATGTCTATTAATGAAAAAAGTTACATTTAAGAGAAAAAGGTTACATTTAAGGTAGTTAAGCCTAAAAATTTATCGTGCTGAAAATTTCCAAATATAAAAAGGAAATTTATTACATCAGATTCTGAGTACAGTTTGTAGAGGAAATCCACTAAATACTAAACATAAAAGTCTCTATAGAGTAACTGAACTTCAAAGGAACATAGAAGGAGGACATAGCGAACTCCACTAGTTTGGAGACATCGAAGGAAAATTTCTTTCCTTAACACCTCGTCAAACAAAACATTGAATAAGATAATACAATATAGACGAATATCATAAACAAAAATATTTAGGCATAAATCCCCTGTAAATCCTAATGCACACTAAATAATTTTTAGTTCTAACGTTATAGAATATTTACACATAATAGAGAGAGATTGTCGACAAGACCACATATATGAAGAAATCCAAAAAAAAATAGATTCTACAATCTTGTAATATTAAAGAGAAAATAATAGATTATATTAAGCTTTATAGAAACAAGAAGCATATGAGGTATAGGAAACCCTCGTACAACATACGAGGTAGAGGACTGGTTCTAGTTTGTTCTTGGGAACAAAAACCCTATAGTAATGTCCTGAAAGGTTTTGGGTAATGGTGACACTTGCCCCAATTTGGTGTAAGCCTGAAATAGGAATATATACAATCATAAACGTATATAAATGAACAATCTCACATACAAGAAATATGAATTAGCGAAAACAGTAATTGGAAATATTTCAAAATATATTTTTGACCTCAGCCTAAAAGTCGCTTTGAATCTACACTGGGCAGAACTCTTTTGAAAATTACAACACTGATAAAACCCTCTTGTCGTGGAGAACGGTTTCATGAACACTTGTTATCAATTATTGTTCAAAACCATCCTTGCCAGATGGGGAATACCAAAAGAAGTCAAAGGGAAAACAAGAAAATGTCACACAAAGTTTCCGAAACGACATTAAAATCCCTTGTCAAAAACCCTAATGAAATCCTCATCGTGAAATGATAGAGTGTTTAAACCAAAACGATAATCCCAAATTGAAGATGTTAATATGCCAATACAATGTTAAGAAGGTGGAGTTAGGTAAAAACTAATATGAATGGTAAACTATAGGTTAATTATGGGTAAGCTCTTTTAATGCTACAACAACAAGAATATATATATATATATATATAAAAAGTTCGAAGAAGGGATCGTTAATTATTGGTAAGCTCATGTATGTACGCCTATGTTGCACTGCCTTGGGGACGGGGGGACGGCGGGATCGGGGGGACGAGTTTCCGGGACGATTAGAGCGCACTCCCAAATTTTCAGGGGACGGTGAGTTGGGGACGGCAAGTGCGGCAACTATTTATTATATTTATTATTTATTATTTAATATTTAAAATTTACTAAAAAAATTAAAATTAAATAAAATTAAACATGAATGAACATTGAAAATAAATAAAATTAAAAATACTAAAATCATAAATCATAAATCATAAATCTAAAGACAAATTTTGAGAATTGTGCATCAAAAAAACAAATTTTGTCATCATTGCATAACTTAAACTTTAAAGGCATAAACGCTGAATCATTTCATTATTCATACAACTTACAATCTACAAATTACAATCTAGTAATCTACTAGACTACCACTGTCTAAAGACTAATATCTACATAATCAATGATCTTTCTATGATGAATCATTTCAAACTTTAAATAGCAGCTAAAGCGTAAATACTAAAAGTAATTAAGTGCTGCCAGGAGTGTGTTGGAGTCTGCGTGGTGGAGATGGTAGGAATTTGCGTGATGGAGGACGCCTGGAGCTGACGGGCTCTTTGCTGCCGGCGGAAAGCTCTTGGTGGAGCTGCTGGAGTATGCGGGCGGAAAACTCTTCAAACTGCCGGCTAAAAGCTCTTCAAGCTGCGGGCAGAGAGCTCTGTGCTCGAGCGGCGGCAGAACAGTCGGGACTCAGCAAAATGCATATGCGTTGGGTTTAGAATTAACCTTTAGGTTAGAAGTTAGAACTTAGGTATATTAATGAATTAAAAATTAAAAATTATTAATTTGTAATGTGTTAGGTTTACTGTTTTACTATTTACAAATACATTGTTTTAATTTTATTTTATTTAAAATTTTACATTTATTATTTTATAAAAATAATTTTTTAATTTATAAAATAAAATAAAATAAAAAAAGAAAAAAAACCGAAATATTTGATTTTATTTTTATTCATAATGTTTTAAAATTTTATATTTATTAGTTTATAAAAATTATGTTTTAATTTTTTTTTATAGGAAAAAAAAAAAACGAAATATTTGATTTTTTTTTAATTCATAATGTTTCATTTTTTTGGGGACGTCCAAAAGTCCCCGATTTATCAAGGGACGTCTTGGAAGTCCCCGAATTTTCGAGGGACGGCTAGGGGACAGCCTTGAAGTCCCCAAGTCCCCGAGGACGTCCCCGGCAAATCTAGAACGTTTCCGAGGAGTTCCAAAGTCCCCGGAACGCCCGAACGAAGGGAACGACATGAAATATAGGTGGGGACGGGTCCCCGTGCAACATAGATGTACACCTATATGTAATATCAATGAATGGAATTAGGTACAACTTTTTTAGCATCAATATTCTATAAGAACCTTTAGATTACAACTAAAAAAATGTTTTTGATAAAATTTTCGACACAAAAAGAAAGTTAGATATCAATATTCTATAAGAATCTTTAGATTATAACTAAAAAAATGTTTTTATAAAATTTCCCACACAAAAAGAAAGTTAGATATATAAATATATAGGGTATATACCTCCTAAAAGAAAAGTTAAGGTTTGCTTACAAAAGAAATGTGTAGTGGTCTAGAAAACCTAAAGAAAACTTAAATGTAACTTAAAGGAAACTTAAATGTAATGATCTTGATATGGATATATGAAGGAAATATAGCAAGTGAGAACTCAACAAATGTACCAATGTCAATATATTCTTTGTGAGACAAAGAGTTCATTAAAGGATAAAATGTAGCTTGTTAGTATTTAAGTGTTGAAGAGATTTAGAAGGAATTCTAAATCTAGATCTCAATCCATATATTCGACTATACGTTAGAAGAAAAAAACACCGTGACAAGTACAGTAAATCAATATGTTCAATACTAAATGGTAAGTGACTTTATCTAACAAAATAGGTGAAAAACCTGTTCATGTATCTTTAAATCCCATAATTATTTTACAAGAAAAAAAAATTGGTATTAAGAGAGCAATTACAAGTGAAATCTATTCGATTTAGAGTATTTTTAACTAAAAAAACATATATGTGAAAAATTTAACATATTTAATTCTATCAATATTATTTATGGGTAAAAAAATACTCTCAAAGTTGAATTATTCAATTTGGCCTTGAAATAAAGCTTGGGCATGCATTTTTGTGAAGCATGTCTTTACTAAAATGCATCCTAGGCTTCATTTACTAGGAAATTTGATTGATTCAAATTATATATTGTTTATTTAATGATTTTAAACACTTTTGAATTGTTACAACATTCTAAGTTTTGGTTTGACTTTCCTTATGTAAAAGTTTTGTATAAGTGGGAAACAAAATTATGTCAAACATGATGCAAGATTATATCCTAAGGTTAGGAATTGTCCAATTATGTCCCATTTCAAATTTCACTATAAGGAGTGTAATTGATTTGGCCTAGGAGTGCATATTTTTTCTGACTATGATAATTTCCAGATATGATCAATTGTTATTCCAACAAACTTTGATTTCAGTGTATAACATTTCCTTTATGAAAATGACTATGCTATGTTTCATAAAATGGTTTTATGTTTAAGTTGGAATGATCATTATCACACAGTAAATTAAGTACAGGTCTTGATGTGCATCTATTTGAGGCACACAAACCTTGAATTTAATCTTACAAAATCAATCCAATTTTGCATATTATTGCATGACATAAATTTATATGTCAAAAATTAATGTTAAGTATGAGTAAAAGAGAACTATTAAATTTTAATGTTCAATTTGGCCTTGAAATGAAGATTGGGCATGAATTTTTCATAAAAATTTCAAAATTTCCTTTCTTCACTAAAATGCATGCCCAGAATTCATTTTTTGGCCAATCTAATTGATTCAAATTGTAGACTATTTATTTAATTATTTTACACACTTTTGAATTATTATATGTTTACTTTGATCCTTAAATAATTCTTCTTCAGATTTCATACAACATTCCAATTTTTTCTTCAACTTGCATTATGTGAAAGTTGTGTATAGGTTTTTCTTCATCTTTCTCTTGGGTCGAACAAATATCCTTTTAATTCACAACAATAGTTCCAAATCTTCACATTAATTGTCAATCCGGGTAGGTATTTTTATTGCAAGGCTATTACACAAAATATATGCAAGGGAAAATAATGACTAGTACTAATGAATCTCAAACTTAATCATTGTAATCACACTCTTAGCAACTCAACACTATGGTTGTTACACTCTCAAACCTTGTTCACACTCTGAATACATAAAGACACAATGGAGAATAAAACCACTTTGTCATACTGTCACTCTTATTTAGAAAAGAAGAGCACTCCTATAAACCATTCTCTCAACAAATGTTGAAACACACATTCAAACCAAATGGAAACACCATCAAACTATAACAAGAATTAAATAGTTTTCACACTAACAAAGGGACTTGTCCAAGACCTATGTTGTTACACATTACAATGGTTAGAATTCTATAATCATTAAAGCATGAACAAGACCAATAATAATAATAATGCTACACATTAGACAAGCTAGTCAACATAAAGGTATGGTACTACCAATAGTTGAGATTGCATTAATGAAACATACATCATTACAATCCTAGTGCTCTGCCCCTCTATCACTGCCTATCTATCTCTATATTTCTAGGAAGTGTAGTTGCTATACTTTGTCTAGGAGATGTACCTACTCTATTTTCTAGTGTTGCTTCAACACTTACCTCATATTCTTCACTTTCTTGCTTCTTTAATTTCCTCTTTTTCACCGCAGTTTGTAGATGAGTATATTTTTTTAGGTACTTGCTTAGATTCTCAGGGCATTTCTATTTCAGGGACCTTTGTTTCAACTGAGTTTGTTCCAGGTGCCCCTATTTCAACAGTCTTTGCGTCAAGCCCCGCTTCCTTAATATATCGTGCATGATAACTATATTCAGATTTTCCACTAGATATATCCATAAATTATTTAGTGAATGCTCTTTTTCCTTCATCGGATGTACCAGAATACATTCTTATGGAAATTTTTCTCTTACTATTTCTACGAGAAGGTGTAGGACATGTAACCTCCCTTATTTTTCTAAGAAGTGTAGTTTCTCTACTTTGTCTGGGAGGTTTAATTACACTATATTTTGGTGTTGTTTCAACACTTACCTCTTGTTATTCACTTTAATTTTCCTTCGTTTTAGTGGTTTTGGTATGTGAATTTTCCAATAAATAATTCCATGTGCTTCCATGTTTTTGCAGTGAATGAATTATGATTAACTTGATGAGTGAATGGTTGGTTAAGAAAATCTTTGGATTTTTTGATATATGCACCGCCTCTGCAATATATTGCAAATATTTTACCAAATAATAGGGAAATTTTATGAGTTTTCCATTACAAATATGTGCCAATAACTAAAAGTAATAATTGAATACTATCCAAAAACTCCCCTCACAAGTAAT
This sequence comes from Pinus albicaulis, assembly GCA_034641835.2. Lineage (NCBI taxonomy): Eukaryota > Viridiplantae > Streptophyta > Pinopsida > Pinales > Pinaceae > Pinus > Pinus albicaulis. The sequence goes on from CM076570.1 coordinate 594,057,361, forward strand.
GAACTTTTGAATAAAGAAAGCCACATTATCCCAAGAGTGAGGAAGGGATGTTTTATCAATAACTATCTCATTTCTTCTTACTTCCTCTCCTCACTGTAAAAGTGTTCCCCTAGCTATTAGAACTGTTATTTTCCTATAAAACCAACAAGTCCATGTATGAGGTAAACCTGTCACTCTGATAATAATGTCATCTATAACAAAAATTCTAAATCCTATAACCTTTGAATGTTTCTCCTACACAACATATGTGAACTCGAAAATAATTTATGCATTGAAACCCTGCAGCTTCTCAAAGTAGACTATCCACCCTACATTCCTTAATATTTATAGGGCTTGTGGATGGTGTAGTAGGGCATCAAGGGAGTTCTATTCATGATGGTCTGCCACCCCTCCCCTGGTTGTTTTAGAGACTATTACTACTCAGAACCACTCAAATAATGTTACAAGGTAGAACTTGGTCAATACAAACACTTTGGTGGATAATATTAGTCGAATGAAATTTGGTAATGGGTAGGGAATAATTAATTTTTTCCTTTCAACAAATTCAACCTTTCAATGATAAATGAAAACTAGCAGGAATGATTTCCAACTATTCACATTGTTATTCACAAATTACAGTAGAAGTAAGGGTAATAGTGGGTAATTATTGATTTAGGATATAAGTATTGTGTGTCCCCTAGATGGTAATTACCGATTTTTTTTTATCATACACTTCTCCCCCCAAAGTAATTAAAAAAAAAATCCTCAACATGTGTAATAGAAAAATTCATATCCAATGCCATAACATGGAGAAAAATATGAGGTTACAAAGGAAGCTACAAAGGAAGCTAAAATGGAAGCTAAAATGGACACTAAAAATAATGCCATAACCATGAGAAAAATCGGATGTCACACAGGAATGTATACATTGAGCTACATTAGGAGATAAAGATGAGGATAAACTGGGTGATATATTCGGCACTAAGGTTGGCGCTAAATAGTATTGACTTTAGTGCCATCTATCTATGATCAGCGTAAAAAACACAAAAACTAGATTCATCCTGATAAATAGCACCGATTCTTTGAAAAAGGTGGAGAAAAATACTCTAAAACGACCAGTGGAAAAAAAAATAGTCCAGCTAAAGAGGAAGTTAATCATAAGTATTCGTTATAGTGTAATTTTAAATTTATTGTCTTTTTCCTCTTTCCAAAGATAATGCCAATTTACATAGAAAATAAATGATGAATTAAACAAAAGTGACTCCCAATGTAATTTTTTTCCCTTGATTCAACTTGGAATATGTGTCCCATGACCTCGGTTTGATTTATTTACATGGAAACTTAACCCGAGGCTATTACAAACCCCTCTTCCTTGGGGGAACAATGTCCTCAATGTTCTATGATACTTCTGGCAAGATATATGACTTATGGAGCTTTATAAACACAACTCGATACAATATTTACATTGACAGAAACACACACACACATAGAAACACATATATAAAAAAACATATTTGCTTCAACCAACAAATAAAGAAATATATAATTTCAACATATGATCAACCATCTCCCATGTAACTTCACTGGGCCTAATGTGCTTCCGCTACAATTTAACTTGCTTTATTGTTCGGTTCAAAGCATGAACTTCTTCCACTGTAGGATGCATTCAGGCTCTTGCTGGAACTCTCCTTCGAGTTCCACCTACAATATACATTAGAGAAATTTTGAGGTCTAAAATGGGCCTCCTAAGAAAAATGTACAACCAAAATAAAATTTATAAGAACCAATAGGATTCAAGATGATGATGTCAACCATTGGGGATGATTCACCAGTTTTGGGCTTAAAAAGTAAAAAGATTAAAAAATAATAAAATAATAAAACTATTTTTCAACTTATCTCCATAATATTTTACTCAAATTTCGAGCGGGAGTACTCTTTGGATTCAAAATTTAATTCCTCATCCAAGGAGTATCCATGTTGCATACTTTCAATGGAATCTTCTACAAAAAAAATGGGAAACACATTAAAAAACATGATTGCAATCACGTTTTTCATGTATTTATCATTTTTCATGTAGAATGGTTCGTTGAAAGTATGAAACATGGGTACTCGTTGGATGATGAATCAAATTTTTCATCCAACGAGTGTTTCCTCTTAAAATTTGAGTAAACCCATAGGGATATAAGTTAAAAATACGAGTTGAAAAAGTAGTTTTTTCTTTTTTCCCTCTAAAATTTGATGATGTAATGTAATCTTATTTTATTATTTCCACTATTATTTTATAATTTCCTTAGGAGGCCCATTTTTTACCTCAAAAATTCCTTAATGAACCATTCAATCACATGATCAACATCCCATACATCTCTTTTAAGAATAGAAACATGAAAAACATCATGGATTTTCACTAATGGAGGCAAGGAAAGTCTGTAGGACACTAGTATAATCCTCTCAAGGATCTCAAAAGGCCCACAATATCAAGGTGTCATCTTGACACATGACATAATATGTAAGGAATTCTTCTTGGGCTTGATACTTAAGTACACATGCTCTATAACTTGAAACTTCTTGAATACCCTATGTTGATCTGCATAACTCTTATGCCTATCTTGTGTTGCCTTCAAATTATTTCTGATAACCTACATCTTCTGCGCCATCTCTCTCAACACATCCAGTCCAATCAACATACTGCTCACTATATCACTCTAGTTGTTAGGATGTTTACAACTCCTCCCATATATTGTCTCGAATGGACTAACCGTCAAGGATTCGTGGTACCTACTATTATAAAAAAATTCTAGTAGTGGAAGACACTCCTCCCGCTTCCTTTTTTATGAATGACATACATCCTCAACATATCCTCAAGAATCCTATTAATTATCTTTATATTCCCATGTGTCTATGGATGATAAGTTGTATTTAAGGTTAACTTTGTCCCCAAACCTACAAACAAATCCTTCCAAAACCTGGAAGTGAAATTAGATCTCTATCTGAAATAATCCTCTTGGAAATTCCATGCAACTTCATTTTCCCCTTAATGAATACTTGAGCCACTTCGCTAGTTGAACTAGTAGAATTCACTACAATGAAGTGAGATACCTTGCTCAACTTGTCAACCATAACCATGATGGTGTTATGTTTCCTTCATGTCCCCGACAACCCTGTAATGAAATCCATGGAAATGACCTCCCATTTCTATTCTAGAATCGTAATAGGCTACAATAAACCGTCTATATGCTTTCATTCATCTTCACCTATTAACAGTCTAAGCACTTAGCAACAAACTTAGCCACCACTTTCCTCAAATTAGGTCAATACTAGAACTTATTGATAGTTGTCAAAGCCTTCTGGTTCGTGGTGGCCTAAATATGGCTTGACATGAAACTTTCAAAAAATAATCTTATTCAATTCATGATTGTCAGGCACATAGATCATGCTCTTGAATCTAACCAAGCCATCTATAGTGAGGTGATACTCCTCATCCTTATCACCTTTTTGCTACAATTTCTGCTTCAATTGGTCATACCTTTCATCATGTTTCCCTACATGCAAGTTTTTCTCCTAAAAATCTTTCCCATAAAAACTCATAGTTGAAATATGATTCACATTTACTCTCCTACTAAGATAATCCTCAACCCAGTTCTCTTTTCCTTTGATGTACATGATTTAAAATTTAAAATCACTGAGATTATCCAACCATCTAGCTTGCCTTGTGTTCAAATTGGGTTGGCCAAACAAGTACCTTAGTCCACTATGATCACTCATAAAAATGAACCTCCTGTCAAGAAGATAATGTCTCCACATATTTAGTTCATGAATGATAGCTTTAAACTCAAGATCATGAGTCACATAATTTTTCAAATGTTCATTCAGATTTTGTGATTCATAACATACCACCTACCCTTCCTCCATTAGGACTCTACCTAGTCCTTCCTTGCAAGAATTTTTACAAACCAAAAAGCCTTTCTCAAGACCTGCAATCCTACAAAATGGAGCATTGGTAAGAAACCAATTCAACTGATCAAAAATAGTTGCACACTAAACGGTCCATTTAGAATTCTTTCCCTTCCTCTACATAGAAGTGATAGGATAGCCAACCTTGGAGAATTTCCTGATGAACCTGCTATAATAACTTGGCAGTCCCATTAATTATCTAACCTCATCCACATTCTTTTATTTTTCCACTCCATGACAGCCTTAATCATTTCTGGATCCACTATTATCTCCTCCTTGGAAAAAACATGTCCCAGGTAATGAATCTGAGAATAAAATAAGCTACACTAGTTGAGCTTGGCATACAACTTATTCTCTCTAAAAAATATCAATATTGCTTCTTGATGCTCTACATGATCTTCCTCATTATTTAAATAAACCAATATATCAGCAACAAATATTATTTCATACTTATCCAGGTAAGGGGGCAACACATTTTTCATCATACGATGAAGTTGGTTGGAGCATTGGTAAGACCAAAAGGAACCACCACAAACTCATAGTGCATATACCTTTTACGAAATGTAGACTCGTGGATGTATTTTTCTTTGAAGTGCACATAATGGTATCCTGATCTTAGATCAATCTTCAAAAATATTGTAGCTCCCTTCAACCGATCAAAAAAATCATCAATCTGAGGCATTAGGTACCTATTCTTGATAGTTTCCTTGTTCAACTTCCTATAATCAATGCACAATGTTAGAGTACCATCCTTTTTCCTTACAAACAACATTGGTTCTCCTTAAGGAGACACATTTGGCCTTATGTATCCCTTATCAAGAATCTCTTTAAGTTTCAACTTCAATTCCACCAACTCAGGAGTGCCAATCCTATATGGTGTCTTAGATGTTGGTACTAATCCTCCCATCAACTCAATAGAGAATTCCACTTCCCTATGAGGAGGAAGTTCTAGAATATTTGTAGGAAACACATCCTGAAACTGTTGCAATATAGGATACATCCTTGGGTTTCACCATCCTCATCCTCCTTCCCTTTGTCACTGGAAACATGTACTGCAAAAAATAAACATTATTTCTTACGGTTGTGCTTAGGTTTCATGGCTCTAACTATCCTCACAAATGTAGGCTTATATTTTCACTTCAAGGCTCTCTTTGCTCCATCCTCATCTAGGTGCTCAGTGGCCTTCTCATAGAAATCCACCTTGGTCCTGTAAATAAATAGCCAATCCATGCCAAAAATAATTCTATATGAACCCAAAGGAAGAAAATTCATGTTTGTTTCTGTAGGTATGCCATTAAGCTCAAATTCTTAAGACTTCACCCAATGATGAACTCTACTATTTGTTCGTATAACCATCTGCACCAACCAATATTCTGCATGCACTTCCTTATCTAAATGATACTTATCCACCAATTCAAGACTAATATAGCTATAATTCGATCTATGATCAATAAAAATAGAAACAACTCGATCACAAATATTACCTTCCATCTCGATAATGGATGTCTAGTAGGCTTCTTGCTTGTTATCAACTACTGCATATATCTAGGGAATGCTCTGACCTATATCCTCAATTTTTTGCACCTCTTAAGCAATGTAGATATGAGGCATGCCACATTTATACAAAGGAAAATCCTTGTTATGATGGTCTCTACCTCAAACCCAACACTTCAAAGGTTTTTTTCCACTACCTTTATTCTACTACTCCACAGGTTGAGACCCATGTCCTTTCTTAGTTGCATTGGACTTCCTATGTGGAGCCACATTTTCCTTTTCACATGCATCCTGAGATCTTCCTGACTTCTTAGGCCATTTTATTTTAGTATTCTCCCTACCCTTCTAGTCACACTTGAACTCAAGCTTATGCTTTGACTGTTCATAGAAATGCTTAAAATTATTGATATTTTCTTCCAATGAATGAGGCTCATCAAACTCAATATTTTCTTTGAATGATAATGAAAATCCAATAATTAATATCTTTATATTTTCTTTATCATTCTTGAGATAGGGCACATATCTCAATAGTTATATAAATTTGGTTGTATATTCTTCATTTTTCATGGAACCCATCCTGAGCTCATATAATTCCTTGGTCTTTCCATCATAATACCTCTCAGGAAGGTTCTTATTTATGAAGAGGCTTGCAAATTATTCCCAAGTGAGCATAGCTTCCCTGATGCCTCTAACATGTTTGACATCTTCACACTGGATATTTGTTTTTCCTCTAAGATTGAAGGTGCCTATCTTGGATTTCATATTATCTAAGTAGTTATGAAATCTAAAAATTATTCCAAGTAGTCATGCATCCCCATCTTATGATTTGGTCATATCACCATCAAAAGTAGGAGGCTTGGCTTTCTTGAATTCCCCTGGCCAATACCCCTTCTCACTCCTCCCATAATGATGTTGGAAATGATGTCTCCTAAAGGTAGAGATAGAATAAGGTCCATGTGTACTAGCCCTCCTCTCAAGTGTATCCAAGAGTTTTCCACTCTTTATTATATCATCATGATCCATCCTATTATTTTTTTGAGAACTTATTCCATCGTGTCAAAGCTTGGACCAAATACTACTGAGGGTTTTTCATCTTGAAGACTTATTACATCCCCTTCAGCATCTACACTTGAGTTTTGAATCCATTTTATGACTTGATTTTTTTTTCCATGATTCTTTGAAAGTTCTGATAATGGTATGGGAATTTTTACTCTCTCTAACTCCCTTTCAACATTAAAAGAAGTCAAAAAAGTTCTGTCAATTTGAGTAGTATCAGTTGGCTGACTTAAAGGTTGAATGGTTTTTGTTTGAGTTTCGGTAGATTTTATCTATGGTTCAATTATGACAGCAATTTTGGGAGGCCTTCCAGGACCTTCCCTTGGTATTAAATCATACCTTCTGTTAAGTAAAAGAATTAGGAATTTTGAGAAGGCTTGATATTTAGACACTTTATAATTTTCTTGTTCCTCTTGGGATGTTTGATTTTGAGGAATAGGGACAACAACAATATGTACATATATATTGTCAAGGTTGTTCATATATTATGTGATTGAAAGAGTATTATCATCAGGATGTTGATCATCAATCAACAGAGGAGATGGTATTTATTGATCATTACTATGTCTTTGAAGAATCTGTAATTGAGGAGCTTTCTTAAACTGACTTTGAGTTTGAGTTTGAGGTCTAGCAACAATTTGTTTGACTACTCTTGGTTGTGTTTCAATTTTAGAAATCCTATTTGAAAGGTTCCTAAGTAATGATGCAATTTCATCTATTTTTTTATCTTCATTTTTGGAATTATAAGAAGAAGAATATTCTTGATTAGATTTCATTTTTATTTGAGCCTTTTGAACTTTGGCTTTAATCTTAGCTGAAGCAGATATGTTAGCTTCAAATTTAATGGAATTTTTTTGCATATCTTCTAAGGTTAGAGAAATTCTTTCCCTCAACATGATTGCAAATCATCTTCAAAGGCTTTGGAAAACCTAAACTTTGTTGCTGATACTGGTGGTTTATAATCACCGGACATCTTATGATAAATTTTGTTAAATATTTTAATGAAATCAAATACTGGTTCAGCATAATTTATTTTAAGTTCTTCAAATTCTATCAAGAAGTAGTCGGGATCCTTTCTAACACCTCATTTATTTTTAAAAATAGTTTTTAATTCTTCCTAGGATCGAATGGAGTTTTCCCTCAATTTTCTAAACCAAATTCTAACATTTCGTTCTAAATATTGCACAAACAATCTCATATATACATTTTCATGTTCTATGATCATATTGTCAACAAAGTCTAGAAATTATACTAAATAATCTTCAACAAATAAACCAGTTTCCCCATTGAACCTTGGAAGATGTTTTAAATATCCAACAGGAAAGTCATTTAATGTGTTTGGAAGTAGTAAAGCAACATATCTTTCTTGAACTATAGGCCTAAAACTAGCCATACCTTGTGATGAAGATGAAGAATGTTCTGAGGTGGTAGTTGTATAAGAAGATGAAGTAGATGTAGAAGATGAAGTAGTGGAAGAAGGAGGTGAAGATGGAGGGGTAAAAGAAGGTGGAGTAATAAGAAAAGTTGAAGATCTTCTTACAGATCTCAAAGATGTACGAATGACCAACTTTCAGACCTCTTATTCTTCCTCTTTATGTTCAAATAAAGGGTTTGAATATAAGGATAAGATATCTTATGGTTGTGTAGAAGTGGATGGAAAATAATATGAGGTGGGATAAATAAAATTAGTAGGTTTGAATTCAAGTAAATGTAAATCCAATTCTTTTTCTGATGTAGGGGATTCAAAAGGTATTGTAGGTACTTGATAGGATTCTAATGAATGAACTAGAAGACCAGATTGGAAATCAACTCCTTTAGATATCAATTCATGCACCCTAGGTGGTAGATCTTCTGAATTTAGGGGAATAGGTCCAGCTCTAAAAGTATAAGAAGCTGAGGTGGTATCTCGTTGAGGAAGAGAAGAAGAAGGGGTTTGATGTCTTCTTATTTAAGAGGCTTGTCTTACCAGTCTCTTTGGATCTGATAAAGGTAAACCAATCTCAGAATCAGAATGAGACCTTCTATGTCTTGAAGGAGCCAGCTTGGGTTCTGTGAAGTCGCTGGGTGAAATATTTTATCCTAACTAAACCTTTATTCACCTTTAAAGGAATAGGAATATCATTGTCCCAGGAAAAATGGATAAACATTCATATCCTGGCAACAACACGAGTATGATGTTTTCCTCTGTGATAATTCTAGTTCAATTAATCATGCCAGAGCATCTATAATGTTTTTTTTGTTTTAAATTAGGGTTTGGATGACCAATGTATAAATAAATCTCTTACATATATATTTAAACTTTAAATAATATTAATATTAAGAAAATGGTTGTTGATTTACTTCAAACGGTGATTTAAGGTTGCATATGTGAAGGAAGAAAATGTAAGAAAGTATCATCAGTTAAATATTTAGATTGAATATTTAATTTATCATAAGTGTGAAATATTGTCAAATGATTTTCAACAACTTAACAAAAAATACTTAACTTTATGAAGATACTGACAATTAATTGATATAGAGGGACTTATAAAAATAGATAGTTCAATAAGGCATTCTTTAAAATAGATTATAACTTCAGAGGACTTAAGATAGACTGAAACACAACTTTTTCTTACCCAATTATCTTCATAAACATCAAATATATGAAGAAAACAAAATGAAATAAATATTGGAAAAATTACAGAATAATAAGCTGATTGAAATAAATCTAGAACCCTTTTATTATCATCAATGATAAAATCTCATACACTTCTTCTTACAAATGCTCATCGAATGGCGCAACCCTTAATAACTCGAATGGAGAGTTATCTATACTAGTTTCTATCACTTAGAAGTATCTAAAATTGATTACAAAAATAGTATCAAGTTGTAGGAAAACAAAACTGATGAGTGATATGTCATTGTCTTTGAGGAAATAGTTGATGATGTGGCCCAAAACTTGTTGTTGTACTGGCATGTTTTTGGAGACAAAAATTTACTCGATGGTTTCACATAGGTGATCCCATATTTCCTCACTTGGAATTTCCATATTTACCAACTTTCTGAAAACTTCATCTACTTCTGTGTACCTTTCAAAAGTAGATTTGTTGATGAAGAGATGTTTGATTTCATGTTTTATAATCAAATCAAAATCTAAAGCTTCTAGAAAATATTTCCCTGTCACATGGCCTTTAATTCCTGGAAACTTTTCTTTGTCAATTGTAATGGTGTAAATCTTTTTGTAGTACTCCTCCAAGTTTATCAACTTCTCATTTGGAGCTAGTGGTCCAAGCAATCCTCTCTGGTTCAAAAAATTAAACCTAGTGTGAAATCTTTGGACAACAATGTCCAAAGTTTGACACTTAGATTCCAATTGGTTGAGTAAATTCTTTTTCTGCAATACTTTCTTTATTTCTAGGATAGTAGTTGTTTTGTATGAAATGTTGATATGCTCCAACTCTACTCTACTTTTATATTTCAGTACCTTGACCATGTCTGATGCCTCTATTGGTTTCTGCTTGAGTGTTTCCTTCTCTTTTTCAATGACTCTCCTGCATCTGTTGATTAACTCTTGTTTTTCAAAAATAATTTGTATGGATGGCCCTACCTCTGTCATTTCTTGATTTATTTCTGTCCATATAATCTCCTTCACTTGGGCCAAGGTGTCTGCCATGAGCAGCTTACATTCTAACTTCTGAAATTTAAGACCCAATCTGTGAGACTTATGCATTTCTTCCATGTACAAGGTATCATTTTTAATATTGTGTCTTTCCAAGGTCTTGAATTTTTCCAACATCTTCTCATTTTCTTGTTTCTGTATGGCCAATTCCTGCACTAGTCTGACTGAATCCCCTATTGTTGATGTATATTACATAGTTGTTGATGAAGAGGGCTATGTTCCTTCAACTGCAATTGGTATTGTTGTTACTAGGATCATAGAAAGTTGAGTTGATTCTTTTTCTTTGAGCAGTCCTTCAATCTACTCCTCCATCTTCTTTATTTTAATATTCTCCTCAATGATCAGTTTGAGCATCTCTTCTCTGTTCTGTTTACTCTCCTCTATTTCCTTTTTCTGTGGGTCTTATGTGGAAGGTAGCTTTAGTTGTTTTCGCATAGCTGCAATGTCTACATTTTTCTTCTTTAAAATTTCTTCTACAACTTTAAAATCTTTTGGATCATACCTAATCTTAACCACGATGTCTTCTAAAGACTTTAACTTGTTGTCTTTAGCTAAATAAGAGAGTTTTTCTATTTTAAGCTATGACTGTACATTGGATAGTTTTTTTCTTAACTTAGATAAAGTCATAGTTGTATTAATCATGGTAGAGAAGAGAAACTCTCCAGACTATTTATGCATATCCATCTAATCTATTGGATAAATCTGGTTAGCATCAAATGAGAAAATAGTCTTCTTATAATTTTATGGAGACTTAGGAAAGGGGACTTGGGCTTGTAGGAAAGACATTTTCACCCTGCCCTTTTCAATATCAAAAGCAGAGAGAAGTTTGTGTTGTGATGTAGAATTCTGCTTCCAAAACATACAGTAAACATTAGACTTCAATGTTTCATTTTTCTATTTAATCTTCAAGAATTTGGAGAATATGTTCTAGTCATCTGATGAACTGGTTCTCATGGATTGGATGATCTACAAATGTTCTTGAGAGGGTAAATTAGATGATGGAGTATTAGGAACAATCCCTCATGCTGATGTAGACACTTTTCGATCACCAAAGTCTATGATTTCTGGTTCCTTTTGACTTTGTTTTGTAGAAATTGTTAAGTCAGTATTCTGCTTCTTTTGTTGTACTATGAATTCTCTGATAAAATACATAGGAGTTGATGTATCTTCCCTTGATATTTTCTGCTATTTGCTTTGTGTAACTGGAGTCTGCAAAGTGGAGGTAGAAATGATTTATTCCCCTACTTCTTGAAATTTATTTTCATCCACTTCTCCTAATTCATGAACTTTTCAATTTTAGGTCTTAGTGTATGATTATATGGGGTTGTTTTTAATTAAAATATTAAATTTGAAATAATACTAAAGGGGTCATAAGACCAGGTGAAGCTTGGCTGAAAAAATCATATTTTTTAAAATAACATCTGCCTTAATGTGAGCTGATCTAGAATTGAAAATAAAAGAACCAATCTTTGACTTGATCTTGAACTGTGACTTCCTTTTCCCTGAAACACACTGTAGATCGTTCATATTAATCATCTACCTAATATATTCCAAAGAGAAAATTCTCATTGGAACATATTTTGGCAACTTATATGGTGCTAACTCGCAACCATATACCCTGATCTCAGTGTAATTCTGGTATATATACTATTCTCTAGTTTTGACTTGGCCACTTAAGTGAAGGATCCTTTAATGCCTTTCCCAATTCTGGGCTCATTCTAGATGCTAATAAGTTGTGCTACTTGATGAATGAATGAGCCAATAAAATATGAAAGAAAATAATTTGGCTAAAATGGACCTGGCCATCTTTTTCTAATGAATTATTGATTGGTTCACTCCCTATTCATCCTGCTTGTTGAGTGTAATAGGTAATGAACCTCCTCGCTGAAATAGAAACATATGTATAAGTGAAAAGGTGTACTTAAACATTCCTTGAGTTTTCAAATTAATCAATTTCTCATGTATATTATCATCCAAAAATTGACTGTAATTACACATGAATGTAGGTTGATTATCTTTGGAAAAAATGGATAAATATCCAATGATGGGTTCATCTACTATCTTATCATCTCGATATCCTAGTAAACAAAACATTAGAGAGATGGTGTCTGGTGGCTTCAGGGAACATGGAGGATGGATAGGATGGTATTCTCTTTGGTAATTCAGCATCATGAGGTAAAAAGGTTTAAAATATTTGGGCTCTTTGAGGGAAAGTAAGTTTATGGTACAACTCCATAAGAGTTGCTTGAGAGAACATGCTTAAGGAATCATTTTAATGGATTAAGATCATATTTTTTATGGTCTCTACAATGATGGATATTGGAATTTTTCCATTCTGAGCCACCACTGCTCTTTTGATAGGGTCATATCTGGTTTAACACAAGATGATCGAATTTGGGAAGTCATGGGTTTGAGGGAATGAAAAGAGGGGCAAAAGGGATTCCCATAACTTGATTTCATCTTGTTGATCCAGTTATTTATGTTTCATCCACAAGTGAAATTCATGGAATTCAAATTCTCACTCTGTGTCAGGAATTTTGAAAAAAGATTCAGGAATGGGGACATGGTTGAGATCGACCAGGGTAGAAGTGGGAGGATTTTCTTCATAAGTAGGCTTTCTTCTCTTTCCCTTGGGGGCCATGTTCTTAGAGGGAAAATAAGAAGTAGAAGAATGATAATTATCTGGGTCTGAAGATGACAAACATATGAAACAGTGTGCAATTCTTCTATGAAAAACCTGCAATTGAACATAAAACAATGAATATAGAAAAAGTGGTAAAGGGAAGGGTGAAGATTTATTTATAACAGTATCTATAATGCAGTTATGAGGTGACTGATTAAGAATGTGACCGTAGTGGTTAAATTCCAACGATACATGAGCTGGGAGCTTAGACTAATGCAACGACTAGGGAGCAGAGTTGCAATAGAATGGAGAGGTGGAGACGTCTTTTTTGGCGTCAGGAAATGGTCAGGCAGAAAGGTCAACTGACCATTGGTGGGAATGGAAACCACCATTGGGGAGAAAGTGGAGTTCAGAGGGGGTAGATGGTGTTTTGTGGTTTTGAGTAGGGGGGTGCGAACTATCATGGAGATGAAATGTAGGGAGGGCCCGCCATCGGGAAAGAAAATTTTCAAACCCACCCCCCCACACCGTTAATGGGAAATGGGCAAGGGGGGTGCGAAAAGGCATCCTTGATATTGATCTAGGTAGGGAGGAGATCCTCCCTCCAAAGTTGCTGAAGCAATAACACAACCGACAAATGCTTTTGTATTTTAGCGAAATTAGGATAAAACCATGTGCTTACTTATTACAATAAGGATTACTTTCTTAATGAAGAAATTTAATCAAAATTAAAAGACAATTAGCTCCTAATTTAAAATCTTGACGCATTTAAACAACCATATATTTTTCAAATTTATTTAAAACTAAGAAAATCATTATTTTTTTTCTTTCCTAAATTTTTTCAACACATTCGCCTTAATTTTATAGGGCAACTATTCCTATAATTTTCTTGATATGAATAATTTTATTTATCATCAGTCCTAACATTTTTTGCTTTTTTTTTATTCATATCCAAACTTAAGATTTTATTTTTTCTAAAAAATCTACCTTATCAAAACCAAATAATGTTACAACACACCCTATTGGTCACATATCACGGTGTGAGATGAGGGGATAAATGATAAACAAAACATCTGTTGTATGTGTTAGGGTCCTATAAATATAGGATTCAAAATTTTGAATTGACTCTGTTAAAATCTTGAAATATTTTACATACCTTTGCTTTCTGCAAATGTATTCCCAAATTAAAAAATGAAAAGAGAGTATGTCCTAAAAGAACAATCAAAGGACAAAAAGAAAAAAATATCAAAATAATATTAAACATGAACCCCATAAAAAATAGATCATAAAAGTGTTGCAAGTTTAAATGCCACTACTTTAGTTTACTTTTTGCAAATAATATTGTGTGCATCTTGTCCTAAATGCCACAATCCATGAGGGTCAAATAGTTTAAACTTGACATCTCATGCTTTAAATTTTATGTTGTTAGATAGAAAATAAAGATCTCTCAAACAGTTTAAACTTTACGAATCAGTAGATAAGATAAATAATAAATGAGGAGCCCAACAGTTTAATCTAAGCCCTCGAGTGAAATAAGGTTAGACTTAGATAGTTTTTATGCTTTGAAAGAAAATGGATTTAGGGTTGCAAGCTTAAATGCACCCATACAAATGAAGTAAAAAATGTTATAAATAAAGATGGGTAGCTAGAAAGTAGTTTTGTAAGCATGTAATAAAGCATTATCAGGAAAAAATCATTAATTTCCCCTCCCCTACAATTATTCAGTATTCTAAACTGTCAGTTAAAAAGGCTCAGAGCATTTCTCTGACTTCTGTTGGGACCAGACCCAAGGCTCAATGACTGATTGGTTAAAAATATTGAATTCCTACATAAAGCCCACATTCATTAGAATTTATCCTTCATTCATAATCATAAAGGTGGTTTTAGAATCCTCTTCCTCCTCCATGTGGCCCATTCCTACTGGATTGCATTCGATCCATTCCAAACTGCTTACCACCTCAAATGCACGCGATAAACCACTTGCGGTTTCTATTCTCCGAAGCCCCAAAACCACCATCCTATGATTTGACCACCATTTAATGTTTAACCTGCTTAAACTATAAAACTTCATAATGCGCACAGTTAAGCCCTTTCTGCATTATCTGTCCATTTAAACCATCTCCGACTAAAAATCAAGTGTTGTACTCCATTTTTTCACCCAAAGAACCAAAAATCCATTTCAACTGTTGCTGAGACCACTTCAAGCTCCAAATTTACTTCAAGAGACTTTAAAAACCATCAGAAATCCTCTCCAACACCTCAAAAACCTTTTTAAGACAAAATACCTGCAAAAAAAGGTCATTAGCAAAAGGAGAATTTGGATAAAAAAATCTAAATACTAGTTAAATATCTGTTTTACTCTAAGAGTTCACGAAGAAATGAATTTTAAATGATATTCCTTAACAAAAGATTCAAAGCAACAGAACAGAAAGAATTCATTTAAATTTGCACAGTGAATGGTAAAATTGAAATAAGAATTCACAATAACAGTGAAAACATAATAGTCAAAGAGCATTAGAGTTAAAGTGTATCAGATGAAAGTCATAGTAAAGGTCAAAACAAAGTTACAGAGCAGTCAAGGTAAAACAGTAAAAGTAAATACAGAGGCATTAAATGGTAAATAGAGATGAAAACACTTTCACCAACAACAATGAAGTTTATCCAAAGTGAAAGTAAAAACAATTAAAATAACATTAAGGTTAAAAGATGAAAACAGAGCATGAAGGGACATTTTTGCAGAAATTTCCTGTTTAAGTCATTGTTTTTCAGAAACTATTGTGACCAATTCAAGATGAATTTTGCAAAACTAAAGGAGGTTTATGTTCCTCATATGTCCAACTATAAAAAATTCTCTCAGTTTTCTAACAGCCATTATGTGTTTGGAAATATCAAACAATATTTGAAAGCCCTTTTTACAGAAAATTTATGTTAAGTCATTAGATTGCAGAGATGATTGTGGCCAATCATAAATACATATTATAAAACTTAAGGAGGTTTTTGTTCCTATGAGACCCCTTTACAAAAAAATATCTCACGTTTTTCACAGGTATTACAGAATGAGAGATACATGCACATATTTACAGCCGAGTTTTTCAGACTATGCAAAGCTCTATTTTACACATATTTTTGCAGAGCCTATTTTGAACATCTGGAGCATAATTTTAAGGAACCGAGAGAGGTTTATCTCAAAAACATATGTATCTACAATAACCTCTTTCAATTTTTTCATATCTATTTCAAATTGAGATATAAAAAGGTATTATTGGACCCCAAGTTTACAGAATTTCTGGTGCAGAATGCACAAAGAAAGGAGACAGTTAGTGACTTGGATGCCTCATCATCAACTAAGAGTTGATATCAAATTTGAATTCTCTTCTTTGTCACCAAAAATCCATAAGTATAGTGCCAAATAGATTCATTAGTTTTTAGTGTCCTTTATTAAAGTTCTATTTATGTAAAACAGGTTGAGATATTTGTAAACTAATCTTGATATTTTTTCAAGATATTTTAGTTTTAGATTTTTTATAAATATTTCATCATTTGAAGTATTATTGTGGAATAAAATTTCTGGAGATTGTTATATTCATTTCTTGTTGGACTTGAAAGCTTTTTGTGTGTCAAAATTCGAGTAGCGGGCTGGATCAAACCAATTGGCATCATACTTCAGGATTCCTGTGATGAGCTATTTGGAGTGAAGTATTTCCTTATTTGTCATTGTTATATTTCTTTGTTACATGCATCCATCGATATTTTTTCTAAATTTGAATGAATAACTAGGAGCATTACTACAGGATATGTTAAAAACACCCTATTTTTAACTAGTTATCATTTATATGTTTTCCTCTAATTTCCAGTGTAGGGAACCCTTAATTGCTCCCTCTCTCGTTTGACCTCTTCCTACTACTTCCTTTTTTGGATCAAAGGATTCTTAAGTTACCTTTATCCCGATAATATCACCTCATAAAAAAATCTTTCCAATATCTTCAAGGGTTATCTATCTTGCCCTGAAAACATTTAAACTTTTGTCCTTGATCCCAGTCCTATTTGCTTGGTTTTGAATCCTTAGCCAAATGGACAAATAGATTTCCCACTATCGTTACTTTCAAGTGATTTTTCCCACCAAATCTACCAAAACCAAACCAAAACTGCACATTCATAACTAGCTTAATATTTACAAATTAAAAAAAGTTAAAACTTAGAGAGAGAGCCCTCTTTGAACCCTAAGAAGGCTAGATCCTAGAGTTTGAAGTTGGTTTGTGGTTACCTCGGTGAGTTCTCTCTTAAACCTGGAGAAATTACTGAGAGATAACATATTGGCGACTCCACTGGGGAGGACTGACATTTTCTTCAAAAATATTTTATAGGTTCAGATCTGATCGATGATGGTGGACAGTGATCAGACACACAAAGGTTAAAATCACCCACCTGGCGACTCCAAATCAATTTCACAATCAAGACTCCATTGGAGGAATGAACCTGAAAGAACAATATGGAAAGATCAGGCTTTCAACTTGGATCTTAATCCAAGAAATCATGTTCTTTCTCATTAATAAATTTTTTCAATGTATATTGTATTTTAGAGAAGATCTTAGATTAGTTTTTAATTATTTTCCTTTGAAGATTGTCAGTACTAATTCCCTTAAACTCTTTGAGAAACTTTCTTTTGAATCTAATGATGATCATTTTTCAATTAAGAAGCCTCAAATAATCAGGATTGATCTTACAATCCCTATACATAATCATGTACCATATAAAGTTCCAAATAGATATAAGCCCCTCATTTTACCTCCTATACTCCATAATTTTCCTGATAACTACTACAAACATCTTCCTAGATTTGATGGAGAGAATGGTATCACTACCCAAAAACATATTCAAGGTTTTGAAATTATATGGATTTATTTGAGGTTGATGAAGATGATGTTAGGATCAAAATTTTTTCTCTTTCTCTGCAGAGTAAAGTAAAAATTTGGTTCAAAAATCTACCTAATGCAAGCATCTCAAATTTCCAGTAGTTTGTCAAACTTTTTCTTGACATATGGATAATTAAAATTAATCTTTTTGTGATCATATAAGAATACAATCAATTAAAAAGACATCAAAATGAAACAATACAACAATTTTATAACAGATTTAATCAAGTTTATTATTCAATGCCAGAAAATATTAGACCTCCTCAAGATTCAACTCTCTTGTATTATCCAAGTGCCTTTGATCCAGAAATAGAATTTCAGTTAAAAGAAAGAGATTCAAAAACACTTGAACAAATGAAAAATATTGCAATTGATGTATAAGTTAATTTTCAAATCAGAAAAGAAAAATTGAAAGTAGAAGAAGAAGAGAAGAAAAACATTGCAAAAGTAAAACTCAGCCTTTTGGTAAGAAAACTAGATGAAATAATACAGAAGATCACTATGAAAGATTAATTTTTTGTTCAAAATCCCAATGAAGAAATAGAAGAGGTTGATATTCATGAAAAAAATCCTGATAATTCCAATTAACATAGATCATAAAATGAATTTACAGATCAATATGTGGAAGAGGAATATACCGATTTAATGTGTATGTTTGATGACATTCCTTCATTTAATGATTTGCCTCAATATGATCATTATGATGATAGTTATGTTCTCCAAATTCAAGCTAACTTTACAGAGCAATTAGAAGATAGTTTGGAGGATGAAGAAATGTAGTTTTAGCAGATTGAAGACATTATTCAGCTAAATCAAATCAGCTATGATAGTAAGGAAGAAAGAGTAAAAAATTTGGAAATAAGTGAAGGTTCTTTTCCTCTTTGTTTTGCTTCATTTCAGTTTAATAGAAACAACTTTAATGAAATCAATACTCATAAGTATTTAGAGATTGTTATGGAAAACAAAGAAAACAATGAATTTCTTGATCATGATTATTCAGTTTCACAATTACAGTTATCAAATTCCATTGAAATACATGGTCAAATAACACAGGAGAATTCAATACCACTATGTTTTGAATCATTACAACTTTTAAAGGAATTGTGGTATAACATCATTAAAGAAAAGGATGAGAAACTTGTTGAAGTTTATGAAGTCCCATGGAACTCCATATCGAATAGATTGCGACCATCCTCACAAGTTTTTCATGATCCAATAGCAGATATGTTGGATAATGAATGCATTCAAAGCCTTTCTCCATTAACTAACTATGAGTTTCAGAATCAAGATGATAAGGGTTTTAGCAGTCAAACATTACAATCAGTAGGAATATCATCACAAATCTTATCTGAAAGTTTGCGGGGAGATAAATATGAAAATAACATTTCAGTTTCATGGCATGGAGGTCATCCAAAACAGATGTACAGTTGTTTAGATCAGTTAAACATTAGTTTATATATATTGGAAGATCCTTTTGAAAAGTTTCTAGAGTCAACAAAGGAAATCAAGTATTTCCTTATCCTCTCATTTGTTGACAAGTTTCTAATAGGTTGCAGAATTACAATTTTGACAATCAACAAGCACATGCAACAAAATCTATCAAAGTAAATAATGCTTGAATGGTTGCATTGGCTATTTAATTTCACCTAACCAATAGTTGGACAACTCATTAGAGTAAGTAGGTAGGATTTCAGCTTATTTCAAGTTTTCAGTTTTCACCTAGTTTTGAAATAATTCATTAAAGATTTAAGGCCAAGGAAAAGGCCCTAAGACATTGATGATTTAATAGTTTGGTTTGAAAGTTGCAGCACCTTTAAGTCTCAGATCATATTTATGTTTGCAGAAAAGGGTGTAAATTTCAGTTCAAGGGTTTTAGTCATAGAGATTTTTTAATAAAGCAAATGCATGTTTGGAATTGTCCCAATGGATCAGGCTACTAGTCGACGATGTTCTTGACATATCACAAGGAGATGTCATCCCCATGTGAAGCCGCTATTAGGGTCCTATAAATATAGGATTCATAATTTTGAATTGACTTTGTTAAAATCTTGAAATATTGTACATACCTTTTCTTTCTGCAAATGTATTCCCAAATTAAAAAATGAAAAGAGGGTATGTCCTAAAATAACAATCAAAGGACAAAAAGAAACAAAGATCAAAAGAATATTAAATATGAACCCCATAAAAAATAGATCATGAAAGTGTTGCAAGTTAAATGCCAGTAATTTAGTTTACTTTTTGCAAATAAGATTGTGTGCATCTTGTCCTAAATGCCACAATCCATGAGGGTCAAACATTTTAAACTTGACCTCTCATGCTTTAAATTTCATGTTGTTAGATAGATAATAAAGATCTGTAAAACAGTTTAAACTTGATGAATCAGTAGATAATATAGAGAATAAATGAGGAGCTCAATAGTTTAATCTGAGCCCTCAGGTGAAATAAGGTTAGACTTAGATAATTTTATGCTTTGAAAGAAAATGAATTTAGGGTTGCAAGCTTAAACGCACCCATAAAAATGAAGTAAAAAATGTTAGAAATAAAGATGGGTAGGTAGAAAGCAGTTGTGCAAGCATGTAATAAAGAATCATCGGGAAAAAATCACTAATTTCCCCTCCCCTACAATTATTCAGTATTCTAAAATATCAGTTAAAAAGGCTCAGAGCATTTCTCTGACTTCTGTTGGGACTAGACCCAAGGCTCGATGACTGATTGGTTAAAAATATTGAATTCCTACATAAAGCCCACATTCATTAGCATTTATCCTTCATTCATAATCACAAAGGTGGTTTTCGAATCCTCTCCCTCCTCCTCATGGCTCATTCCTTCTTCATCGCATTCGATCCATTCCAAACTACTTACCACCTCAAACACGCATGATAAACCACTCGTGGTTTCTATTCTTTGAAGCCCCAAAACCACCCATCCTATGATTTGACCACCATTCAATGCTTAATGATATTTAAACCAAAAACACTATAAAACTTCATAATGCACACAGTTAAGCCCTTTCTGCATTATCTGTCCATTTTTAAACCATCTCTGACTGAAAATCAAGCGTTGCACTCTGTGTTTTCACCCAAAGAACCAAAAATCCATTTCAACTATTGTTGAGACCACTTCAAGCTCCTAGTTTACTTTAAGAGACTTCAACAACCATCAGAAAGCCTCTCCGACGCCTCAGAAACCTTTTCAAGACCAAATACCTGAAAAAATAGGTCATTAGCAAAAGGAGAATTTGGATAAAACAATCTAAATACTAGTTAAAGATCTATTTTACTCTAAGAGTTCACGAAGAAATGAATTTTAAATTATATTCCTTAACAAGAGATTCCAGGCAGCAGAACAGAAAGAAGTAATTTATGCAGAGAGAGATATATTTTCATAGTGAATGGTAAAAGTGAAATAAGAATTCACAATGACAGTGAAAACATAATAGTCAAAGAGCATTAGAGTTAAAGTGTATCAAATGAAAGTCACAGTAAAGGTCAAAACAAAGTTACAAAGCCGTCAAGGTAAAACCATAAAAGTAAATACAAAGGCATTAAATGGTAAATAGATATGAAAACACTTTCACCAACAACAATGAAGTTTATCCAAAGTGAAAGTAAAAACAGTTAAAAGAACAGTAAGGTTAAAAGATGAAAATGGAGCATGAAGGGACATTTTTACAGAAATTTCCTGTTTAAGTCATTGTTTTGCAGAAACTATTGTGACCAATCCAAGATGAATTTTGCAAAACTGAAGGAGGTTTATGTTTCTAAGATGTCCAAATACAAAAACCTCTCTCACATTTCTAACAACCATTATGGGTTTAGAAATATTAAACAATATTTGAAAGCACTTTTTACAAAAAATTCCTATTAAGTCATCCGTTTACAGAGACGTATGTGGCAAATCAGAAATACATCTTAAAAAACCGAAGGAGGTATTTGTTCCTAAG
This sequence comes from Pinus albicaulis, assembly GCA_034641835.2. Lineage (NCBI taxonomy): Eukaryota > Viridiplantae > Streptophyta > Pinopsida > Pinales > Pinaceae > Pinus > Pinus albicaulis. The sequence continues at coordinate 594,078,978 of CM076570.1, forward strand.
AGACCCCTCTACAAAAAATTATCTCACTTTTTGCATAGGTATTACAGAATGAGAGATACATGCACATATTTACAGCCTATTTTTTTAGACTATACAAAGCTTTGTTTTACACATCTTTGTGCAGAGCCTATTGTGAACATATGGAGCACAATTTTATGGAACGGAGAGAGGTTTATCTCAAAAACATATTTATCTATAATAACCTTGTTCAATTTTTACATATCTATTTCAGATTGAGATATAAAAAGGCATCATTGGACCCCAATTTTATAGAATTTTTGGAGTAGAATGCACAAAGAAAGGAGACAGTTAGTGACTTGGATGACTCATCATCAACTAAGAGTTGATATCAAATTCGAATTATCTTCTTTTTCACCAACAATCCATAAGTATAGTGCCAAATAGATTCATTATTTTTGGGTGTCCTTTATTAAAGTTCTATTTATGTAAAACAGTTTGAGATATTTGAAGACCAATCTTGATATTTTGTCAAGATATTTTAGTTTTAGAATTTGTATAAATACTTCATCCTTTGAAGTGTTATTGTGGAATAAAATTGCTGGAGATTGTTATAGTCATTTCTTGTTGGACTTGAAAGCTTTTTGTGTGTCAAAATTTGAGTAGCAGGCTGGATCAAACCAATTGGCATGATACTTCAGGATTCTTGTGATGAGCTATTTGGAGTGAAGTATTTCTTTATTTTTCATTGTTATCGTTCTTTGTTACATGCATCCATCTATGTTTTTTCTAAATCTGAATGAATAACTAGGAGCATTACTATAGGATTTGTTAAAAGCACCCTGTTTTTAACTAGTTATCATTTATATGTTTTCCTCTGATTTCCAGTGTAAGGAACCCTTAATTTCTCCCTCTCTCATTTGACCTCTTCCTACTACTTCCTTTTCCGGATCAAAGGATTCCTAAGTGCCCTTTATCCCTATCATACCACCTCATAAAACAACTTTCCAAGATCTTCAAGGGTTATCTATCTTGCCCTGAAAACATTTGACCTTTTGTCCTTGATCCGAGTCCTGTTTTCTTGGTTTTGACTCCTTATCCAAATGGAAAAATAGATTTCCCACTATCCTTCCTTTCAAGTGTTTTTTCTCACCAAATCTACCAAAACCAAACCAAAACTGCACATTCATAACTAGCCTATTATTTACAAATTAAACAAAGTTAAAACTTAAAGAGAGAGCCCTCTTTGAACCCTAGGAAGGCTAGATCCTAGAGTTTGAAGTTGGGTTGTGGTTACCTCGGTGAGTTCTCTCTTAAACCTAGAGAAATTACTGAGTGATAATAGTATGTACCCTCGAGAGCTGCAAACCAATCCGTGATATCCTAGAGTGACTCCTTCACCTTATCATTCATGCAAGGAGGATCTATTTCAAATATCATATGAAATATAAATGCAAATAAGTGCTCAGCCAAGGTTTCATATGTGCCTTTGAATATTCATTTTGATAACACTCTACAGTTGAAGTAAAACAGAAAATTTTCCATGGGTGTATATTCTAGTATAATGTTGGTAAAGCATATTGTGTGCAGATTCCATCTCAACATAATGCGGGCATATATAACTATAATGCCTGGTTCAACCTCAAAGATGAATTTTCCTACCCCACATGAAGTTGTAACTCAAATGAAAATATATGTCCCCAGTCGAAGACTTTACTATGGGTTACTACCATATTGAGCATATATATCCATTTTTCCTCAAACACCTCGAAATTCTTACACCCATGCAACTGAAAACACATGGCTTTAGGATACCAATATACATCTCTGAGAATATTTGTCGGATAAACTGTGTATTGGTTATGGTGAAACTTATCGGGCTCTTGACACCATGATTTTATGATGTCACTTATGTCGAGGTTAACCCATCTAGTGTAAAATTTAGTGTTTGCATATTCTGCAGGCCTAAGCATCCTGTAGTATGTCTACATATCTTCTCCATAATATGTGGTGACCTGACCACCACTCTCACTACAAAGCACAAGATGAGAGTCATCCATGTGTGTGATAATCAACTTAATCTCATATGCACATGGGATTTGTTATCACTCCCCCCTGTTTCCCAAGGCTAAGAATGGAGTTGAAGGAAGGTAACCACAAACCAACCTTTAGGTCAGGTAGCTAGCCCTACCAAAACTATACAGGGCTATCTCAATGTCACTTTTCAGCCAAGGAGATGAATGGATATAATGTTTTAGGCTAGTTATGATGCTCATTAGATTATATTTTTTCTTTTTTTGAGTTTTTCTAGATAGGAATGACAATTAGGAAACTAGGTATAGGGTTTAGGTCAAATTTCAAAGGCTAGATTGCAGAGGTAAGGGTGAGGCCATGTAGGTAAGCTTAGATGAATGGTTAATTTTTTATTGTGTATAGAGTGAACTGATAAGGAGTCACAATGAGCATTAAACTGAATTCATTCATCATAAGGTTAGAGACATGTTCATGTAAATATTACAAAACAGAGCATGGAAAGCATGATTTATGTTTATAAAATTTTAAGGCTTAAAATAAATAATCATATATGTGAAAGATGGATAAATAAGCAAACTAGGTATAGGGTTTAGGTCAAATTTCAAAGGCTAGATTGTAGAGGTAAGGGTGAGGCCATGTAGGTAAACTTAGAAGAATGGTTAATTTTTCATTGTGTATAGAGTGAACTGATAGGGAGTCACAATGAGCATTAAACTGAATTCATTCATCATAAGAGTAGAGACATGTTCATGTAAATATTACAAAATAGAGCATGGAAAGCAGATTTCTGTTTATAAAATTATAAGGCTTAAAATAAATAAGCATATATGTGAAATATGGATAATGTAACATTCAACATGATAAGTTTACAGAGAAAAGCAAATGCTCAAAGGCACACCACTGGAGTCTCAACATTATTTCTGCAACGTTGTCTTTGATTTCATTAACAAAAGCTTGTATAATAGATCCACTACAAATAACAACCATCCAACCTCTAAAAAGACTTGAGGTGGACTATTTATAGAAAATAGTTTTCAAGAAACATCATATGGTCGAAATCCTATCCAAAAATCATCATAATTACATCAGATGAGTCACTTCCTAGAATCTAGGGAAGTTAGAAACTAATCCTTGAAATTTAGCTAAAGACTAGGAGTGTGTGTCCCCTTCATTAAATTACATGATTCCTCATCATAGAGGAAAAAAAATGCAAATACATCAAATGACACCTCATGGCACAACTAGTATTGAATTCTAGATTTTTCCTAGGATGACAGTTGTCTGAAAGGAATCCAATGCAAAAACGTAGTGCCTTTAGCATCCAAATGAAAATATGAAAGTTGGGATGAGTATCCCTATGAGTCTAGTTTCCAATGCAACTTTAATTTTGAGAAATCACCCACAAAAAGACCTCCAAAGGTTGTTTTTCCCAACCTTACTCCAAAAGCACCGCGCCTAGTCAAAAACATTGGAAGAAGCATGGAAATGAGACAATTTTTTGGCCTTTTCTCCAAAACTATAGATTTTCAGGGAAAACCAAGTCAACATATGGCATGTATTGATCAATATGAACCCATCCATATAATAAATTCTTCATTTGGATTCCCTAAGAGAAAGCACCGTGCAGCTGCACAACGCTTCTATGGAGACAAAATTTCCAGAATTTTGCAAAAATCAGCAAAAATATAAAAAATGCTCCAAATTGCTCAAAATTTGTTTTGTGACACCTTTGGATGATAGGTTGAATATCCATGGATTCCTCATCAAGTAGGTATAAGTTATCCTCCTCCTTGAGCTTCATTTGAGCTTCCTTAGGCTTTTTCTTCACTTGTTTGAGCCTGATTTGTGAGATTTTGTTTCTAGCGCAATAGTGATTTGCCATATGTCTCTAGAGGTTATTATTATTTTTAGCTTTATTCAGAAGATTCTCAAGGTGTCTATTAACCCTATCAAGCCAATACTCTCTATCTTGATCCATTTCATCAATAATAATTTCATCAAAAGTTTTCCAACCTTATTTAGGAGTTGATTCTCTTTCTTTCTGAAGTGCCCTCTTGAGGCCTCTTGTCCTTGGTCTCCTTCTTTTTGTTTCAAATTCTGCATCCTCCAGCTGATCATCATCTACTATATCTTTTCCTTTTACTTTATCTACCTCAACATTTACCTTTGGATTTTCTTGGAGGAGTAGTTTCACCTTCAACTAAAAATTCTCTTGCTGTAGGAATGTAATATGAGAGTTTTCCATTAAGAAAAACTCCCTCAACTCTGTTATTTATTCATCTTTATCCTTTATGATTTCCTCAACTAAATTATACTTCACCTTCTCTTCCATGTCAAATTCTAAAGGTGCTTTTTCATCATGGTGCTGCAATTGTGACTCACCGTCATGACTAGGTGGTTGATCCACTATTTTTATTTGCTCAAGTGTAGTTTCTGGTGCCAATACACCTATGATGGTATTAGGATAGAAAACCATTATCTTACCCTTCTCATAGGTTTGATTGATCTCAACCCTAGGTGCTTTTGAAGACTCTACATGCGTGCTTGAAGAGACAACCTCCTTTGCTTGTATTGATGATGTGTTATGAACAATAGGTGGACTAGTAGCAGGAGCTGATGCTACTTTCTCCATGAAAGCTTCCCAGGTCATATTTTTTGTTGAGATTTGTTGAAAGAAATCAACTTGACAAAACCATGGTGGAATAGACTAGGATGAGGACTTTTACCTTTGCTTTTTACCTTTTCTGCCATCTTGACCAAACTCCTGAATAGATAGTTAGACAAATTGAGTGATTTGGTGTTTGTGAAGTGCATTAGTAACCTGACATGGTATTGGTTTAGTTTTGAAAATACTCCATCACATGTAATATATTTCATGATTAGCTTCATTAACGGTGCATAATTATCAAGTAAATTCCTGAAAGGTAAAACATGTTCAGGTTCATCTCTACAATGAGGTTTTAGGAACATTGGGTAGTTCTCAAGGTCCAATTCCATGCCCTTGAACCAAACATATTCTTCATTTGGAACCCCTGTTGTTGAAGTGATGGTCTCTAATGATAGAGTAAATTCAATGTCTACTATGATGGCCTTGTCTTTGCTGAAGTTAGTGGCAAAAGGGTAGTTAATGGTGCATGGTATCCTGCCTCCATGATCTTCTCACTAAATCTCAGACATCCATTGTCTTCAAAACATCTCTTGGCATAAGGGGAGGCATTGAGTTCATACAATATGGATGGCTCAAATATGGAATGGTGGCATCCCTTGTGAGCTTTCTTTTCACACTCCATAGTAGTTGTGAATAGGATGAAACCCTCCTAGAGGAAATGAGTTGGTAGGGACAGTGAATTTGGGAAAACAGGGGAAATGGATAGGGTGACTTTAGGGGCTGTGATGAGATATAATTAGGTTAAGTAAAATTCCCCAAAAATTTGAGGAGGTAGGGTGATGTATTAGCTTGAGGATAAAAGTGGAATTTTATGAAATAAGTATGGGGAGGTGGATCAAAATAGGAAAACATAGTAATTTTCCAATTTTGTTGGGGAAATGTAGTGGGAATTTAGGGTTTTGATGGAACAATGGTAGAGAGGTCTGTGAGTGTCAGGTTTTGTTTAGGGTAGGGTTTATGGATGATAAGTGAAGTTTTTTAGATGGTGGTTTGAGGGTTTTTAATGGATAAAACCAATCAAGAACTGAAACCCTAAAATGTAGTGGAGAAAAAACCCTAAGGAGAGATATAACTAATACATTGATGAATTGGCTTGAGAAAAGCACTTGAAGTGTCCACTTACTGATTTTTGAGGCCACAGAAGGTTTGAACACTTGTTTTGAAGCTTGAGTAGCTTATTTTAAGAGTGAAACAAAAAACATAGCACTTTGGGCAGAAACGTAACGTTGTTGCAAAAGCATAGTGCCATCTCCATAAACATTGCCCTGCTTCCTAGAAACGTTGTGCTACCTCTGGAAGCATATCATAATGGGTTTTCTTGCAATTTTTTCTAGTTTTCTTCCACCTTTGGAAATGGTAGAGTATTCTAAAGGTGAGAGATGAACTTTATCGAGCAAGAGAGGATAAAATGAGTGAAAGAAATCAAATTTTCCCTTTTATAACATCAATAAAACACCATTTTTGTCCTTTAGTGAAAACAAGATATTTTTTTAGGAACACTTTTCTTTTTTGAATATTTTGAAAATGTAACAAACTTTTGAAAGAAGAAAAATTGTCTTTTTTTTTTAATTTCCTACCTAAGCTAACTCCCATTTAAATATAACTTTGTATGATGGAAACAACCCTTCTTTTGCCTTATTTATGACAAGCTTTAGACATTTAAGGTGGCGAAATGAAAGACACCTAGACACTGACCTAGGTGAAAGCATGATGAATTGAACTAAGAATATAGATGATAATGAAGGACATGATCCATGAAATGAAAATGACCAAGAATAAACCTGAGGGAGTAACTTTTTTTTTATACCTAGACATATCCAGTGAACAAAATTTTATTTGAAAACTGACTTGGAAATATAAAATTTTGAGCTAGGACCACGACTAGACAAATTTGAAAGAGTACATTTTGATCATTGAATATTTTACACTAACACTGGCTCTTGATGGGGATGGAAGCTCCTTCAGGAGGTGTCAAAAACACCGTAGATCATCTAGCCTCATCCATTGGGTGATGGAGTCAAAACTGGAAACTGAATAAAAAACTAACTGAAATTTTTCAAATTTTTTGAAAGAAAAACATCAATTGATCATAGAAGTCTTATGGCCTTCTCCTCGAGATTCAAAATTATGCAACAGCTTCTTATTCTTGACAGAAAATATAAAGTGATATTTACAATGAAAGTGAAACTTTTTCTTAAAACTTAGGTAAGGTAATGTTTGATGAACCTACAATTTGTTGTTCCTCCCAAAATTTCCTACCCATCAAGATATTCTAAGAAGAATGCCTTATTACCTCTGAATGTTGTAATATTTTATAGACATTTCCATAAATTATCAAACTTATCATGCTTACCTTTGTCTTGATTCTAAACATCCCACCGAAGGACAATATCTCCTACTTTGAAATCATGAGCTTTGGTCTTTTTGTCATATGCTTTCTTGATTTTCTCCTGAAGTTTTGAAGTGTGATTGAAAACTTCTTCTCTTTTCTGTTGTAAATGAATTATTTGATTGATTCTTCATTGGATATAATTTGGTTCATTGTTGGTTTCTTGCTGAATTTTCATCAATGGGACAGATAAAGAAGTTGGAAATATTGTGTCAACACAATACACAAGATGGAAAGGTGACATGTTGATTGATGTCTTCATGATTAACTCTACCCACCCATAGAGAATTTATGAGCTTCTTGTGCTAAATTTTTTTGTTCTCTTGTAGCAATTTATTGATTATATTCACCAATAATTTGTTTGATGATTCAGCCAACCTGTTTCCTTGAAGATGGTATGTTGTAAAATGACCAAGTATTATGTGACATTTATCACAAAATTAAGTCATTTTATTGGACTTAAAGGCAACTTCATTGTCAGTAATAATTTTATGTGGGAAACCAAAACGAGACAAGATATTTCTTTCCAAAATTTGAATGATGATAATATCTGTAGCCTTCCTCGTTAAAATGGCTTTAATCCACTTTTTGAATTAATCAGTGGCAATGAGTATCCATTTATGTTGAGCTGATGAAGGAGGATGGATCTCGCCAATGACATCAAGACCCCACTGCTGTAAGGGTGCTTGAACTGCGATGGGTTTTAATCATAGTGACAAAAGATTTATTTTTCCTGGAAAAATTTGACATTCATGATAGCTCATGACAGCCTTATACACATCTGAAAATAAAATTTTCCATTGGAATCCAGCCCTCAAAATATTATTTGTTGTATTCTTCGAGAAAATATGACCACCATAGTCATCTTTATAAAAAATCATTCATCACTTTTTCAACTTCTCCTTCTACCAAGAAATTCAACAGAACTCCACCCGGATCTTTCCAATACAAATAATTATTAAAGGTGCAATACTTAAGAGCCCTCAACTTCAAAGATCTAGCTTCACTACTAGGGAATCAGAGAGGAGGATTCAGGTATTGTAAAACATAAACAATATCAGCGTACCATGGAAATGAAATAAGGATTTCAGATACCTGAGGTAATGAATCAACCTCTTGCTCCTCAGATAATACAGTAATAAAATTAATGTCCAAAGCATGGAGATTGGAGTCCGCCATAAGATTTTCCAAGCATTTTCCCTTGATCATTTTTTTAGGCTTGATCTCCAAGTCATACTCCAACATAGCAGTGATCCATTTTCCACACTGACCTTCAGGATCATTCTGTGTAATCACATATTTGACATCAGCGTTTGGAACATATGAAATCACATGGGAGTGAAGAATATACTATCGGAAATCCTTCAACGCTTGAACTAGTTCCAACTCTTATTTTTCAATGATATCATACTTCAAGGTTGCATCTCTAATGGTTCTACCGAAGAAGGCAATGGGTTGTTCTTTTTTCTAATTTTTCTTTTGCATAAGGACAACAACTAGAGTATGCTCCGAAGCAAAGGAAAAATGATGAAATCAAGTGTGTAATCTGGAATAATAAGAATAGGATCATGAGATAAAGAAAATTTTATTTCATTGAAATACCATTTTACTTCATTATCTTTCTTCAGCATGTCAGTAATTTTCCTTAATTGTTCAGCGAGATTGGGAACAAACCTTCTCAGAAAATTGATTTTACCATTGAATGACTGAATCTCCTTCTTGCTTCTAGGACAGTCGAAGCTCTGAATCGCTTCAATTATTGAAGGATTTATTCAGATTTCATCTTTTGAAATGATGTGGCCTAGCAGTTTTCCTTCCTCCATAGCAAACATACTCTTCTTAGGATTCAACGATATTGCAAATTTCCAAAATCTCTAAAAAATTGTTATCAAGTGCTGCAAGTGTTGCTCATCTTTCTTGGATAAAATAGTGATATAATAAAGATAGATCACCAAGAAGACATCATTTTCATTGGCGAATTCATTTTCCATAGCTCGTTGAAAAGTTACTCCTGCATTTTTCAATCCAAAGGGAATTTTGGTGTACATGAAGGTGCCCCATGGTGTTGTAAAGGTTGTCTTTTCCTGATCATTTGGATGGACTAAAATCTGATTATACATGAAGTATCTATCTAGAAATTAAATTCTAGAAGATCCAACTACCCTTTGCATAATATGGTCTATTTTTTGCAGTGGGTAATTATCTTTCGGCGACACTTTATTCAGATTTTTGAAATCTATACACAAGAAAATTTCTCTGGTCTTCTTTCTTATCGAAACTAAGTTATACATTGAATTTGTGAAGTGAAGTGGAACTATAATACCAACAGTAAATAACCTATGTACCTATTTTTTAATGGAGGGCAACAACTTGGGATTCATTCTCCTCAATTTCTGGTGGAAATTCTTCTGATCGAGTTTCAAAGGAATAGTATGCTGAATTATACTCTTATGATATATTTTTAGATCAGAATACTCCCATGCAAAAACATTATCAAATTGAGACATGAGCATTGCATATTTACATTTCATCTCTAGACTTAATGATTTTTAAATCTTGACCATCTTGGGCTTTTCAGGGGTGATAATATTTAGATCTTCCACTCCTACTTCTGTTGGTAGCATGGTCGGTTTGCATGCAACATCGTCTTGGTAAAAAATCTCCTCCAAAGGAACAAGACCTATAGGAATGGAGTTGTCTTTTAGCTGAAATACTTTGATTTATGTTGCATGCAATTCTTGGTGATTTTCAGAAAATTGGTCATCCATTTGTAAATTCAAAAATTCCTCTTCCGTCTACAATAATTTGTTGTTCTATTTTTCATCTTGAAAGACCTGCCAATACGGAACATTATCTAGAATAACAGGGCGATGTTTGATGTTTATCTCATACTTCTTATTGGGATTCAATGGGATTTTAAACATGTTGGCCAAATTGGCAAGAGAATCAGCAATAACATTTTTGTCCCTTGGAATCAATGACAAAGTATACTCGGTGAAAGTCTTGAGGATATCTAACACTACATTTCGGTAAGCTCGCATCCTAGGATGCTTGGGTTGGTATTCCCATTTGACTTGTTTTATTACGAATTCAGAGTCGCCATACACAAAAATTTTCTTGGCATGTAACTTCTTGATAATTTTCAAGCCAAATATCAAAGCCTCATACTCTGCTTCATTGTTAGAATGGTTGAATTCTAACCTGTAACAGGACATTCGAACATAAGGAGGAATGTTAAGAGAGTGATTTATAGGGTTGTGAATCCATATTCGAATGCCAATCCCTTCCTTACCCAAGGCTCTATCAAAGTCCATGGTTGATAAACCACTCTCTTCATCAAGATGTTGCAGATCGAATGACTAAACTTTAATTGTTGCTTGAGAAAGGTCTATTGTACCAAAAATTTCTATGTCTTTCACTGTTTCTTCTCTTTTTGGGGATCATGTGCTTGGTTCCAAACCACTTGGCATCTTTTCTCTATTTTCTGCATTTGCAATTTCTAAAATAGAATTTGAAAACTCTTTAATTTTTGTCTTTTCTTCCATCAAAATTTCTGAAGGTGTTGAACATTGATCATTGAACAATATAAAAGACTCTAAATCCAAGTGAACAACATGTATGGGGTGATTATTAGGCTTTTCTCTATTACTAATCATGTACCTCATTTTACTTTCCCGGTATAGTTTTCTGAGTTGACCAAAGACCAATATTGTAGCATATGAAAAATCGAGCTGCAAGGTACCTCTAAGTATCTCTCCCCATGACCGGGAGAGAATCATTCTATATCTGGTACGAATATTAGCCATAACAACATCCATGAGGACATTCTTAGCTAAGATTTTCTCTAAAGACACCACTAGATCTTTAATTAGGCTGGGACATTTCACTCTGCCCGAATCAAATGAATAAAGGCCATGGTAAGGTCTTGTGATATCTAGGCCTAATATGTCCATTATGGCTTTGGGCATAAGGTTATGAGAAGCTCCGGAATCAAGAATGGAATTATGGAGGATAAAATCATGGAATTTGAGGCTAAGATAAAACAAAGGGACCTCACTATCTTCTAAATCACCATCAATAGTAGGACCAAATAAAAGTTCTGGGTGATCATCACTTATATTAACCATTTAAAGCATCTAATCTACCCTAAGAAACTTGGCTACTTGAAACTTATATTGTTCATTCCTGAATATTTCAGTTAAAGGGATGGAGACTCAGTTTATAGATTTCATTTTCAAGACTAAAAAGGGAAGAATGTGTTTCTACCTCTTTAGATGGTGCATATTTCTTCTCAAGATCATCTTTATGTGGGATCTCCCTCTTATTTCCTTAATATTGGACTTGTTTTTTTTTTTTGACTACTGTTTGAAGCTTTATTGCCATTTTTAGGACTAGGAACAACAAGTCCCTTATATTTGATTTGATTTGAAGTAGTCGTCTCTTTATGATGAGTATTGGTTTGAGAATTTTGTTTTTTCTGATTGGAGATGATAGGAACATTCCTATTCCTCAAACCATACTGCCTTTGTACTTGAGTAAGAGCGTTATGATATCCCCTCTGGTAATATTCTTTTCATATTGATAGCATATCATCATTTGAAAATACATATTGTTGATCATCCGATGCATGAATTTCTACAGAAAACTGATCTTCTTCAGTGAGGAAAATATGTTGTTAATTTTCCTCAAATAAATGATTATCGTTTGAAATATCTTATTCATCTTCTTCACCAAGACCTTCTGTGTAGTTTTTCTGAAATGGATGCGAATTTTTTTTTGAATTTGTGGATCCTGACTCCTCTGTTCCCTTTGCTTGATCATGTATTGAGGCTACTAGTTTTGACCCCTGAAATTGGGATTTCTGAAGGAGGGTTCAACTTATCTATCTGCGATGGCCATTTTTTCCATCATCTTCTCCATGGTTTTGATCAAGGTGTCGAGCTTGCCCTCAGATGAAGTAGATGTTTCTTCCTTGATATTGACCCTTCTCTTTGTCTTGATTTTTGAATTTTTGATAATCAAATTAGCTTCCATGCTCACTGAATTTCTCCACATTTCTTCAAGGATTGATGGATTTATTTCCCTAAGATGATAAGCCATATCAGGATCAAAACCATCAGGGTAATGAAGTAAAGCAAGACTTGGAGGAGGCTTGATATTTTCAAGAATAGAATCATAAATTCTATTGAATATAGATGTAAATTATTGTACAGACTCATTAGGATTCATTTTCAAGATGTTATATTCAACTAGGATTTGCAATATTTATTGTTCTCCTCCGATTTTTTCATAAACAAGTCAATTAGCTACTGTGAATTAGCTACTAAACTAGCTGTGAGAGAGCGAAACCATTTTTTAACCTCTCTTGAAAAAGTTTGTGTCATGATGCACATCTTGGCATCATCATTGTCAATCTCTTCAAGATCTATGAAATCAACCACTTTGACAATGTGTTGATAAGAATTAAACTCTCATGTTCCATCAAAAAGGGGAAATATTTGACCATAATTCTGAGGTAGTGCGGTGAGTTGTTGCGATAAGATCAATGGAGAAAATATGGCCATAATTAATGGAAGGGGTTGTAGAGGTGTTGATGGAGTGAAAACTTGTAGAGGTAATGATGGAATGAAAGGAAGATATGATGATGTAGTTGTGTGGGAAGGTGTAATAATAGATGGTGAAGAAAAATCCTACTGCTCTTATTGGAAATAAGCTTTGTCTGAAGTTACTTGAAACTTATCCACTAAACATTTAATTTTGTAGAAATTGGACCAGAATTCACTATCAACCTTGGAATAAGAAGATTCAGAAAATGGTAAATGGGTCTCAAAATCAATAGGATAAAAAATAATTTGAGAAATAGAATATATACACTTAGACCTAAATAAATATATTTCAAATTCAAAATTATAGGACAAATATTTTGAATAAAATCTCGTAGGAAAGGAGTTTGATTTTACAAGTGGAGGAATAGCCTTTTCAAATTTCCTAGACTTTATCTTCTACTTTCTTAAAACACTCTCAGGGTCATTGACAATTGGTGAGGGATATAGGTCTAGATTTGACCTCGCGTGTCTTTTAGGAGCCAGATATTCTTGAAAATTGGTACTTTGGCTCGAATTTACAGACTCAACCTTCTCTGAATGTCATAACTTACCACCCACAAGTTTAACCTTTAGTGGACTAAGGAATTTTTCCCTGGGAAAGTTTTGCAATCGCTCCCCGACAATGACACCAAAAATTTTATCACTCCCCCCTACTTCCCAAGGCTGAGAATGGAGCTAAAGGAAGGTAACCACAAATCAACCTTTAGGTCAGGTAGCTAGCCCTACCAAAACTAGAGAGAGATATCTCAATTTCACTTTGCAACCAAATAAATGAATGGATATAATGTTTTCGGCTATTTATTGTGCTCAGTAGATTATGTTTTTTGTTTGTTTGGAGTTTTGCTGGATAGGAATGATAGTTAGGAAACTAGGTCTAGGGTTTAGGTCATATTTCAAAGGCTAGATTGCAGAGGTAAGGGTGAGGCCAGGTAGGTAATATTAGAAGCATGCTTGATTTGTCATTGTGTATAGAGTGAACTGAGAGGGAGTCAGAATGTGCATTAAACTGAATTCATTCATCATAAGAGAAGAGACACGTTCATGTAAATCTTACAAAAAATAGAGCATGGAAAGCACGATTTCTGTTTATAAAATTATAATACTTAACATAAAGAATCATATATGTGAAATATGAATATGATAACATTCGACATGATAATTTTAGAGAGAAAAAAAATGCTCAAAGGCATACCACTAGAGTCTCAACACTATGTCTGCAACATTTCCTTTGATTTCATTAACAAAAGCTTGTACAATAGCTCCATTGCAAATAACAACTATCCAACCTCTAGAAAGACTTGAGGTGGAAAAATTATAGAAAATGGAGTTCATGAAACCTCATATGGTCGAAATACTATCCAAAAATCATCATAATTACACCAGATGAGTCATTGCCTAGAATCTACGGAAGTTAGAAACTAATCCTTGAAATTTAGCTAAAGACTAGGAGTGTGTGTCCCCTTCATTAAATTACATGTTTCCTCATCATAGAGGGAAAAAAAACTAAAATTCATAAAATGAAACCACATGGGACAACTAGCATTGAATTCTGGAGTTTTCCTGTCATGACAACCGTCTGAAAGGAATCCAATGCATAAACGTAGCACCTTTAGCAGAAGCGTCGTGCCTGTTTGGAAGAAGTGTCACACCTGTTCAAGGGTGATTTTGACCCACTTAGAAGCATCCAAATGAAAACACGAAAGTTGGGATAAATAGCTCTATGATTCTAGTCTCCAATGCACCTTGAATTTTGAGAAAACACCCACAAAAATACCTCTAAAAGTTGTTTTTCCCAACCTTGCTCCACAAGCGTCGTGCCTGGTCAGAAACACTGGCAGAAGAGTGGAAATGAGATAGTTTTTTGGCTTTTTCTCCAAAACTAGAGATTGTCATGGAAAAAAAAGTTCACATATGGAATGTAATGATCAATATTAACCCATCGATATAAAAATTTCTTCATTTGGATACCTTGAGAGAAAGTGTCGCACCACTGCACAATGCTTTTGTGGAGACAAACTTTCCAGATTTTTGCAAAAATCAGAAAAAATATCAAAATTGCTCAAAATTTCTCAAAATTTTTTATGTGACACATGTGGATGATAGGCTAAATAGCCATGGATGCCTCAACAAGGAGGTATAAGTTATCCTTCCCTTTGAGCTTCATTTGAGATTTCTTAAGCTTTCTCTTCACTTGTTTGACCCTGATTTGTGAGATTTCATTTTTGGCGCAATAGTGATTTTCCATATGTATTTGGAGATTATTTTTCTTTCTAGCTTTCTTTAGAAGCTTCTCAAGGTGTCCATTGAGCCTGTTAATCCAATATTATTTATATTAATTTATTTCATCAAGAACAAGTTCATCACGCGTTTGCCAACCTGATTTAGGAGCTGATTCTATTTCTTTCTGAAGCTCCCTCTTGAGGCATCTTGTCCTTTGTTAACTTCTTTTCATTTCAACTTCTGCATCCTCCAACTAATCATCATATACTAGCTCTTTGCCTTCACCTTTATATGCCTTAACATGTACCTTTGGCTTGTCTTTGAGGAGTATTTTCACCTTCAACTGAAAATTATCTTGTTGTAGTAATGTAATCTAATAGTTTTCCATTGAGAAAACCTCCCTCGACTCTGTTATTTCTTCATATTTCTCCTTTATGATTTCCTCAACTGACTTATCCTTCACCTGCTCTTCCATGTCAACTTCTAAGGGTGCTTGTTCATCATGGTGCTACAATGGTGACTCACCATCATGACTAGGTGCCTGATCCACTATTTGTCTTTGCTCAAGTGTAGTTTAAGGTGCCAATACACCTCTGATGGTATTAGGAGAAAAAACCATACTATTACCCTTCTCATAGGTTTGAGTGATCTCAACCCTAGGTTATTTTGAAGTTCCTACCTGCCTGCTTGAAGAGCCAACCTCCTTTGGCTGTATTGATGCTGTGCTATGAACAATAGGTGGACTAGAAGCAAGATTTGATGCTACTTTATCCATGAAAGCTTCCTAGGTCATATTGTTTGCTAAGAGTTGGTGCAACACAATCAACTTGACCAAACCATGGTGGAATAGACTAGGATGAGGATTTTTACCTTTTCTCAATACCTTTTCCTCCATATTGACCAAAATCTTGAATAGATAGTGTAATATTCCAAAATGGAAAAGACAAGAATATAGAACATTTATAACATTTCAATCAAGGCAATAACTAGAATGTAAGAATAAAACTATAAAATGTTGGATATGCCAGAATATAACATCGAGACATTATAACCATGAGCAGAAACAACTGAGTCATATCGTTATAAAAAATAACAAATAAAAAGTACACGGTGCTCCAAATAAGATGCACTCGACCCAATAAGAGGTGCTTGAAATACACTAATGAAAACTAGCACTGGAAATGATGTGCTACTACTGTTGCTATTGTTGGAAACTACTGCGACTCGGAAGAAGAACCACGTATGGAAGGTTTCTGGAGTGCTCAGAATCATCAAGGATTTGAACAATATATTCTACTCAAAAAACCCAAAAAAACTCAAAAATGGTTTGGCCATATTTTAACTTTGGATTTTCGGCCATTTTGGGTTGCCAACTGCACCCCTACTGGCTAACTTACACATTCCTCCTAGGTAACTGCTGAGATGGGTATGAATTGATGATTTAATTTATGCAATAGCACCCAATCATCTCAATACATGAAGGGTTGATCCCTTCTCTAGATTCTCAAGCTAGAAACTTCAGATCTAGCTCCTCCTTCCTCAGCTCAAGTTGCAGTTGCAAACTGTACAAATGTTGGAATGGACTGTGCTGTCAAGGAGGCTGAAGTTGTAGCCTGCTGCTAGGTGATGGAATATATCTCACATCTGATGGGAATAATATCTCCATAGTGAGGGTATGATCCCTCATAGGATTCCAAGCCGAAATACTTGGAAATTCCTTCCTCCACTAGATCTACTTGGCTAGACTGCGCAATTCCTGGAGGAAATGTTGTTGTATGGAGGTATAAAATGATGGCCTAATTTTGGATATCACAATTCTTCTCCTGGAAGACTGAAATGGAATCACAAGTTGAAAGGATGAACCCTCCATCGGTTTCTTAGCCAAAATTCTAAGAACTACCTTCCTCTTCTCAAACCCTAAGACAGGAATGCGTAATTCCTCAAGTTGTATTAACATAAGAGAGCGGCTAAATGTGGCACCAATTTCAGATAATGAATTTATTCTCAAAATAACCTTCCCAGAGTAGGCACTCGAATTCCCCCATGTGTAAGGGTGGGATTCCCGCTCAGGAACACTCGTGTGCTAAACAACACAGCAGACTTAGCTAAACAGCTGAAGCATGCAAAGAATGCCAAACGAAAATACAATATCAAATTCTAGACCAATTTTCTTTGATGCCCTCATATTCCTTATATGGTTGTGAGCCTTCTGTAGCCTTGGCCCACCTCATAACTACACTGCACATGTGGCCACTAGGATCCATTAAGACTGCGTTGTCTCTCCATGATCTCCATGATCTCTGCATTTAATCTCCACTCCCTCCATCATGTGTGCATTTACTACACCACTTCCTCCATCACTATATCATTAATGCTCTATGATCTTAATTTTATTCCTCCATTATCTCCATCATCTTCATCATTAATGCCCTATGACCTCCACTCCTTCTTCATTATTAAGCTGCTCCACTACTCCATAATGTTGATCTATTATCTAATTAACCCACATTCACACAAAAAAATGGATTTTATTCATATATAGGGTTTATGGGTCCCTCCACCTTTTTATTTACTCAACTAATTAAGAAAATTAAGAACTCTAATATTCCAATTACCTGGTGGAAAATTGGGAATATTACAGTCCTCCTCGCCAAAATGTTTTTTGTCCTCAAGCAACTGCAAAATTGAATGCTACAAAAATCTTCCTACCTCCAAATGGAATCCTCACATGGAAGGTCTCCCCATCTGCTCCAATGTGTAATGAATGCCCAGCTCCAAATTTTCCTCTCTATAATGTCTAGAATGGTTTCCAATTGTATAGCTAGATACCTCTCCTCATCACTGAACCTCAAAGTGGCAACCATCCACTGTTCTAGAGCCTCTTCTCTACATGAGACATATGAAGTGAATTGGTTCCTCCCCCAAAAGAAAATCCCAACTCATGAACCATCTCTCCAACCCATGTTACATGGAGTAGGATGTGCCTCTCCATACTCCCATCATTTTCCCTATTGGCCCTTCTTGCTCCAAGAATCATCTCAACACTGTGCAAAATAGGAAACAGATACATATGGTTTGACATGTGAAATGTCGAACCATACTCTCTCAATAACATCCACCTCAACAATGCCTCTTGTTGCCTTACCACCCCATCATCATACCAAGTATGGTGGCCATAATCTCCTAAAGGAAGCCAATGCAGTAAGGCCTCCTGTTGCCATACCCCCTGCTCATCATGCAAGTTATGGGAGAAAATCAACCCATACTCTCCCAAGAATAACCAAAGCAACAATGACCCTTGCTGCCACCTCACATCATCATCATGCAAGCCATGGAGAAACAACATACTGATTGACATGTATAATGTCACATCAGCCCAACATAACCAAGCTCCAAAAAATAACATACCCATTGACATATGATATATCATGTGATGGCCAAACTCTCTCAAAAGTAGTTAGCGCAACCATGCCTCCTCCTATTGTATCACCTCAGTACTGTGCAAGGCATGGAACATACCAATATGCAATTTCAGGTGGTAACCATACTCACCCAACAGAAGCTAGCACAACCATGCTTCTTTCTGCCCAGTGTCATAGATCTGCAAGTATCTCACCAACCACTTGCTCATCATCCTCACCCATCCATCCAACTGTGGGTGATTACTCGTATCATTCTCCAACTTGGTATCCACCCAATGGAGAATACCATCCTCCCCAATCTGATTATATTTTCACTCCATGATATGTTGAAGTGCATCCTTCTTGAGGTTACCCCATGAGAACCTCTCATCGATGACCCAGTAGAATCCATAAGATTGTGAATATGTTGTAGGTAGAAAATTCTATTTGAGCTCTGAGATGCTCATTAATAAGGCTTCATCCTGATCATGGAGAATGTTATCCATCATAAGATGTCAACCAACTATCATCTTTCCTTCCAATGCTTCATGAGTGAAGCAGTCATTGGAATGCTCCAAGAATAGTTGGGCCCCACACTCATCACTGCTCCTCAGTGAAAGCACTGCTAATATCCATGATGGTGCATCTGTTTTCTCATGGCCATACATGATGATGAACTCATATTCCAGCATTGTATTGAATAGGACTATTCTCATCCCATCCTTCAAAACTCCAAAATTCAACACAAAGTTTTGTGTGTAGCTCAATATTGAGAAACTGGGATGCCTATACATCTCCTCCTTGAAAAAGTCAAGGGTCCTCTGCATAGTGATAGTTTTCTGCTCGAAATTAGCAAGGTGCTCTAACCCTTGGTTATGCAATTTCCCTGATGTCACGATCCCACAAATCTCAAACTGAGGTGCTGAAATAACATGGGATGAAAATGTTTGCAAACCTTGGATCAGCTAAAACTTACGAACATCTTTCAAAGCTACAAGAGTTCCTCCAATCATTGCAATGGCTTCTCCAACTCTTAGTGATGGAGATGGTTGCTCCTCTACTACTGCACTAGCACTGGTATATGCCTCCTCCTCTTCATGCATCTCCTGAATCATGTGTGGGACTCTCAATGTCAAGTTCTTAATACCACCTTGCAAAGATACAAGTTCTCCTTCATCTGATGTAAGTACTTATATTTCTACTGGTGGTGGAAGTTCCTCCTCTTCCAGACTGATAGTGTTGGCATCCTCCCTTTGTTATTCATGTGTTATCTCATCAATGTTGGGAAATTTCTCTATGGAAATTACCTTTGGTTTCCTTCTATCAAACTTATTAATCATCCTTTTATTTAAGTCGACATAAGCAGTCACTCTTGCATGTTTTATATGGCTGAATCACCAATCCTTTGCTCCACCCTCAAGCTGCAGCGCTGCAATCTCAAGAGGCTCTCTTTCCACTACTAGTTGTAGCTAGAAGAAATGATCTAAATCCTTCATCCAAGCTTTTACAGTGCTTTTGGATGATCCATCGAATGTAGGCAAGAAGAATATATTATGTATATGCCTTCTTCTTCTATTATTGTTGCGGGACCTATGGTTTTATTTGATTTGGATAAACTATTGGAGAGTTAGATTCTCCTTGAATTCTCTTGATTGAGATTTATACTCTACAAGATAATTACTCAGAGTCTCATGCTCTAAGTATCCTCCATCTTCATGCCATTCATCTCCTTCTGCAATGAAAGTGGACATAGAAAAGTGTTTTGGAGCTATTTTCATTGTCGGATGTTTATGTTGATGATAGGAAGTGTTTGGACCTTCCTCATTCTGAAACCCTCTTGAGGTTTCCTTTTTCCTTCCCCTTCTCATTTTTTTAATCTCTGTGGAGAGATCTTGCATAGATCCAAAGAGAAGAGTGGAAAAACTTAATCCTTCCGACATTTAAGACTTCTTCTTTTTCCACTTCTTCTTCCTATTCTTCTGATGTTATGAAGAGCCCATAAGATGAGCCAAATATCATGCTTTGATACCACTGTAATATTCCAAAATGGAAAAGACAGGAATATAAAACATTTATAACATTCAATCAAGGCAATAACCAAAATGTAAGCACAAAAATGTAAAATGCTATAAATGTCTGAATATAACATCAAGACATTATAACCATGAGCAAAAACAGTTGATACATATCATTACATGATCAGGAGTTCATGAATTTTGCTCAAAATTGAAAGTGAACGAAATATTACCAAACCTGTGCGACCGGGTAGATCTCGTCATTTTGATTCCGGTGCTATGAATGATTCAAAAAACCGATGTAGTATGAGGGAGATGTCGCGTTCTAATCAATTTCCTAAACAGCTAAAATTGTGACATGTTTGACTGGGATGCCTACTCAACATGCAGAGGTACAGTCAGCAAAAATAGGAATATTCCTGAGAATATTTTTTTTCCAAGCTAATGATATTTCACCAAGTGGCGCATTCTAATTCGTCGATGTGGATTTGACATGATTTTTTTGGGCCAATGGATGGGTGGCACATGGCCAGCCTTGAGGTTGCCACATGTTCCTTGTATGGCTCATCAAAATTTGTTTAGGTCCGGGGGGTTCAACCCCGTGACCTCTGGCTCACGCACAAAGCTCTCCATTGTCTAGGCTACCACATGAGACTTAACCTGTAAGGGCGCCAGCACTATATATGTTTTAAAACATATGCATATGGGGGGTGTCGGGCCACCAGTAGTCCCAACCCATCGAAGACCCCAAATTTTGTGTTCACATGTCCCATATCAAACCGCAACAATAAATTTAACATCAACCAAAAACCTTAAAACGCGACCCCAGAATCTTATCGCATGGCACGGTTACCGTGTTATAAGCCGACGGTTGGGGAAAACTCCACAACCAAATCTAGTTAAAAAGATAATCACCGTGGTTTCGGCACGGGGTTCCGCCCCAAAAATTTAATGTAACCAGGGTTTTGGGAGATGGAAATTGGCCACCCCCACCCCTTAACGGTTAAGATAACAGTTTGAAACTGGTGGAGTTTAAAGTGCACCACCAATTTTCAAGGAATTGGCTATTTTTAACTATGGTTATGTGCAGTTCTCTACATTTAGTGGAGGTTTTGTAGGATATTGTTACAATAAAATTGTTACCATGACGTTTTACTGTCTGTGTGGGTTCATCATTACTCATACAATACTCCCTTAGAAGTCTACAAACATCAAGTTCCTAAAACAAAGCCTTGAAATTGATAGAAAAGCTTATAAAAGTCATAAAATACTTGTACCGCACTTTCTCTTTGTATTACCTACAGTGTCGCATCTGTTTCTTTTAGAACATGCGGAATCGGTTGCAATTTTTCTTCATTTAAGGTGTGGTTCCCTGTAAAAGGTAAAATGAAGGAGAAAGTAAAATTTGGAAGCCCAGTTGGTTAAATCTGGAAGCTTCTAGAAGCAATTATTCGGTGGAAATTTCGCTCCTTTCATGTACATTCATCCCTCCATTAAAGGAGTATACCCCTTGGTATGTGGAACTTAATCCCTTTTAAAGAGGATTCTATCCCCTCTTATTTGGAGCTGCAACCTCTTCTCTTTTTCTATAAATTGAGGCCATAGTTCAGCCTCAAGGGGAGTCAGGCTTTGAGATTTTTTGAGGATAATTGCTGGAAAAACTCAGACAGTCTTAACTGATTACCATATGGGAATGATCACACAGTCATGTGTATGTTAGTCGAGAGAGTGCAAAGGCTTTTCAAAGTAGAGGAAACGCTTGTTTCGGACCCTAGAAGGACCTGTATGACATCAAGGTGAACATGGTTGTAAGGCTCCTTCTTTCATCAAAGATAATACAAATGGATCACGTTTTCTCAATGAGTTGTTTATTTAAATGGCTTATTTCTTGAATTCCTTGATCATCAAGATAGGTTTATGGTTTATGAATTAATCTATATTATGCAGGTGCTTATGATTCTTTCATGTTTTTTATTGTAGATCCCAAAAGGAGACATATTCAAAGCAATAGGAAAGAATACTACGATCAGCGATGGACTACAAGTAAGTCCTAAATCTTTCATTATAGATAATTCTAGATCAAATATAATCTAGAGAAAGTAGTTTACATCTATCTATTTGTTTCTAGTTATTGTAGGATACTAGGGAGATCTGCCTTGTCTGCAAGAACGATTTATCCGTCCAACAAAATGGCAACCCCGTTGGGGAATGGATCTTGAACTTTGTTTATTTTATTTTGTGACTTGTGCAATTATTTTTTTGATTTTGATTGATTGATACTGGATTGGGTAATTTATTTCTGTAGAATTCCTGAGAAGTGCTTTAGAATTTTTTATTTTTCTTTAAGTTTTCTGGTCTCCGCACTTTGTCCTTAGGCACAGTGCGATCATCTCTGCCGTTTTTCTATATACATAGTGTGGCACCGCACTTGTTTACACTAAAACATGTGGACCCTGAGAAATTTTTTGAAAAACTTAAAATTCTCTTTTCTAGGATTGGCTTGCAAGATTCTCAGTATATACCCAGACTTGTATTTCTATCAAAAAGCTTTGTGTGAGAGTTTCTTTCAAATTTTTTAAGTTTTGAATGATTTTCTACAAGATCTACATATTATAAGTGATTTTTGCTTTGTCTTTGTGTCACTCAAAGATCAGAAACCTCTGTATACCTTAGATCACTGGTATTTCATTGTTTTATTGCTAAGTCCTTGACTTCATTAAGTTTTGAATTTCACTTAAAAAAAACCATAATTGGATGTTTTTGAGTTTTTTCTCATTTCAGCAAAGAATTTCTTAGTTCGATTACAAACTAAGAAAAATGTCCTCGAAATATTTAAAGTTTTGATTTCATATTTAATTCTTAGAATTTTTACATCTTGAAATTAGTGTTTTTAGTTTTGAGTGTTATTTCTAGAAATTGTATTTTTCTTTTGGAGAATGTTTGATTGTAGTTTCGATCTTGAAGAATAAAAGGATTTATTTTTGAGCAATTGATCATTCAGAGTTCTCATGAGATAAGATTTATTTTCATATGTTCTTGTTTTGAAGGAAAGAATTGTTTTAAAAGATTGCATTTCTCAACTCTTTCTTTTACATAAAATTCATTGAAAGGAAATGAATTGTTTCTCATAATAGATGCATTTTTAGTGTGTTTTGAGTCGAGTCACTACATATCATCAAAGTTTCACTTTCGTACCTATACAGCCTATTAAAAGCAACGCTTAAATTAAAATCAATCTAGTAATTTTTATATTTCTAGGACTCTTTTCACCAACACAGCTTAGGCTAGTGTCTTGGAGTAGGGAGTAATTAACTCTCTGAGATAGTTAAAACAAACAAGTAGTTAATAGTGCGGTAGGAAAAATCCAATAGTAGCTTGTATGCTCTGGGAAGCTCCTCCTAAAGGAGTCAAGCACGAGATCATATCTGAACCATTGAGGTGATCAATTCCATATAATTGTGAACGATAGAAGATGTGCGCGTATTAAAAACGGTAAACCTCAGATTTACCATTGTAAAGGAGCCCGGGGTCACTTGTTGGTATACCTTGGATTATGTCAAGGATCCTTCAAGGGGATTGAGCTTTGTTACTCTGCCCTTGCGCGTATATCGGATCGTAGACTGTTCCCCCAGGTATATTTGCTCCTGTTGGTGACCTTAGTGGCCATAAACATTAATATTCTTTCCTAAGGTGACGGTGGAGGAAAGATCCCACTGTACCTAGAGCAGACATCGACTAGACTCACTTGGACTCTTCGGAGGGTTATCTGCACTTGAGATGGTTTAAGTGGAGAAACTTGCACCGGTCTGTTTCATTAAGCAGGTTGTCAGGGTAACTATTCAACCACCATTTCTACATTAAAATACTACGATGTTGGATTTCATCAACAACTACTGTTTTTAGTGTGGGAATCTACTGTTTTTGCATGGTTTGATCTCCTAGATTTCATAAGTGTTTGATCATTTGATTGTCTCCTTAGTGACTTTAGGACTTTTGATTGGAATTTTCTTTGATTGCGTGTGATTAATAATTTTTAATCCTGGTTGAATTACCAAGACAATCGCATAGACTTCAGGGGAATTCCCCTGAGTATACACCAAGCCAACTTGAAGGACTGAAAGCTCTGCTACCACATACTACTAGTAGAATTAGATCAACAGAACCAGGATAATCACCCATAATTACTCATCCTTATTATCGTGAAATAAGTCAATCAAAAACAGCAGAATATATTCAAGAACCAATTTCAATTTCTGAAATCACTGACATTGCTTCTGCAACCAGTGAATTAGCTGAAGAACCTGAAATTTCTGAGCCAGAAAATGTTCCTGCTGTGTTAGAATCATCTTCAGGATTTGTTACTCCAACTTCTAGTGATCCTGATTCACCTAGAGTAAGACATCACATTACTGAAAACCTTCCTTCTGATCTCATATGTATTGAAGAACTTGTTGGTCCAGACAAAGACGTAGTTCTTCCCAAAACCCAAGAAATTTTGAATCTTAGAGAGCGTGAATCAATATTCTACAGTCCTTTTAGAACTGACGGTTGGAATTTATCATTGACAGATTTTTTAAAAAACGCAAGTCTTACTTATTCACCACCCCAAATTCTTTTTTACCCTACACCGTGAGGTTATCGACCTTCATTAGCTATGTCGTGTGAGGCATCTATGTTTTCTGAATCTCCAGAAACATTTTTATACAGTGGTTCGTCTGTTCCTCCGAGATACCAGTCACTCTCTAGTACCTTCTCAGGAGCAGCTCCTCAACCAATTGAAAAAATGTTATCATCTGGTACAAATGAAACAAACACTAGCACGTTGAACACAGAACATATTTTTATGATGTCTGGAAATATTCCAAATCCTCAACCTCAAGGAAGTCAGTTATCGCCTGGGGGGCAACCTCAAGGTAGTCAATTACCGCCTGGAGGGCAACCTTAGGGTAATTTTTTTACCACCTAGAGGTCAAACTATAGGACAATATTTCCTGCCTGGGGAGAAACCTCAAGGATAGTACATACCTCAAGGTCAATATCAACCTTAAGGACAGTACATATCTTAAGGTCAATATCAACCCCAGAGTTAGTTTATACCTCAGGGTCAATATCAACCCCAGATTCAGTACATGCCTCAAAGTCAATATCAACCTCAAGGTCAGTACCCAGCTCAAGGTTTTCAACCTCCTTCAGGTCAACCATTATTACAAGGAGCTAGAAATTTGCAAGTTAATTATCAAACGTACGTTCAACCTGGTTATGGTCCTTCATATGCACAACCTTCTATGGGTCTATATTTTGGAATTAATATGGTGTGGGATCCATCTCAAATTCAACAGACTTTACAACCCAATTTGCAGTTACCTAATCAACTTGGACAACCCATAGGTTCTGGTCCAACCCAGCAACTTGTCCAGCCTACCATTCAAGTCTCTGAACCTGGTTATGTTCAGAAGCCTGGGCCTAGTACACCTAGAACTCTGCCTCAGTCTTCTACTACTGCTGCAACTTCTGTTCAACCTACCACACCTATTTCTAGAGTATTTGCAGCTCATGTTTCTACTACCCCTATATCAGTGAAAATTCCTCGAGTATCTGTGCCAGAGTCAGGACCTACAATTCAGACTATGGTCCAGATGCCTACAGGACAATCTAGTACGAGTATGGTTCTCACTAGTCAACCACAATTTACTTATCAACTGTACCAGGGGCATTATCAATTTGGACATGCTACACAAAATCCAACATACCTGTATCAGCCATATCCTGGGTATACTTATCAAGTACCTCAACAACCCCAGTATGGTCTAGTTAATCCTGGTTATCTAGGAGGTTTCAAAATTCCCAATGCGCATCCAATTCCAGGATATCCTGGATATCCTCCTCCTGGTACTGGTTTGATCACACAAGGTTATCAAGACCCTAGTCGTCAGTTATCATTCATAACAACTTTAGATTTACCTGATCTATCGCACCTTACGAATGATCCTATTTTTTATCTTCCGTATTGGCCGCCGATGCCTAATAAGTTTCCCAGTGATATTCCAAAGTTTGAAGGTAAGTCGGGAGAAGATCCATCTAATCATGTTATGACTTATCACCTCCAGTGTGCATCTAATTCACTAATCGATGATTCGATTCGATTACATCTTTTTCAAAGAGTTGTCATTGTTCTAGCTGCCAAATGGTACATTGAGTTACCACGAGGCTCATTCATTAATTTTAATGCACTAGCTACTGCTTTCTTAACCCATTTTCAGTTACCTGTCAGATACGGTACGAAATTGTTGAACTCATTAAAACAATCTACGTATACGTACATATTTGATCACATTCATGAATGGAGACGTAGGAGACGTTTAGTGAAAGTCTTTATTTTTGATCAAATTTTGGCTGAATGGTTTATCAAATCGTTATTGCCCAAAATTACTGAAGATGTGGCCAAAGGAGGCATTGTTACAGAAGAGCAAATCATTGCTCAAGCTCAGTACCTTGACCTTGTATATACACAGTCAAGTACTTTGTATGACAAAATCCCCGATTTACTAAGACCTAGTCAATTAACTACAACTCCTTCAGGCTCTCATGCCGTTGATGGTGTAATTGGTTCTGTTAACACTGGCAAGGGTAAGAAGAAATCTTCCAAGACGACTTCTCCTATTATAAATTTACCCGATTCACCAAAAGGAGATTCTTCTGTTGAAACTTTCGTTGATATTAATGTTGTAGAATCATCTACAGCCAAACCTACAACTAAGAAGAAAGGTAAGAATAAAAACAAAAAATCATCTTCAAAAGATAAAAACGATAAAACTGAACCAACTGACGATAAACGAAAACCTCGTTATCCTTGTCTGATCTATGATGAGGATCATTTTACTAAAGAGTGCGTGCATAGAGCCAAGGTATCAAAATTCATTAAGGGTGCGCCCACACCTACTGTCTTGAAGGGTCCCTTTCCTACTCAATATAGTAACATGATTGGATCTTCCTCGAATACGCTAGAAGATATCTTGATGGTTGCGACGCGATCGCAAAATTATGGTAGTAAAAATCCTGTTGGTGGTAAAGAAGTAGAAAATTCTAATTCCATATCAACTACATTTCCCTCAGTTTCTAATCCGCTACAGATCGAGAAACCAAATCCTCACTTAGTAATCAAACCACCTGCTAAAGATGTACTTCGTAAATTAGCTTTCAATTCACATGTGAGAGCTGCTCAGAACTACAATATTGTTGAAGACTTGGCAATTTCCCCTTCAGAAATGTCGGCTTTGGAAGTGCTACAATCATGTCCAGCCCAAAGAAAAATACTATTGTCAGCTATACGAGCCGTAGACCTTCAGGATTAAAACCTAATGATCTTCGATTTAGAGAATTTTACACCCCTCCTACCCCATCCAATGGATTTTCAGATTCCAGTAATAGTCAAAAACAAACATTTCTTTTGTACTGTTGTTGATGAAGGGGCTTATGTGTGTATAATGTCATTAAAATGTTGGAAATCACTTGGTTCTTAGAAAATTAACCAATCGCCGACTATCCTCAAATTTTTTGATGGAAGAGGTTTCCATCCCTATGATATTTTACAAGATCTACCAATAGAGGTCGAAGGAAAAATTGTTAATCTAGATGTGGAAGTGGTTGATGCCCTTCTGGATTACAACATTCTCTTGGGTCACAGTTGGTCTTACACCATGACTGTTGTTGTATCATCAGTCTTTCGTCTCATCATGTTTCCTCATAAAGGAAAGATTGTTAAAATAGATCAGCTCTCATATTATTCATCTGACCCAACCACTACTGATAGCATCCAACATGTCGGAAAATTGACTATCCCTTATAAAGATGTTGGAGTAGGTTTAATTAAAGATTCTTCTTTACTGGGAAAATTTTCCCTGCCTGCTCCCAATGTACCACCTCCTATTGCTAATATCAATATGATTACATCAAGTACTATTTCCTTTGATGATCCTTGGATAGTACCTTCAGATTCATAACTAGATTCTTTCGATTCCGCGATGCCTTTGAGTCCTTTTGAATTAGCATATCAGGCAATACAGTAATTTTCTTATACTCCTTCAACTACAACTGATCTAGTGAATGTGATCAATGAGGAATCACTTTCGATATCAAGCTCAACTTTTCCATCAATTCTGGATCCTATTCAACAAGTATTCAACACTCATGAGCATATTCATGAATTTTTGTCTATAGAAGAATTACCATGGGAAGATCTATATCATCGATCTTCGTTTTTACCTGATCTCGATCATTTTGAAACTGATTTTTTCTCCATTTTTACCACTGATTATGTCAATGAACCTCAGAATATTCTCATGAATTCCGATTCTGAACTGAACTTAGCAAACATTTCTACGACAATTCCTATTGACATCTTAGTGAAACCAGGAATTGTTGAAAATATTCATATAGGTGCTTCTTGTACGTCAGATGAAATCCAAGCATATAAAGCCCTGTTTCAGGAATTCTGTTAAATTTTTGCCTGGTCATATGAAGAAATGCCAGGAATCGATCCATCAATTCTTTTTCATTAAATTAAAACATACTCGGATGCTAAACCTATCTGACAAATATTACATCAGATACATCCGTGAAAAGCTGCCGCTATTAAAACAAAAGTTGAGATATTACTTCATGCAGGTTTTATTTATCCCATTCCTTTAACGGATTGGGTATCTAATATTGTTCTTGTTAATAAAAAACAAGGGACGATACGATTATGTATTGATTATAGGTATATAAATCGAGCTTGTCCAAAAGACAATTATCCAACCCCTTATATCGATCAAATTATTGACGATTGTGCTGGAACTGAAATGTTTTCGTTTATGGATGGATTTTCGGGCTACAATAAAATCAAAATACTCCCTACTGATCAACCCAAAACATATTTCATTTTTTCGTGGGGGACTTTTGCTGACTACAAATTACCTTCTGGACTTAAGAACGTTCGCACAACTTTTCAGAGGGCAATGTATTGTGCATTTCATGACATTAAACACATTGTGCAACCCTATCTCGATGATTTACCTGCTCATTCATCGTGCATAGTAGATCATCTTACTCATATATGAGTTATCTTTATGAGATGTAGGCATTATAGGATTTTTCTGAATCCTCACAAATGTTTCTTCTGTGTTGAATATGGACGATTTTTGGGATTTTTTGTCTCAAAGGAAGGCATTCGTGTCGACCCATCGAAGGTTGAGGCTATCATCAATTTACCTCCCCCTTCTACTCTTTGCCAACTCCAAAGTTTGCAAGGGAAAGAGAACTTTTTACGTCGATTCATTCCTAGCTATGTCGAGTTAACCAAAGGTTTTACCAGGTTGTTAAAGCAGAATATTCCTTTCTTTTGGGACGAGATCGCTGATCAATATTTTGATGCCCTTAAACACGCATTGACCCATGCACCGTTATTGTATCCTCCCAATTACAACCAGGATTACTTTTTATACTTAGCAGCCTTCAATTATACGATTGGCATGGTCTTAGTTCAGGAAGATGAATTCCACAACGAACATGTGATTAATTATCTCAGTCGCAATCTGCATCCAACCAAAATCAAGTACTCACATGTGGAGAAATTGGCCTTGGCAGCAATTCAATCTGTCCAACGATTTTTTTATTACAAACTGTTACGCAAAACAATAATTATTTCTGATTGTAACCCTATCATGTATATTTTTACGAAGCAACTGCTAGGGGGAAAATAATCCAAATGGATTGTTATCCTAGAGGAGTTTGATTTGGAATTTAAAAAATCCAAATCAAATAAATCATTGGTCTTTGCTAAAATTGTGTGCGACTTCCCAAGTACTGACACAGAAATTGTGGCAGAACATCCGATTGGAGATGAATCTTTGTTTCTTATCAGTACCATCAATCCTTGGTATGGAGATATCATAATTTATCTCCAAACCCAAAATTTTCAGCCCAAAATTTGACGGTCACAACGACGAAAAATCCATTTCCAGTCTCAACAATATCATATTGTTGGTGACACACTATATCATCGTGGTGCGGACTCTATTTTTTTGCGTTGTCTAATTCTTTACGAAGCTGAAAAGGTTTTAAATGACTATCACTCTAGAGCATGTGGCGGTCATATTTCTGGGTATGCCACAGCCTAAAATATATTGCGCACTGGCTATTTTTGGCCATCCTTATTTAAATATTGTATTTTTTCTATCCAAAAATGCCACAACTATCAAATATTTGATCGAAATATGCGTACACCACCCGCTCCTCTTCACCCTATAATTTCTGTCAGCCCTTTCGCAAAATGGGGCATTGACTTCATTACATGTAACCCTCACTCAGTCGAGGGGCATGGGTATATTATTCTCATGGTAGATTATTTTACCAAATGGGTCGAGGTGATGCCTATATTTGTGGTAGATGGAAAAAATGTAGCTAATTTTGTGTTCAATCTAGTGATTTCTCGTTTCAGTACACCCCAAGCAATAATTACTGACCATGGGAGTCATTTTTGAAACATCATGATGACCGAACTAACTGATCAACTTGGCTTGTGCCATGATATTTCTACACCATATTATCTGCAGGCTAATGCTCTGGTTGAAGCTATCAATAAATTTTTAGTCACCATGATCAAACGAATCATCATAATTCATAAATCAAATTGGAATACCATGCTTTTTTCAGCACTTTGGGCATATCGAACCTTAGTAAAAACATCAGCAGGTTTTACCCCTTTTCAACTGGTTTATGATTTAGAAGTGGTATTACTGATTGAATGCGAGATACCATCACTCCAACTATCCATAGAGTTACTACCAGCCACTTCTAAAGAGGAGAAATGCTTTTTGTACTTAGCTCAATTAGATGAGAATCGGCGTACCGCTACATTAACTACCGAAGCTCATGTGAAACGAATGAAAGCTCAGTATGATAGAAGTGTTACACCTCATATTTTTTCAGAAGGAGACCTAGTCTTGGTTTATGATCAAGCTAACGATAAGATAGGGGCTGGGAAATTTGAACCCATGTGGCATGGTCCTTATATTGTTAAGCGACAGCTTGCAAAAGAGGCCTATGAAATGATTGACTTTGACTGGGTCTCTTTAGGAAAACCCAGAAATGGGCTTTATCTGAAGAGATATTATGCTTGATTCTTACATGGAGATATTCCCTGTATATTAGTTATTTTCATAAACTGGTGTGTTGTAGATTAGAGAGCATGCCTAGTTTAAGTGTGCTTTTACCAATATCCCTGCTTATTTGGATCACTCTTGATTTTGCAGATGTCGACGTCCCTTCAAACATACATTGGTTTTGCAGATGGTGATGGTCGTAGTACATGGAAAATTTCTTCCATAGCTTGGGTTATTTATTCACCCACTGATGAGTTAGTATATATGCATGTGGTAAGTCTCGGTCAAACGACGAAAAATATTGCAGAGTATAGCGTAGTTATTGAGTTATTGTCTGAATCCATTTCATTTGGAATTTGAAGTTTGATCGTTAGGTTAGATTCTGAACTTGTTGTATTACAATTAAATAGAAAATATGCAATTAAAAACCCAGTTTTGTTAAGATTATTTTTAAAAGTTCGTCTCTTGGAACGAGAATTTGATTATATTGAGTATCAACATATTCCGAGAAATTTAAACACATTAGCTGATGCAGTAGCTTCTAGTGTTATAAACAAAAATTTGTAATAATTAAAGCAGTAGATCAAAATAAAATTCTTTAACATGTTAAGACAGATAACTGGAAATAGTAGTAATATCATAGCATAAGAGAAGTGCTTTCAAAAAATATTACATCATCGTCGATCATAGGTTCAAAACGCCTTATGATCGGAAACAAGTGATACAAAAAAAAATGATATAAGTCTACAATATCAATCATTGACTATCCGTGGTGATGATCATGATAAAACACTACAACCCGTGCCACCTTACTCAGAAATCTCCTGAATGGTCCCGGAACCCAGATAACATATCTCTGGGAGTGGAGCGGAATGACATCTATGGTAGTCTCTGTAATATCTAAAGTCAACTGCTCCAAATGACTTTCCAGGTCAGTAAGGGCCTCTTCTTTCTGATCCTGTGGTGGTGGTGGTGGTGCAGCTGGCTTCCTGTCAAAAGGACGGAGAGTGATTGGTCAACGTGGACCCACATTTGCATATGAAATTTTTGTCATCAGTTTTGGACGATTCAAGAAACAAAATTAAAATTAAAATTTGGAACATGTCAAAATGGTTTTTTTACCTGACTCATCCCACTGTGTCCCTGGAGGAAGAGACATCTCTCGATCGCCGCGGAAATCTATCCTAGCATAACAGAAATCTTCTATCACTAAGATTTGATTCTCCAACCAATGAAAATAGGCTGGAGTAAAATGAACAACCTCGCCACCTTCACTGTGACGGGCCATCAATGCAACCCATCGAACCATTCGAGGCCCTTTGACTCTACCATGATCAACTGAAATAAGTTGTGGGGCCAGTAAAGGAATCCTCTCTAGAGGAAATGTAACCATGATCGCTCCATATCCGAATTTTTTCAACTTCGCATTTTTTTCTCTAGTCAGTTGGCCTTTGACATTGGCTAACACTGCCTCACACTAGTTGAAAATGGTGCCTCTAAAGCAGTCAACGACAGTTTGCATTTGGGATCTTGTAGCGACATGTGGAGTTTCACTCCCACACAACTTGGTTACTGTAAACGCAACCTCTTTAAGCTCAAGATGAATAATGGTTTTTATGTCAATGCGTTTATCCTTGGGGTCTGCTTCTTCATTGCAAAATTCTTTCTAAAGGCTAGCGACAGACTGGCCACCTTCCCTAGCCCCAAACAAAGAGAGTGCTCACCCCTCTTTGATAAACCAGTGAGGAAGTATATATCTTCCAGCTCAATTTCGAGCCAGTGGCCTCCAATGATAAAACATTGTTCCTGTACGTCCCATTTATTTAATAGCGAGGTAAGTAAATCCACTTGAGCCCTCATACCCTGAATGGCCCAAAATTTATACAAACTACATTCTCTTAAAACATGTAATGTAGGCAGATGTAACATGGCCGTAACATCAAATTCTTCATTCTCACGTTCTCTCCACTCAAGCATTGTAAATATCCTGCAATAGACAAATTGAAAGATCAGAAACAAGTTGAGTGGGAAAATTTGGTTTAAATTGGGAGATTTGTTCATTTTATTTTTTCTTACGATGCCTCTGCACTTTTCACATAAAAACAGTGCGTGGATCCACACGTGTCTTATGCGTAAGGTGCGGG
This sequence comes from Pinus albicaulis, assembly GCA_034641835.2. Taxonomy (NCBI): domain Eukaryota; kingdom Viridiplantae; phylum Streptophyta; class Pinopsida; order Pinales; family Pinaceae; genus Pinus; species Pinus albicaulis. The sequence continues at coordinate 594,112,554 of CM076570.1, forward strand.
ACCACGATGATTTTCCCTTTGTAAAATTGTCGGGGTCCATAGGTTTCATGTGTTTTACCTGCAGCCCCCGTGGGCGAATTTTTGAACATATTTTCCTCCTCAAAAATCAATTTAAGCCCTAAATTAAGAAAATAAATGGACAAAAATGAAGGTAAGAATGATGTGGATTACCTAGAACTGACGGTTTTCGATTCTGACAGGCGAATCTTTCACAATCTCCTCCAAAACGTTTTTTACCAAAAGCTCTCAATTTTCACTCTGAAATCAAATGGTAAAAATGATTTAGAAAAACTCCCTTTTATAAGAGTTTTTGAATAAATAAAATATTATTTTTTTTATTTTTCACTTTGAAAAGTGGTTTTCCAAATTATTTTTATTAATCATAAACATGTATGTTTAATTTTTGAGTTTTTGTGCAGAATACAGGATTTTTTGGGTGAAATGGTCCCTTTTTTGGGTGAAATGGTCCTTTGGTCACTTTTTTGAACTCGGTAAAAATTATGAAAAATCAAGTGAGTATATTTTTATCACTTTTTTGAACTCGTTAAAACTTACAAAAAAGGGGAAACTACTGAGTACACTTTTATCACTTTTTTGGACTCTTAAAAATTATGAAAAAGCAAAACTTTGGAGTTCTATTTTAAGCCCTTTTCACACTCTCTAAAAATGAAAATATTGCTGAGTACTTGACTATTCGAACTTGTTAAAGGAAACGAATAGTCATCCCTTCAGTACAAGTTTACCCCTTTTCCGGACTGAAATGGACTATTTACGAAAAAGGTATACGTTGACTAATCATGGTCAATAGAGTTCTCTCCTGTATTATTTTATCATTTTTCGGGCTTGAGAAATTTACGAAAAAGTACACCCACAGAATTTCCTTAAGTTTTTATTCTGACTCCCTAAAATTGAAAAACACCAAGTTTCTCATATACTGGACTCGTTAAAATTTAACCGTAAAGGACCTGTCGATTACAAACAAGAACGAACCACTCCTTCTTAGGGTTCGATTTTAAAACTAAGTTGGACTCATCCGAAGGATGAGTTTATATAACAAGAAAATGTTATCCTCCTCAAGCTTGTCAAAAATAAAGAGCTACTTGCCAGAAATGGTTGGGGAAAAAAGAGAAAACGAATCCGTTTGTCACACTTTGTTTAAAAAGCAGTTTACCACTCTTGAACACAACACTTTTTGTCACACTTCTACCTGGGTTGGGAAAATCCTTTACTTATCATTTAATCAAACCATATTGAAAGTCTTCAACCAGTTTCTAGGTATTAGCTTAGGTCAATTGTCACCAAACCATCTACAGTGTCGTTATGTGTTCAAGAGGATAGTTCAAATAAACCATTCATTGCAAACATTAGTCTCCATTCGTGTTAACCATCCCTGAGTTAGTCCTTGCAAAATATTTCTACAAAACTTGATCTAATGGTTTCGTGTCGTGGGTTTTCCTATGACAAATCACTTTCTATCGATGACAACTCATCATCTAGGAAGTTGATCAAGAATCCTTCAGTACCTTGGAATCTTCATGCCTTAATGGCAGGTTTCTTGCCTTCAACGACAAGTTGCATCATTGACCTTCGATTGAATGATTCCGTGAAATGTTCGACTTCAGATCATTTATTCACATTTCATGGATTGTACTGAGTACTTTGACAGCCATTGTCATTAATGGTGGTTTCTCTCACACTTGTTAACAGTTCACATCATTGACTGTTAATCAAGTGGTTTCTACCATGTTCGACTTCGACACAATCAATCGCATGGATAGAATCGTACTAGTTTGGGTAGCAGAAATCAATACCATGGATCTAGTTTCCACCATCCAGGCTGTGAGCAGTTTTATTATTCATTATGCAGCAGACTATTCATAACAGATAGATGCGTCCATACTGTGTCTACATTATTGATGTAATAGTAAAATAATTTCTATATCAGAACAAGTTTTAGTTAGTGTTTGATCTGAGTATGGGAATGCCTACCTCAACGATGATATTTATATATATATGTTTTGCATTGACTTTTTTTTCAGGATTCTGACTGGGGTGTCCAAAAGCTAATCCTCGAAATGATAAAGCACATCTCTCTTCGAATGGTCTCAGACTTCGCACTTTAGGGGGCAATCTGTTACACTAAAAATTGTCACCATGACGTTTTACTGTCTGTATGGGTTCATCATTACTCATACAATACTCCCTTAGAAGTCTAAAAACATCAAGTTCCTAAAACCAAGCCTTGAAATTGAGAGAAAAGCTTATAAAAGTCATAAAATACTTATACCGCACTTTCTCTTTGTATTACCTGCAGTGTCGCATTTGTTTCTTTTAGAACATGCGGAATCGGTTGCAATTTTTCTTCATTTAAGGTGTGGTTCCCTGTAAAAGGTAAAATGAAGGAGAAAGTAAAATTTGGAAGCCCAGTTGGTTGAATCTGGAAGCTTCTGGAAGCAATTATTCGGTGGAAAGTTCGCTCCTTTCATGTACATTCATCCCTCCATTAAAGGAGTCTACCCCTTGGTATGTGGAACTTAATCCCTTTGAAAGAGGATTCTATCCCCTCCTATTTGGAGTTGCAACCTCTTCTCTTTTGCTATAAATGAGGCCATACTTCAGCCTCAAGGGGAGTCAGGCTTTGAGATTTTTTTAGGAGAATTGCTGGAAAAAATCAGACTCTCTTAACTGATTACCATATGGGAATAATCACACACTAATGTGTTATTTAGTCGAGAGAGTGGAAATGCTTTTCAAAGTAGAGGAAATGCTTGTTCCGGACCCCAGAAGGACCTGTACGACATCAAGGCGAACACGGTTGTAAGGCTCCTTCTTTCATCAAATATAATACAAATGGATCATGTTTTCTCAATGAGTTGTTTATTTAAATGGCTTATTTCTTGAATTATTTGATCATCAAGATAGGTTTATGGTTTATGAATTAATCTATATTATGCAGGTGCTTCTGATTCTTTATATTTTTTATTGTAGATCCTGAAAGGAGACGTATTCAAAGCGACAGGAAAGAAGACTACGATCAGTGCTGGACTACAGGTAAGTCCTAAATCTTTCATTATAGATAATTATAGATCAAATATAATCTAGAGAAAGTATTTTACATCTATCTGTTTGTTTCTAGTTATCGTAGGATAATAGGGAGATCTGTCTTGTCCGCAAGAACGATTTATCTGTCCAACAGAGATATTGGGAAAAAGGCTAGGAGGGTCATTTTTCGACCAATTTTGGTGAAACGGGAGTCTATCTAGACTAATTTGAGCATTCTGGAGCCATTGGTATAGATAAAATGGCCATTAGAGGCTTCTAAACACCTGTATTTGCAAAAATTTTAGCATAATGAAAGATGGACATGCCATTGGGAGTTGGACCAACAGATGTAGCCTAGGAGGGGTGAACTATTTCATCATGTCTGCTATGTAAATATTATGTGTGGTTTTATTTCTCTATTATACACTATTTCTCAGTGTTATTTAGGCTTATTTACATGCTTATAATTCACAAATTCATCTATTTTTCATGGTTAAATTCCTCAATCCTTAAGCAAACAAACGGAGACAAATATGTACATTTTTTGTAACTGAAAAGACACTTAGCACATCAAAACTAATATAGTCCTTTCAGATCAGTTTGGTATTATCGCTAAAATTTATTCTCTAGTGTTGTTGTGTGCAAATATTTGTTTAACTGTTTGCAAGTTTTCACATGCTTACTAGGATCAAGCTCAAGAGAGGAGAAGGAAAATTGGTGGAAGAAATAGGGTCTCAAAGTGAGCCACTAAAAAGGAGGGCAAGATTTCCACATTCTCCACCACATAGTTCACCTCCTAAATAAGTAGAAGCAGCATTAATCATGCCTTCAGGGGAACAAGAAATCCATGAAGAAGTGGATCCTAAAGAGGAAGAAAGAGTGTTCAGGAAAGCATTCCTTGACATGACTGAGATGGTGAGAATCCCTTATCAAGGAAGGAATGAGAAACTAGAAGGAGAAAGATCCAAACTTCACAAGGAAAGGCAGGGATCATCAAGAGGTAAAAATGATGAATATAATTCAAATAAGGGCAATGGAGTAAATGGAGACAGTGGAAAGTCACCATCCTCACCCTTATCATCAGCTACCTCTACTTCATCTTCATTACATTAGCCACATAAGTCAAAGAACACTGGTAAAATTCCTTTTCTAAAACTTGATGTTAAGTTTGAATTGCAAATGTTTAAAGTTGAATTCAATGCATAAAAGCTTGATAATTGGATTAGGAAATTGGAGGTCTATTTGAGAATTCAAAACCTTCAAGATGATGATACCAAAATCCAGTTAGCTTCATTGAGAATGGAAGGTGCAACACTTATTTGGTGGGAAGCCAAGACAAAGGAGGAGATCAATAAGCATGGTAAGATTATCCTATCATGGAATGATTTCATTACTGCAATAAAATAAAAGTTTTATCCATTAGCTCATATGCAGAAAACCATAATGAATTGGAAAAATTTTAGACAATTGAAAGGACAAAATGTGCAAGTTTACACCCAAGAATTTAGGAGAAGATCTCTCTTATTAGGGGTAGATTCGCAGAGCTAAGATACTTTTCTCAATTACATAGGAGGCTTACATAGCTACCTAAGACATACTATCCTCATGTTTAACCCCACAAATCTAGATGTGGTATGTGTTCAGGCCACACATCTGGAAGCTAGAGGAATTTTTTTTTTTGATGAGGGCAGGAGCACACCTTTTAAGGGTAAAATGAAGAGAAGACCTCAAAAGGTAAAGGAAGAAAGAATTCATCTGTCAAGAAAGAGGGAGAAAAAGTGGTTTGTAAACATTTTTCAAGAGAAGGACATAATGAAAATTAATGTTGGAAATTACATCCTGAAAAGAGACCCAAGTATAACAACAACAAAGGGAAGCAGAAAACTGCAGCTACAACTCAACATGATTTAGGATAGGATTCAGGTGATGAATCTAAAATTACAGCCATGGGATTGAAGAACATGAAGGGGAAATAAATTGAAACTAAACCCAATACTAGTACATCAAACTGTCACATACAAGCTCCAAATGAAGAAGAGAGAATTGAACTGTTTCATGTGAGGGTCATATCCAAACATACCAATATTGACACATTGTTTGATAGTGGGTCACAAGAAAACTTAATCTCTGAAGACTTGGTAAAGAAACTTAATATTGATACCATTCCACATCCAAAACCATATCCACTTGGTTGGATTTGTAAGGATGCAAATTTACAAGTTTCAAAGAAGTGTATATTGCGGTTTGCAATAGCTGCAAATTTTGTTGACACGGTTGAATTAGATGTCGTTCCGCTTGACATAATAGGTATTGTGTTGGGTAGTCCTTACTTGTATGATATGAAATCGATATTCCATCTCCATGAGAACAAATACCATTTATTAAAATATGGCAAGGAGTACATTGTTAGAGAACATCGCAAGAAGACAAATATTGCTATGGTAAATGCTGGATAGGTAAAGAGGCTGGTAAACTCAAGTAGGAATTTTGTTCTTCTAATGATTAAGCCTAAAGCTGATGTTAATCATGAATCATTTGAGGATTGTTATCCTAAGTTGAAATCAGATTTATATGACGTAGTTGATGCAGAGTCATGAGATGTTTCAGGAGCCAACAGGATTGCCTCCAAAAAGGGAGATTCAACATGAGATTCAGTTGCAGAAATATTGTCCTCTTCCAAACATTGGCATGTATCGCATGTCAATAATGGAGAATGCTGAGATAAAGAGGAAAATTAAGGACATGTTGGACAAGGGACTCATAAGTCCAAGCACTTTGCCATGCAGTTTACCCATAATCTTGTTTCTGAAGAAAGATGGGACTTGCTGCATGTGTGTAGACTTCAAAGCTTTGAACAAGAAAACGGCAAAGAATCGATACCCACTCCCAAGGATAGATGATTTTCTTGATCAGATGAAAGAAGAATTTTTTTTCACTAAGTTATATTTATAAAGTGGATATCATCAAGTAAGAATTACAGAAAGTGATATATGGAAGACTTCATTCAAAACCAAACAAGGACTCTTTGAGTGGTTGGTTATGCCATTTGGTTTGTGTAATGCACTGGAAAATTTCATGCGTGTTATGGTTAATGTTTTGCGTCCATTTATTGATGAATTTTTGATTGTTTATTTAGATGATATACTGATTTTCAGCAAAAAAAGAGAAGAACATGTCTTGCATGTGAATAGGGTGCTTGATGTTTTGAAGAAAGAGAAATTGTTTCTTAAGATGTCTAAGTGTCAATTCGCAAAGACTTCTTTGTTTTATTTGGGACAAATTGTAGGAGGAGGCGAGTTGAGAATTGATCCTTCTAAAGTGGAAGCCATTGTGAATTGGCCCACTCCCAAAATAGTAATCGAGGTAAGAAGATTCTTAGGTGCAGCTCAGTATTGGAGAAATTTTATTGCTAAATTTTCTGCCATAGCAGCTCCTATGCATGCAGTGACAAGTGTGAAGAAAGGCTTCCAATGGGGAGGCAAACAAAAACAAGCTTTAAAAGCTTTAAAAGAAAATATCAGTTCAACTCCAGTACTTGCATTACCAAATTTGAGACATCCATTCGAGATACAAACTGATGCTAGTGATTATGCCATGGGTGCAGTTCTTTTGTAGCATGGCAAGCCTATCGCTTTTCATTCTGAAAAATTTAATGGTGTTGTAACTAAGTATCATACATATGACAAAGAGTTGTATGTGTTGGTACAAAGCGTCAAGAAATGGAAACACTACTTGATGGGTAAAGAGATGATTATACATACTGATCACCAACCATTACAGTACTTGCAGTCGCAAACAAAATTGCAGCAATCACGACATTTTAGGTGGATGGGATTTCTTCAACAGTTTCACTTGGTTATAAGGTACAAGAAAGGTATTTTCAATAAATTTGTTGAGATGCTTTCAAGGCCAATTATAATTTCTTCTACTTTACTCAAAAACGATTCTATTGTACATGAGAGTTACATAGAACAATATGCACATGATGTTGATTTTCAAGATGTGTATGCTAGTTTGAGTGAAGGGAATCAATTTGAGGAAAATGATTATCACATGCATAAAAAAAAATTGTTTCATTTGGACAAGCTTTGTATACCACAGGGATAGAAGCTAAGTGTCATGAGAGAGGTTCATTCATCTCTTATTTCTGGACACTTTTGGGTAAGGAAAATAGTGGCGCATCTACAGAGGTATTGTTATTAGCCTCACATGATAGATAGTATGTCGTGTTTTATAAGAGGTTGTTTTATGTGTGTAAAAAGCAAGCCTAGCAATAGTAAGCTCGGGTTGTACACGCCACTACCGGTACCATCAAGGCCATAGGAGAGTGTCTCCATGGACTTTGTTGGAGGTCTACATATGACTAGAAAAAAACATGATTATCTTTATGTAGTTGTGGATGGATTCAGTAAAATATGTATACTTATGCCATGTAAGAAAACCATTACTGCTAAAAAAACTGCTGAAATTTATTTTCAACATGTATGGGTTCATTATACATATGCCAACTTCTATTTTTAGTGACAGGGATTCCAGTTTCATTAGGAATTTTTGGTCCAATATTTGGAAGATGATGGAAACAAAGTTGAAAAAGAGTATTGCTTTTCATCCACAAACTGATGGCCAAACCGAGGTGGTGAACAAAACTGTTGTACATCTATTGAGAGGATATTGCAGAAAACATCCTAAATTGTGGGATTAGCAACTGCATTACATTCAACACACTTACAACCGAGAAAATCACTCTTCTACAAATACATCACCTTTTGAAGCATGCTTTGGGTATTTTCCAAAATCGCCATTAGACCTCATATTTGAGAAGGATGTTGCAATTGATGGGCGTAGTGATATTGACAAGGCTAGAAAGTTCATTGAGAAAATTTAAATTATACATCAACAAGTTCAAGAACAACTTGAGAAGAGTCAAAGAAAATACAAGGAGAGGCATGAAAAACATAGAGTTGACCACAAGTTTCAAGAATGAGATGAGGTATGGTTGCACATAAGCAAAGAAAGGATGCAAGGAGAAGGTAAAATTATCAAACCCATTCACTATGGTCCATTCAAGATCATAAAGCAAGTTGGTAACAATGCATTTCAACTTGACTTGCCTTCATATATGCAATTGTATTCAATTGTTAAGGTTGAAAACTTAAGTTTGTATGAGACGCCTTTGATCGATGATTAAGGAAGTGATGTTCAATTGCCTTCTATTGAAGATTTCTCACCAGAATTTCTGGATGAGCTCAAGGAAGATACAATTCTTGACAAGAGGACAAGAGCATCTAAGAGGGAAAGTGTTGACTACCTTCGAGTTGGACTCAAGGGCAGTAAGCCAAGAAAGGAAAAGTGGATGGAAGTTGGAAAGTTGAGGGAGTTGTACCCTCATCTACTGAACAAGGAATCAAGTATTTTGGGGTCCAAAAGCTTTCCGATGGGGAGGTGTGATAAGGATTTCATGATTTTTTCTCAAAATTGAAAGTGATAAAAAATGTGCCGAACCTAAGCAATCGAGTAGATCTCGTCGTCTTGATTTCGGCGCTGCAAATAGTTCGAAGAACCGATGTCGTATGAGGGAGATATCACATTCTGATCGATTTCCCAAACAGCTAAAATTGTGATATGTTTGACTGGGATGCCCAGTCAGCATGAAGGTACAATCAAGAAAAATGGGAATATTCCTAAGAATATTCCATTTTCCAAGTCAATGATATTTTTCCAAGTGGCACATTCTGATTCGTCGATGTGGATTTCACGTGATTTTTTTGGGCCAATGGATGGGTGACACATGGCTAGCCCTGAGGCTGCCACGTGTCCCCTATACGGTTCATCAAAATTTGGTTAGGTCTGTGGGGTTCGACCCCGTGACCTCTGATGCATGCACAAAGCTTTCCACCATCCGGGCTACCACATGAGACTTAACCTCTAAGGGTGCCAACACTATATATGTTTTAAAACATATGTATATGGGGAGGGGAGACCGTTGGCGGTCCCAACCTGCTGATGGCCCCAATTGTTGTGTTCACATGTCCCATATCAAACCACAAGAATAAATTTAACATTGACTACAAACCTTAAGACCTGACCCCAGAATCTTATCACATGGCGTGGTTACCATGTTATAAGCCGATGGTTGGGGAAAACTTCGCAACCAACTCCAGTTAAATGGCTAATCACTGTGGTTTTGACATGGGGTTCTGCCCCAAAAATTTAATGTAACCAGGGCTTCGGGGGTTGGCATGTGGCTACCCCCAGCCCTTAATGGTTAAGTTAGCAGTTTGAAACTGGCAGAGTTTAAAGCGTGCCACCAATTTTCGGGGAATTCGTTATTTTTAACAACAGTTATGTGCAGTTCTCCACATTTAGTAAAGGTTTTGTAGGAGATATTGGGAAAAAGGCTAGGAGGGTCATTTTTCGACCAATTTTGGTGAAAAAGGAGTCTACCTAGACTAATTTGAGCATTATAGAGCCATTGGTGTAGAGAAAACAACCATTGGAGGCTTGTAAACACATGTATTTGCAAAATTTTGAGCATAATTAAAGATGGACATGCCATTGGGAGCTAGACCAGCAGATGTAGCCCAGGAAGGGTGAGCTGCTTCATCATGCATATTGTATAAATCTTATGTGTGGTTTTATTTCTCTATTATACATGGTTGTTCAGTGTTATTTAGGCTTATTTACATGCATATAATTCACAAATTCATCTATGTTTCACGGTTAAATTCCTCAATCCTTAAGCAAACAAATGGAGACAAATATGTACATGTTTTGTAACTGATAAGACACTTAGCAAAGAAAAACTAATATAGTCCTTTCAGATCATTACAAACAACAAAAAATATAAAGTACACACATCTCCAAAGAAGATGCACTCAAGCCAATAAGATGTGGCTGAAATACACTAATGAAAACTAGCACTGGAAATGTTGTGCTGCTACTGCTTCTGTTGCTAGAAACTGTTATTATTGGGAATAAGAACCATGTGCAGGAGGCTGTTGGTGTGCTCATAATGATCTAGAATTTTAACCACAGATTCTACTCAAAACACCCAAAAATGGTTTGGCCAAATTTTAACTTTGAATTTTCGGCCCTTTTTGGGGTGCCAACTGCACCCCTGCTAGCTGAATTACGCACTCCTCCTGGGTAACTACTGAGATAGGGCTGAATTTATGATCTAACTTCTGCAATAGCACCCAATCAACTCAATACATGAAGGGTTGATCCCTTCTCTAGATTCTTAAGCTAGAAAGTTGAGATCTAGCTCCTCCTTCCTCGGCTCAAGTTACAGCTGCAAACTTCACAATTGTTGGAATAGATTGCGCTGTCAAGGAGGATGAAGTTGTAACCTAATGCTAGGTGATGGAATATAGCTCAAAAATGATGGAAATAATCTCTCCAAAGTGAGGGGATGATCCCTCACAACATTCCAAGCTGAAATACTTTGAACTGCCTTTCTCCACTAGATCTACCTTGTTGGATTGTGCAATTCTTGGAGGAATTGCTGCTACATGGAGGTATAAATCGATGGCATAATGTCGGATATCACAATGTTGCTTCTGGAAGAATTAAATGGAAGCACAATATGAAAGGATGAACCCTCCACTAGTTTCTTAGCTGAAATGCTAAGAACTACCTTCCTCCTCTCAAACACTAAGACAAGAATGCGTAATTCATAAAGCTATATATGCAGAAGAGAGGGGCTGAATGTGGCACCAATGTCAAATGATGAATAGCTGCTCAAAATAACCTTCCCATAGCAGGCACTCAAATTCCCTCATGGGTAAGGGTGGAATTTCCGCTCGGGAACACCTGTGTACTAAACAACACAACAGACTTAGCTAAATAGCTGAAGCATGCAAAGAATGTCAAATGACAATACAATATCAAATTCTGGACTGATTTTATTTTCTACCCTCATCTTCCTTATATGGTTGTGGGCCTTCCCTAGCCTTGGCCCACCTCATAACTGTGCTACACATGTGTCCACTAGGCTCCATGAAGACTGTGATGTCCCCCCATTATCTCCATCATCTCTACATTTAATCTCCCCTCCCTCCATCATGTGTGCATTTACTGCACCACTTCCTCCATCACTATATCATTAATTCTCTATGATCTTACTTTTATTCCTCCACTATCTCCATCATCTTCATCATTAATTATCTTTGACCTCCACTCCTTCTTCATTATTAAGCTTCTCCATTACTCCATAATGTTGCTCTATTATTTAATTAACCCACATTCACACAACAAAGTGGATTTTATTCATCTATGGGGTTTATGGGTCCCTCCAACCTTTTATTTACTTAAATAATTAAGAAAAGTAACAACTATAATAATCCAGTTAACTGGTGGAAAATTGGGAATATTACAGATAGTTAGACAAATTGAGTGATTTTGTGTTTATGAAGTGCATTATTAACCTAACATGGTATGGGTACAATCTTGAAAATCTTCCGTCACGTATAAAATATTTCATGATTAGCTTCATTAATGTGACATACTTATCAATTAAATTCCTAAAAGGGAAAACATGTTCAGGTTCATCTTTGCAATGAGGTTTTACGTTCATTGGGTAGTTCTCAAGGTCCAATTCCATGCCCTTGAACCAAACTTCTCCTTCATTTGGGATCCATGTTGCTGAAGTGATGGCCTTTGCTGATAGAGTAAATTCAGTGCCTGTTATGATGGCCTTGTCTCTGTTGAATTTAGTGGCAAAAAGGGTAGTCAATGGGGCATGAAATCCTACCTCCATGATCTTCTCACAAAATCTCATACATCCAATGTTTTCAAAACATCTCTTGGAATAAGGGGAGGCATTGAGTTCTTGTAATGTGGATGGCTCAAATATGGAATGGTGGCCTCTCTTGTGAGCTTTCGTTTCACTCTTCATAGTAGTTTTAAACAATATGAAACCCTCCTAGATGAAATGAGTTGGTAGGGACAGTGAATTTGGGAAAGCAGGGGATATGGATAGGGTCACTCTAGGAATTGTGATGAGATATAAGGAGGTTAAGGAAAATTCCCCAAAAAATTGAGGAGGTAGGGTGATGTATTAGCTTGAGGCTACAAAAGATTTTTTTTGAAATAGGTATGGGGAGGTGGATCAAAATAGGAACATAGGAATCTTCCAATCTTGTTGTTGAAATGTAGTGGGAATTTAGGGTTTTTAACAGAGGTAGAGAGGTCTGTGAGTGATAAGGGTTGTTTAGGGTAGGGTTTATGGATGATAAGTGAAGGTTTTTAGATGGTGGGTTGAGGGTTTTTAATGGTTAAAACCAATCAATAAAGGAAACCCTTAAATGTAGTCGAGAAAAAACCCTAAGGAGAGATATAACTGAGACACTGATAAACTGACTTGAGAAAAGCACTTGAAGTGTCCACTTACTGATTTTGGAGGCCATAAAAGTTTTGCACACTTGTTTTGAAGCTCAAGTAGCTGATTTGAAGAGTGAAAACCAAAAACATAGAAATTTGGGTAGAAATGTAGCATTGTGGATGAAGCGTAGTGCCACCTCGAGAGACGTTGTGATGCTTCCCAGAAACGTCGCGCTACCTCCAGAAGTGTAGCAGAATGATTTTTCTTGCAATTTTTTTTGGTTTTCTTCCACTTTGGAAATGATAGAGTATTCTAAAGGTGAGAGATGAACTTTATTAACTTTTTCCCTTTTATAACATCAATAAAACACACTTTTTTTCCTTTAGTGCGTTATAGCATCATTTATCACCTTTATATACTTGATGATATATGTATTGGCCTTGGGCATCCCTTTCCATTCAGACTTGATGATTTTCTTAAAAAAGATTATTTTGAATTCGATACACGACTATGCCCTGTCTTACATGCTTGCAGACGTAGTTCCACTCATATTTGACCCACGTATACAATTTAAAATATTAAAAATTATATAAACTCCCTATTAATTAGGCAAGGTTTATGAGCTTTACCTGAAGCCCACCTACATCAACCTATGGCCAAACTGTTTCTCAACTGAAAAAACTATTTTGAGGAAGTATAAATACACCTCATTGGGAAGGCCTAAGGGAGGAGAGAGAAAGTCATTGATGCTATAGCCTATTATAGCCGAGATCAAGTTTGATTATCCCTGTGCCTCTTGCACTTCCCAGGTTCAGGAAACCTTTGTTTTCTTCTTTGCGATGTTCACCTCCTTTATGTTATATCCTTGTGCACCTTTTATGGAAGAAGATTGTTGAGGCTTGGGCTGGATGGATCCAGAGGAAAATTTCACTTGGAGTCATGGCTAATTTCAGGTGATATCTTCACATTATTTTACATACATCAATAAAGAAGCTCTGTCCCATTCCTGATGTCATGATATTATATGTCTCTTATACATTTTAATGATCTTATAATTTTTAATTTCATGTTATCTTTTATGAGTTTATATGATCTAACATACTGACATTTAGGATATATATGCTATAAAACTAGTCTATGTGCTTTTTATTGAGTGAGTTTTAGGTCTTCAAGCACGTGGAGAAGCAGAGATTTTTAACCCTGTGGGAACGACCTCAAACGTAGGACATACGGGTAAGGTCATCTCTCCCTATTTTACTAGTTTAAGCATTAGGACCTTTAGTTTGATTGCTTCTTGTTGTTGTATGCCTTCTACTCTGTTAGCTCCCTCAACCCATACCTTAGGTTATTTTTCCCTGCAATAGAATTGGCGACTCCACTAGGGATTACATCCATGTAATTCCCTATTTGGGTTGTTTTCTCTGGATTTTGGGTTCCTTGAATGATCTAATCAGTTTCCCAGCCTTCTTGGTTCCTTATCAATCCAGGAAAAAGCCCTGATCTTCTGGACCAGGCTTGGACGTTTTATTTTTCTTTGTTGTCTTTTCTATACGCAGCTTCTAGTGCACACAGTCGTGTATACATCTATTTTTTTCCAAATGAACACACATATATCTTAAACACCATGTTAAACACACACATGGTGTATGAGAAGAATAAACACACACACAAGAGACTCAACACACAATGAAGGATAAGCGTGAGGCTTTCTTATTTTTTCCATTATACATGATGTACATTTATAATACAATGGTGTGACTCTTGGTTTCATATTCCAAGGTCACTTGGACTCCATTATGACTTTTCGCATTCCACACCTACCCATGGAGGATTAGGTGTTCCAACATCCCCCCTTAATCCGAAGGGGTATGTGTGAGTCCAAGAAGAGAGTTGTAATACAAATCTGAAAAGTATGCATGGAAGCACTTGGGCTGAATCAACTCTCTGAAATGTTGGAAAAAAGAGGTGGTTTAAGGATGACCACCAACATTGGAACGCAATACTTGTTGCAGTTCCCGGAACTCTTCCAAAATTGGCAAGAAGCTGAAAGCTTCTGCTAGAGGAATTTTCCCTCATAAAAAAGGGAGACCTTCAACCTAAAAGAAGGGAGGTCTACTACCTATGATGGTTTTAGGATTACCAACAACTCTGGAATGCTTGAAGCATTTCCTGGAACTCAACCAAAGATGGCAAGAAGCTGAAGGCTTCTGCTAGAGGAAGTGTTCCTCATATATGAAAGGGAGAACTTCGACCTAAAAGAAGGGAGGTCTACTACCTGTGATGGTTTAAGGTTATCCACCAACCAAAGATGATGGTTTAAGGTTGTCCACCAAATGAAGGCATGCTCATGGGCATCCGTGTCTCTGGCTACATCTCTGAATCTGGAATGACGAATTGTGGCTCAGGCTTGCTTGAACTACTGTGTCTCTGGCTACAACTCTGAACATGGAATGAGAGATTGTGGCTCAGGGTTGCTTGATCTGTCGTCGAAGCTTGTACATGACCACCATTTTCCCCCCTATCAGGGACAAGGTGAGATGATGGCGAAAACTCAACTGCAAGTTTGCTCAATATTCTTGAACAAGTTCTAACATGTGTCGTAAACATCTTCTTGGCTGCTGATGCCCATTGCCCAGAAGCGATCCATCCAAGATGAATCTTGGTTCTTGCAGGAGGCTTGTTTCTGAAGCATCTATGTGAAGAATGGGTGTGCCGACCACAGTGCTTGCATGGATGAAGATCAAAACAATGACCTTTCATATGTCCAACTCGATCACAGTGTTGGCATTTTACAATCTGTTGTTGTTGTTGTGGAAGTGGAGTAGGATCTGGAACAGCTGCAGGTGAACTGTCATACAAGAATCTAACACTCTGAAATATGATGTGCTTGGTGTAGTCTGGAATATGAAAGGACACATCCTTGTCATATCCAAGACCAGTGTGGTGCTTGTTGTGGACAAGCTCTTCCCAAGGTCTGATGATGGGCTTGAGAATTGCAGGTTGAACTGCTGCATCTGCATGTAAATCTATGCTAGTATAAGGAATTGAATGTGAATCAACTGGAACTTTGCTAACTTGCTGCTGATGGCAGTCTTTCTCAATCTTCTGAACAGAAACAGGTTCAGAATGGTGACTCTTTTGCTGAAATTCGTCTTGTTGGAGCTGAGATTCCAACTGCAAAAACTCAATCTTTTCTTGTGCATCTTGCAAACAACTTTGAATATTACAAAGAGCATTCTTGCTCATTTTTATCATGTCATCAACATTGGAATGAATAAGGTTATTCAACAACTCTAATGCCTCATTTATTTTAGCCATTTTCAACAATTTAGGCTCAAAAATAAATGAAAGGGTGTCGGCTTCATCTGAAAATGCACCCGTTTACAATGTGATTCAACAAGAAATACAAATGACTCAAGAGAAATTCCAACTATGGAATTCTCAAAGTACAAAATCTGCTGATTGCAACTATGAATGAACAATACAATGTCAATTCAATACAATATTTCTGCAAAAATATGCAGCAAAAACACTATGCAAAAAGCCTTTAAGGCAGCTCAATTTTTTTTTTCAAAGAGCTGTTTGACACCAAAAACAATTCAACTCAGCTCAACAAAAGGAGGAGGTTCACAAGCTTGGATGCTTGACCTTGTTGTACTGCAGAATGCAAATAGAGCTTAAGAGAAACTCCACAAATCAGAAATTTTGTGTCCAAACTATGAATGCCACTGCTGTTCAAAATGAGGACCAATTTGTCTTCAAATGTAAATCTCTTCAGAAAATCACTCTTCTATCCATGCCACAAATCACACAATGTCAAATTCACTTTTCTCTAAGTATAGTCCATGCCATTTCTTCAATTCTGCTATTAATTTTCTCGTCTTCAATGTCCTTCCTCTCTCTCTCATCTTCAATGTCCTTCCTCTCTCTCTCTGCTGTTTTTTTAATTAATTAATTAATTAAAAATTAATTAAAAAATAAATTAATTGGGATTAAAAAATGAGGAGGAGGGATTGTAGTAAAAATGGAGAAGGGGGATTTTTATTAATAAAAGGAATTAATTTAAAAGGAGAGGAAACGTATTATATAGAAGGGGTGAATATTAAAAATAGAGGAGGTATTATATGGAGAGGGTTTTATTAATGGAGGGAGGGGATATTATTAAAAAATTCAATGGGATATTATTAAAACAGGATAGTAATTAAAAGAGGGAAGGGATGAGAGATGAGATAGATTCAGGGAGGGAGGCGTAGTCGTAGAGGGAGATGAGCGGTCGAGGGTGTAAGGGGGAGGGAGTGTATTGCAGGGAGGGGTCGGCCAGAGGCGCATGGGAGGGAGCTCGAGATGAGAGTGGGAGTGATAAGGGTGTATGTAGAGGGTGTGTAAGGGGGATAAGCCGTAGGTGAGGGCCGTGGAGGGTGGCCGCGGTTGAGGGGGGGAAGGGCGCAATATGGCATAAGTTGAGTGAGGAGGGGGGCCGGCCAAAGCCGTGGAGAAGACAGGTGGGGATTTATGCAATCGTGGGTTGGAGTATGCGTATATTACAGGGGCGAGGTTAACGTAGGTGAGAGATCGGGTGTGAGGTTTGAGGGTGCGCTGGGTATGTATGGAGAGAGAGCTGCGTATGGGTGGTGAGACCTTAATTTTTTTTATTTATTTTTTATTTTTTATTTTTTTTATTTTTTTAATATAACAGCAGAGAGAGATTCCACTTAAAACAACTGGTAAAAATCGCAGAAATGAGGGCAATAGTACAAATTTCAAGTACTGAAATGCAACATTAGATTGTCAATAAAACCTAGAAAATTTTCCAATAGCCTAGCAGCAGAAAATATTTTCCAGCAGTAGAAAAACCCAGAATTGCAGAAATTTTTCAATGGAAAAACTCAGAAATTTTACTTGAAAACCCAAAACTTTTCTTCAAAACCCCACTTTGAATAGTATTCCAACAGCTCTTCAAAATGTAGAATTAAAAGGCAGAAATTTGCAAAATAATGTGCAGTGACAAAACCTACAGAATGCCCCCCAAATGTTGCTCTTCTTCACGACGAAATTTCTGAATGTGCCAATTTTTGAATGCTGCAAAACGCTTGATGAATGCGGTAAAAACATTGCTGCAACAATCTCTGAGTGCTGCAAAAAATTATCAGAATTTTTGCAGATATGCACAAGCCATAAACACAAATGGCTCACTCAATTTGGATCAGGGCCAACAATTGCCCGCTCTGATACCATGTTAAACACCATGTTAAACACACACATGGTGTATGAGAAGAATAAACACACACACAAGAGACTCAACACACAATGAAGGATAAGCGTGAGGCTTTCTTATTTTTTCCATTATACATGATGTACATTTATAATACAATGGTGTGACTCTTGGTTTCATATTCCAAGGTCACTTGGACTCCATTGTGACTTTTTGCATTCGACACCTACCCATGGAGGATTAGGTGTTCCAACAATATATGCTAGTTTCCTTAGACACGGATGCGTATACACGCATGTTGCACATAGCCAACCCACATATGGCCAGTCTAAAATGAAAAAATTATTTTTGGGATCCTGTAAGTTATTTTTGCCTGCTTTTGGTCACTGATGTAGAACCTATGATATGTCTAGAGAGTGTTTCTTTTTGTTATGTATCAGTTTCTCTCTTTCTTGCTTGAAAACCTAGTCAACCTAGGGTTGGCCTTGCTTGGTGAAGTTTTAGTTGTGGTTGTTTGCACCGAGACTTCTTTTTGAGGTTTTTAGTTGTTCTGAAATTTCAGAATAGTGAGTTTGTGTTAGTACACTTATGCTTGGCCTTATCATTGCTTCACTTTTTGGTTTTTGGCTTATTGTCTTGTTTGGTTTTCTTGGTTCTTGAGATCAATTTTTGAGGAAAATTTTTAAGTTGTCTTCTTGGTTTCTTGAAGTTTTTTTGTTTGTTGGATTTTTATATTGTTGTTTCAAATAATTATCTTGGGTTAGTTACTTCATTCCACTTATTGAGTCCCATCATGAAAATGACATGTTTAGCTTAAGAAATTTGTTGTTGCTTTTGGGCTCAATTTGTTTATTTGAAGCCTTTGGTAGTTTGTGCTTTTCTCAAAGAAATTTTGTTGTTTCCTTAAAAAGTAAAATTGGATTAAAAAAATTGGTTTTTTCTGTTGCTTTTGCTTTTGGTTTTCATTTCATGGTTTTCATCCTTTTTGGAGAAAATTTCTAGCTTGTAATTTTGGTCCAGGTGTTTGGTTTTGAGAGAAGTTCTATAGTGGGCTTGTCCCTGTTGTATAAATTTTTTTTTGGAATTTTTGTGCAAAGAAGTTCTTGTTTGGGTTTGTCTCTACTTTTGTGTCAAAGTGATGAGACTTGTCTTCGTTGAGAAACTCATTTGCTTCCCTTTGTAAGTAGTCCTAGAATCTTCATTTGTCATTGGTATTTTTGCATTACTCTAGTTGCATCGTTAAGCGTATTTATTCTTTTGATACTTTTTGAGTGTGTGAACATGATATCAAAAAGAATTTTTTTTATTTTTATTTTTTTGGTTTTTTCGTAGAACCTAAGTAGAAATCTCTTTCATCGAAAAAAAATTTGCATATGCATATAGCAGGTTTCTATTTATTTCTCTTTTGCATCAAAACATCACAAGTTGCATTCTCTATTTACCCTTGACATAAAAAGAACTGCCATTAAAATCAAGCGCTTAATTAAAATGAACTAGAATATTTTGAGTTGTCATTAATATACACCAACTAGTCTAGGTCATAGGGCCTTGGAATAGGTGAGTGGAGAGTTAACTCTCCAAGACCACTCAAAATTTCAAACATATAAGTTGATTAATGAGTGAAATCCATCCTCATTAAGTGGACCGGGAAAGCTCTCCTCCAGAGAGTCAAGCGCAAGGGATAGTGAAGGCATAGAGGAGAGATATCCCCTCTCCTATTTGCTATATCCTAACCAAAGACCGTTTCGTCCTGCTACCGATACGAACTGGTGTCCATAGTTTCTATTCCTAGGTATCACATAGTTTCTATTCCTAGGTATCACATAGGTGATTGCGGGGGGGAATATCCGTGGTACCTAAGGCAGACGTTGTATTAATCTCATTAGTACTTCTAGATGGTTCCCTTGCAAAGCTTGGGTAGTTGTTATAATATTCCAAATTTTCTATCAGCTAATTGGAATATTAGATTTCTTACTTTTCTTATTTATTTAAGTAAATAAAAGGGTGGAGGGACCCATAAACCCAGTAGATGAATAAAATCCACTTCTATAGTGTGAATGTGGGTTAACTGAGTAGTGGAGTAGTATTATGGAGTAGTGGAGCAGCATAATAATGAAGAAATAGTGGAGGTCATAAAGAAATATTGAGGATGATGTTGGAGATAGTGGAGGAATAAATGTAAGATCATGGAGAAATAATGATGAAGTGATGGAGGAAGTGGTGCATTAAATGCACACATGATGGAGGAAGTGGAGAGTAATTGCAGTAGTGATGGAGATCATGGAGGACAGCGCAACCTTTATGGAGGCTAGTGGCCACATGTGCAGCGTAGTTATGAGGTGGGCCAAGGCTAGGGAAGGCTCATAACCATAAAAGGAAGATGAGGGAAGAAAGGAAGGGGAGTCTATATTTTTATTATTGAGTGTCATAAGATATTTCTTTGCACGCTTCAGTTGTTTAGCTAAGTCTGTTGTGTTTTTTAGCACCGGGTGTTCCCAAGTGGGAATCCCACCCTTACCCACGGGGGACTTTGAGTGCCTACTCTGGGAAGGTTTTCTTGGGCAGCATTCATTATCTAGTAATCAGTGCCACTTTTATCCACTCTCATCTTCACTTCCAACTACATGAATTATGCATTCCTGGACTTGGGTTTGAGAGTTGGATGGTTTTTCTTAGTACTTCAGCTGAGAAACCTATGGAGGGTTCAGCCCTTCACACTATGGATCCATTGTAGTCTTCTGGGAGTTTCACTTTCATATCCGGCATCATGCCATCCATCTATTCTCCTATGCAGCAACATTTCCTACAGGAATGGCGTAATTATGCAATGAAGGTTTGAGGAGAAGAGGAAGTTCCAAGAAACTCAACTTGGAATCTTGTGAGGGATTAATCCTTCACTCCGGGAATCACTTCAGCAGCCTGGGATTAGAATTTTATTATCTATCAGTAGGCTAGATCATCATCCCTCCTAGATAACATAGTATTTCCCAGCAATTGTGCATTTAGCAGCTGCATATTTAGTGGAGGAGCTAGATCTCAAGTTTTGAGCTTGGGAACCGGGAGAAGGGACCAACCCTTCAGTTGGTGACTTGAGTGGTTGCTATTGTAGCTGATAGACAATTCTTTAGCCCCAGATCAGAAGTTGTGTCCAAGGAGTGCGTAACTCAGCCAGCAGGGGTGCAGTGTGCAACCCAAAAAGGGCTGAAATTCCAAACTCAAAATCTTCCCAAACCATTTCTGGGTTTTTCTAGATTATTCGAGTACAATCGGTGGGTAAAATCCTAGATATTTTTTAGCACTCCATAATCCTCTCGCACATGGTTCTTGTTCCCAGCAATAGTAGTTTCCATCAGAACTGTGCAGAGGTAGTCCTTCCAGCAGTAGCAGCAACACAACATTTCCAATGCTAGATTTTATAGTTGTTTCAACCATCTTTGGGTGGCTTGAGTGCATTATTTTTAGAGCACTGTGTATATAAATTTTTTGTGATTATAATGATATGGTTCAATTTTTTCTTCTCATATGTATGATTTTTTTTTGTATTCCGACATTTTTCCAATTCTACATGTTTAATTCTTATTTTACCGTAGTTGGAATTGTGCATATGTTCTATATTCTCGTCTTTCCAATTTTAGGATATTAAAGTGGTATCAGAGCATGATATTTGGCTCATCTTGTGGGAATTTCATGACATCAGAAGAATAAGAAGAAGGAGCATAAAAAGAAGAAGTCTTCAATGGCAGAAGGATTTATTTTTGCCACACTTCTCTTCAGATTTATGTAAGATCTTACCAAGGAGATTGTTGGCATGTGAACATTTGGAGCCTAAGGCAAGAGGAAAACATTAACAAAGTAGGGAGTCAAATATTTTACCATGAGGGCTGGGATAAAGCCTGCATAAGCCTTTCGGCGCATTCTTCATGTGCACCATTCTTCATGTGCATTCTTCATTGTTACTGCCTCAGGTATTTGGTCAAGTTCCTCTCACTGTTTTCCTTTACTGTTTTTCAAAATTATGATGGAAAAAATGAAGAGAACCGCCCCCAAAACCCCTCAGGCCCGTGAACCTAGAATTTCCCCAGGTCCTGAGCCCCTCATGGACTCTCACTCCCAGCTCTATGACACCATTTATCATTTTAATGTGGCCATTGTGAAGTCTAATATTTTTTATTATAAGTGGCGGGGAAAGGATTTGTTTAGGGTTATAGATTCGAGGCTCTGCTACCAAATTCCCCTGTCAGTCCACCCTTTCCCCGAGTTCATAGCTTGGTTCGCCGACGTCTCCATTGAGTGAAAGGATATCTTCCTCTCTACCCTTGGGGTTAGAATATTCAAAATTACCCCTCAGCTAATCAGAAAATCCTTGTGTTATCCCTCCTCACAAGAGTGTGTCAAATTCACTGAAGTCACCCTCTCATGTCATTTTTCAAACCTGCCCCTGAAAAAACAAAGAGGTTTCCTCGAGCTCATCACCGCGTCTCACCTAACCACTCTCCTGACCACTAAGACCATTCATTTGTCTCTTTTTGGGGATACTATCCAACCCATCCTAGTGGTCATCTCGAGAATGTTGGGTTTAGATCATGCAGATAGGGTAACAACCATTGGTCTAGGGTTTCTAGAGCTCATGATGCAATAGGGGATCCAACTGGATATCCCCACCTTCCTGTCCTTTTCTATTCAAGATAATTTTCCAGACATATCATCCTCGAGTTTTTTTAGATACTATTCTTTGGTGTTATACTTGTTCCTATTCAAGCATGCAGACAAGTTGGAGGGCTTATGCCTAGACAAGTTCTCTGTGAGAAATGTCGAGCCGAAATTTATTTTCGAATGGACCCACGCATTCCGCCAACACCTTGACTGTAGGGGGTACATGAAATTCATCACGGATTTCATGTCTAGGGCCTATAATATCATTCATTACATCCCCCCACCCAGGATTTTTCCTGAGAAGAAGGATTTGCTCCAGTTTAGTGAGACAAATTGTGTCGGGGATTGGTATTTATTTGAAGATCATACTGAGATCAAGGTTTATGGTTCTAAAGTGCCTACTTAATGTCTGCTAATTTTCATGTCCATGAGAATTTTCACCCTTGAGTTCATCCGTCAAGTCCTAAGTGTCGACCAAACTCACTTTGTACCCACAAAGAAGGGATATATTCTAAGGCTCCCAAATGTTGTAGGGCCTTTTACTATCATCTCAAGACACACACTCCCCTTAATTGAGGGGTTGTTGCAGAATATTAATTTCCTGCAAGGGGATGTATGTCATTATGATCCTAAAGGATTCATCACGTGAAGAAAGAAGAAGATCAAGTCTTCAACTTATGAACATGAGCCTAGGCCACTAATAGAATGGAAAGCTAACTATGATTCATGGCCTTTGGATACAAAGATGGAGGCTGAATCCCTAGCCACTGAAGGAAGAGGAGACAGTGTACATGAGGAAGTGGAAATACAGGATCAGGGGAACCATCAAATGCCTTAGGAACTCATGGATGAAGATGAGGAAGACCACCTCAATAAAAATCAAAGAATTGAGGGGCCTGGAGGGCTGGGCACCGAGCAGCCTGAAAAGGAAACCCCATAGTACATCAGTCAAGGGAAAGACAAGCCAGGTTTCTAGCTATAATTCAACTATGTGTCCTTATTGGCACCTTCATAACTCTCACATGCGATCACCTTGGGTGAGGGACCTTCAAAAAGGGACACAGGTTCAAGGAAAGAATGGGAAAAAGGAGAGAAGATTGAGGCAAAGAACCAGTCAGCAAGGGAAAAACTGAGAGCAGAACTATATCCGTTTGTGGATAAGTACCATACTGGGCTAATGAAAGCCTTGGATGTGGAGAATGACCAGTAAATAGTCGCTCTCTAGCACTCGCCTTCTCACCCTCTACCTCTAAGCTCCAAGTACTAAGCCTTAGAGATGATTTTAGAGCTAGCTTCCATCCCATTGCCAAACTAGCTGAACCTACACAAATCCATTGGGGATATGTTGCATACAGAGGTATTGAAGCACACCCTCGCCCTGGAAAAAATCGAGAGGAGGTTGGGCTAGATTACAAGCACCTTGAAAAGAGAAAGAGAAAATGCAAAGGCTCTTTCAACTCAGCTAGATAATTTTAAGAAGTTGATAAGAGGTAAAGGCATTGATCCTAATGCAACAATGAAAAATCTACTGTGGAAGACTGAATTGGAGGTATAGGAGTTATGACATAAGTTGAACATTCCTCATTCAAAGCACATTCAAATAGAGGAATTGGCCCAAGTCGAAAAAGAGAAGGAAGCTCTCACTAAGGTGCTTGCCCAAAGAGATGAGGAGATAATGGACCTGAAACAGAGGTTAACTTAGCTTCAACAAGCTCAAGATAGCATGTATGCCTAATTCAAGTGCCCGATGACACAAAAAATGCCTCAGAGAACTTGACTAAAGCTTTGGCAGAGCTGAAGATGTTAGAGGATGAGACCCGAACTGCATAACGATTATTAGATGAAACAAAGGAAAATTACACAAAGAATGAAAATATGGTCTCATATTTGTAGAAATAAGTGGATTCTCTTCGAAAGGAGTCTCAAGAGAAGCAGAAGTCAATCAAATACTTGAAGGCCCAGCTAAAAGGCAACACGTCATTAGTAGAAGCCAAACAAACGATCTAGACCGAGATCATGAAAGAGTTGAAGGAGCACTGGGAGCTTATTACGTTTGCTAACGATAAAAATAATTCCATCTGCGATTAAAAAATACATCTGGATGCAGTTCGTAGAGAAGGTAATTACAACATGATGATCACTCAGGGATAAACTAGATTCATCAATGAGCTCCCTATTAAAGAGTCAGGCATGCACAAAGTGGTTGATCACTTCAAGACCATAATGGAAATCACCAAGATGATTAAGAAGGAAGAAGAATGAGTTAAAGCATCATGATACTTAGCGTTAGTGGCTAAATGAGTGGAAGCTTTTGATCGTGAATGGGGCAAGGTGGTGGAGGAAAAACTGCTAGCATGCTGGGACCCACTGGGGGAATTGCTCCCTTGGACCACGTATGATCAGAGGATGACCGAGATCGAATGCAAGGCCAATTCAAACCTAAAAAATACCTCACTTGAAGGTTGAAACTGTGGTGGTTTCACTCCGCAAGGAATTCATACTCCTAGCTGCAGTTAAAAGGTTATTTTTTGCACACCTCGACTACACCGAGCTAACTCAGATGCATGCATTGTTTGAGCTCTTTAGGTCTGCACCAGTACCTACAGATATCATATGGTAGCAATGTTATGAGAACTCACACCTGCAATTTTCTTCTACTTCACGGCCAATGGCGCTCCCTTCATCCTGCCACTCAGGTTCTTCCTCTACTCCTATGTGACCGTGTAGCTTGGTACCTTCTGACACTCCTCGGTGTAACCGTTGAAGCTGTCAAGATCTGGCCCATGTGGCCTTTTGTTTACTTTGGCTTGATTTTCTGTTATGATGTATAAGCGGGTGAAACCACTATTTCACCCTCCTTACTATTATCGTTATTATTATGTTCTTGTTATGTTCTGTTATGAAGAGAAGTGCTTATGGAATGCTATAGTTAGATCGTATCATTTTTTATTTTGATTGTGTACTAAAAAATAAAGAAAGAATAGTTGCTTAAGAAATATCTGGCTAAGAGCCTGCGATGTAAGGGCTATAAAGATGTAACTGAAAGAGTATGAAAAGGTTCTAGATTTTGTCGAAGTTATAGTTCATACTCTATAGCCTTTTTGTAATTACTACTTTGAGCTCTCAATGCATCTCTTGGAGAGCTATGTTTGAAAGCTAATATAATGACGACTTTGTTTGGAAATGGATTCCAATTGGGTTAGTGAACGGTATTTATGTGTTCATCTCATGTTTGTTTAAGTTCCTTCTTATTTGGTTAAACAACTCTTCAATTGTCTTATGTGTGAAATGATAGTTTTGGATCTTTTAATAAATGAATATGTATGCATCATCACTGAGGAAATATGACACATAGATGTTAATCATTCAATTACCTTAATATTTCTCTCCATGGGGCTACCTCTCTGTCAGTCTCATATCATCCACCTTTGTCCCTAAGTCCGAGAAGGATGGATTCTTATTGTCAAATAGGCCCGCCTCCCTCAAGATTCATCTCTCTTTTCTTCTAAACTTGTGTTTTCCTTATATTCCAAAGTATTTTCATTTGATTTAAAATTTTCCTGTTTGCATCAACCCAAATCTTTGTGGCCTCAAGCCAATTTTGAGTACAATCCAGTATACATTATATTTTAGTACCACTTTTCCCACAGTTATCTTGAACCACTATTATGAGAATCCTGTAAAGATACATTCAGAGGATGTCCTGAAGCAAAAAAAACTATTCTAAGAGCCTCTGATTATTAATATGTCCTAGGCACTGACCTTTTGGAACTCAAGGTTGTCTCTAAGAGTGACAACATATTTTTGGTGTCGTTACTGGGGACCAAATTAGAGAAATAATTTCCCTAGGATACAACATAGTTTTCACCCTTCAATCAGGTGAGCACGAAGGGTTGAGAGTTTCATATCCCTCACCTTGGTGACTCCACTATAATCAAGTTGAAATCAATTGTAATCCTATCTTACACAAGGTCTCATACCCGATTAAATACCTCTCAATTGAAAACCACTTCTCTATCTAATCTTGAAAAAATCATATTCAATAGGATCTGGAAGGAAAAGAAACCAATCTAGACTGATGTACCTCATTTTTCTATGGAAGCTTCACCTTATTCATCTCAACAAGCTAATATCTATGGCCAGAGTTCAATAACCCGTGTGCTCGAATATCCCCCAAAAGCCTCTCTTTTATCCAACTCATTTATAAAGGACGAAGCACAGTTAGCTAACACCTCTATAAATCCATTTCATCCTACTCCTGAGGTTGAGGAACTAAAAGAAGTTGCAACACTCCAAAGCTACTCACAAGTTAACCTCAACCCCTCCACTTATCAAATACCTGTTATCCCGCACCCCTTTCATCAACTATCTCACCCTCACAATTTACCACCACCTCCCCTGATGGTTGTCCCTGGGTTCATCCTGAATAATTATGCTCCATTAGCTCTTCCCTAGCCTTTAAATGACATGCCACAGGACTATCTCAAGCTCCTGCCTCGGTTCATAGGGGAATATAGCACTACAACAGAGACACACATTGAAAAATTTTGTGCCTTTGCTGAGAATGTGACCGCAGAGCATCTCGACGTGGTATTAAGGCTTTTTGTCCAATCTATAGATGGAGAAGCTTGGAAATGGTTTAAATCTCTAGCCAAAAACTCATTTCATACCTAGGAAGTGATGGAGAAAATCTTCATGCTGAAATGGGGAGAAAAGAGGGATCACAACTACGTTCTCACTGAATTCAATGCTCTTAAAAAAATACATAACGAGGATGTGACCGAGTTCATAAAGATATTCAATAAGTTGTCTAATAATCTCCCCCCTAAAATAAAACCCCCCCAAGCAAGGACTATGGTAGTTTGCACGAGCGCTTTTGAACCAAAATTCGGGTTCACCTTAAGAGAAAGGAAGTCTGCATCTCTAGATCATATTCAGACTCATGCATTGGAAGTAGAAGAAAAATTTGCCTCTACTGGAAAATTCAAGGGGAAAGCAAAACATGAAGTAAGAAGGAAAAACAAAGAGGAAAATTATACTTCAAATCAACAAAGAGAATCACAAGAATATAGAATTGAAGATATGTATAAAATAATCAAGAACCTTTCAAATAAATTGGTGAAGCTTGAGTTAGAGGCCAAGAACTACTCTCCTTGCTCTAATCAGATAATTCCTAACCGAGGATTCAATCCCTAGTATAGGAAGCCTCCTCTGCAATTATTGCAACATGAGAGGAAGGAAAAAAAAGATCATATTCAGCTCCTCTATATTTAGAAGGGGAAGTGGAAGGGCAAGCCGAGGAAGTGACGAATAGTCAAGAGAACCAATTCCTCGCCTACTCCAATGACGACGAGGGTGAACTAATATTACAAGGAGAGGAAGAAGAGAGGGAACCTCCTCCCGAGGATCAAGATATTGATAATTATTGTAGACAATTCGTGGATTTCATGTAGGCTCAACTCCACAAGAAGTATGACCTTAGGTCCTCTTGCAAGAGAACCCACTTACAAGAATAGAATGAAGAGTTAGCATCAAAGGACCAAACTCCTCCTAGTTATTTCTATAAAGGTAAGAAACCCCTAGAAGAGTCAGCCTCGCATAAGGCCACTACATCTACCCCCATAAGCCACAAGGCCAACCTCCCCAAAGATAAAAATTCTACTTCCCCACCTATGAATTTACCTGACCCTCTTAAAGAACATGCTGAAGAAATTCCTACTAAAAAGGGACCTACAGTCTTTAACCTCCATAAAGGGTTAGATAAGTTCAAGATCCCAATTCCCCTAATTGAGCTACTGAAGCAGCCCTTCGATAAAGCCAAAGTATCTCAGTTCATGCAGCCCCTTAGTGTGAGTCCCCTGTTGGATAGTCTCAATCTCCAAGAAGAATGACCTATGGTCATTTTCGAGCCTCATGTAGAAGAGAAAGACTCAGCCACACCTCCATTATATGTGACCTTAGTAATTCATGACATGTTGTTACAAAATTACATGTTGGATTCTGGGGCATCACATAACCTATTTCCTTTGACTGTAATGGAATAATTGGGGTTGAAAATCACGAGGTCTTATAAAGACTTGTACTCATTCGATTCCAAAAGAGTAAAATGTTTGGGGATGATAAAGGACTTGGTGGTCAACTTGGCTCATATCCTTGCCAAGAGTGTGGTGATGGGTATCGTCTTAGTATACATCCCAAATTGGTTTGGTATGCTGTTATCCAGATCTTGGGGATCCAAAATTAGAGGATTGATAAATTTGGACCTAACCTATGCCACTATTCCAGTGTTCAGGGGAGAAGAGAGAAGATTATATCGGGAGTCAAGGTTTGTAAAAATGGTCACCAAAGCTGATGGTTCGACCAACTCCCTAGTATAGGGTAAGGAAGGCGAGTTCTATTGTCTCATGCTAGAAGAAGTTGAGGCATTCCTCCAAGAAATGAAGGTCTGCCCCCTAAGACAGAGCAGTCCCGAAGGGGGGTAGGAAAATAAAATCTGGACCTTACCATTTGATGGGGCCTATTCAAAAGAGGGAAATGGGGTAGGCATACTCCTCATATCTCTGGAAGGTTGCTTTACTCCCCTCTCTTTAAACTTGAGTTTGAAGCCACAAATAATGTGTCTGAGTACAAATCCCTATTGTTGGGACTGTAGGCAGCGCGAAATATGAACATTAAAAACCTTAAGGTGTTTGGTGATTCAGAACTGGTGGTAAGGAAAATAAGGAGCTAGTGCCAGACAAAGCACCCGCGCCATAGATCTTACAGGAACGAGGTATTGGACCTGGTTGAAAAAAATTTCTCAGCATTTAACATTCAGTTCATGCCTAGAGATAAGAACATGATGGTAGATTCACTAGCAGTGGTGGCTAGTAATTTCCATCCCCCTCAAACCTGTTACTCAGATATAAAGTGGAAGTGTGATACCACCCCTCTATTTTGGATAATTTGAAACACTGAAAATTTTTCAAAGATGAAGAGAAAGTTAAAAGCTTCATGGAAATGGTGGGTGAATTATCAAATTCAGTGATTGGCACGGAATTTGAAGATGGCGTTGAAGAACCAAAGACAATATGGAAGGAGACACTTTCTAGGCACCGAATTTTTCCACTAAAGGGAAATGTCATTCCTAGAGGTCTTGTGCCATTGGAAATGTTGTTCGACAGGAATTATGTACTGATAAACTTGAGCAGGTCGATGCCCGATGAACCAGTCAGAGATTTGAACATTGGGACGCAAGAAGACACAAAACTGGTTAAATTATCAAAAGAGGTGCTTGAAGAGTATCAAGGGAAGTATCTAAAGCTGTTATGATCATATAAGGATGTCTTCGCTTGGTCATATCAGGATTTAAAATTTTTTGACATAGATATCATAAAACATAAGATCCCTCTCAAACAAGACACCAAACCTATTAAACAGAATCTAAGGCAAATTAATCTGCTCCTCCTCCTAGCTATCGAGAAGGAAATAAAGAATTTGTTGCACATGAAGATCATCGTGCCTTTGAAATATTCAGATTGGGTGGAAAACCTGGTTCCCGTGAGAAATAAGAACAACAAAATCAAGCTCTTTGTGGATTTCTAGAACTTGAATCGGTCCTCCCTCAAAGAAAATTACCCCCTCCCTAAAATGAATCACATCTTGCAGAAGGTGGTCGAATCTTCCTGCATGTCCATGATGGATGGGTTCTTGGGGTATAATCAGGTGGAGGTACTCCTCGAACATCAGAAGAAGACAACACTCACCATGCCTTGGGGGACCTTTATGTACACCCAGATGCCTTTCAGCCTCATAAATACTAGTGCCACTTTCCAACATGCGATAGATATCACTTTCATAAGGGATCATGATAAGTTCGTAGGGATTTATCTGGATGACATCATCGTATTTTCAAAGACCCATGCCGAGCATATAGAACATAAAAGTTGAACCTTTGAGAAATGTCTCATGTATGGTTTATCTTTGAACCCTGAGAAATCCCTATTTTCCCTGGAAGAAGGGAAGTTTTTGGGGCACACAGTAACAAAAGAGGGAGTAAATATTGACCCCAAATGGGTGGAAGTAATAAATGGCATCCCCTACCAAGAAATAAGAAATAAGTGCAGTTATTTCTAGGGAGGATAAAATTTTTGATAAGATTCATAACCAATTATGTCGATATTGTTTTAAACATCACCGAAATGTTGAATAAGAACAATGAAGTAAAATGGAATCCTCAACTGAGGGATTCTTGTAATAGGATCAAGCAAGCTTTTGCAGAAGCCCTGGTGTTGGCTGGCCTAGACATTGAGAAGCCATTGATGATTTTTTCCTTTGCGTCCCCTCACACAATAGCTGCAATAATGTTGCAAAAAAATAGTGAGGGACATGAAAAACCTACTGCATACTTTAGCTAAGTCCTCCGAGACGTAGAAATAAAATATAACATTATGGAAAAGAAGGCAAATGCTCTGGTCAATTCGCTAAAAGCATTTTGGGTATACATTCTCCAATCTTCCATAACAAATTATGTACCCATCGCCACGGTAAAGGACATTCTCATGCAAGGCGAGAGTGAGGGGAGAAGGGGATAATGGATAGAAAAGATCCAAGAATATGAAATGGAGATAAATCCTACCAAGCTCATCAAGGGCCAGGTGTTACCTAAAATTATTTCAGAATCAAACTGTCAGGCTCTCGGAATATACCTATCCATGACAGGGAGCAAAGAGAAGGAGGACAAGGGCATACAACCAGCAATATAAACCTCCATACAGAAAACACACATAAAGTAACTCCTCTCCCTGTGGTATAAATATATTGTTGTATACCTGTTGAATTGGCTTTTTTCTCTTGGTTGTGACAAAAAAAAGTATTGCACACTGCTGTTGAGGTCCCAAAAGTACACAATAGCAAATGGGTGTTTGTACTGGAGAGATCTAGTTGGAATATTGTTGTTACGTTTGAAAAATCTGGAGGTGGAGGAAGTGATGAAGGAGTTTGACGATAGAATATGTGGCGGACATTACAGTTGGCGTGCAATGGCCCACAAGATCCTCAGAGAAGGGTTTTTTTGGCCTAAATTGTTTGGCAATGTCCAAGCTCATGTCAAGGCCTCTGAGAAGTGTCATACATTTGCCAAGAAGAAGAATTTTTCACCTCTTCCACTGATCCCAATTCATGTTGAAGAGCCATTAAAGTAGTGGTAATTGACTTCATAGGTGAAGTCCACCCAACATATAGCAACCAGCACTGGTGGATCCTCACCGCCATGGACTACTTCATTAAGTGGGTGGAGGCAGTGCCACCGAGGAATGCCACGGATTCAATAGTAATCAAGTTATTAGAGGAGAATATAATAGCCAGATTTGGGTGCCCTGCAAATACAATCGCAGATAACACCCAGGCCTTCAAGTCGGTGAATTTCATAAACTTCTACTAGCGATACAACATCCTTCTTGGACACTCAACTACATACTACCCCCAGGGAAACATATTCATGGAATCATTGAATAAGACGCTGGTGAGGATCTTGAAGAAAACCATTAATGAAAATAAAAAGAACTGGGATTCCAAACTCAAGTTCACTCTTTGGGAAAATATAATTATAACCAAGATATCCACAGGGAAATCTCCCTATGAACTTGTATATGGTAGAGCAGCGGTCTTCCCTATTCATCTTGCTCTGCCTATGGCCCGATTTTTGTAAGAGAGGGAAGAGGAGCCTAATGACCTCACCAAAATAATGAATCATTTTGTGGAGCTAAGTGAGACACAGGAGCAAGTGAATCTCAGGATGGCAGGTTATCAGGAGAAGATGAAGCACCTATTTGACTGAAGAGTCAAAGACTGTGAAATTCAGTCAATGGACTTGGTACTGCGGTGGGATGTTAGGAGGTCAGATAAAGGGAAGCACGAAAAATTTTATCCACTTTGGTTTATACCATTTAGGGTGGCAAAAGTCAAGGGGAACAACACTTTTATGTTGGAAAACCTGGAAGGGGACACACTTGGGATGCCTTTCAATGGACAGTTTCTCAAGCCCTACTTTTAGCAGTAATATGAACTCCGGCAACCCATTTGTACATATCCTCCCATTGCATATACACCATTTTTATTTTTGCAAGATTTACTTTTTGATTTTAACTATATTGTTCTTTAATGATGACTCCATGCACCCAAGAAGAAATAGGCACCCGGTCTACAGGTTCTCAATGCACTGGAATGAGTATGTTGGCCACAGGTGGAGAAAATGTTGGCCTAGGAACATTTGGAGCCTAAGGTGAGAGGAAAATTTTAACAAAGGAGGGAGTCAAATATTTGACCATGAGGGCAGGAGAAGGCCCACATAAGCCTTTCAGTGCATTCTTCATGTGCACCACCCACTGCAGCAACAAAACCCCCAGAGTAGTTGTGCAGCCCGCAGAAGCAGCAGAACCACCCACAAAGAGCATCCAACAGATGTTATGACAACTCTCAAAAAGGTGGAGAGTGGTAGAATTGACCCGTCGGAAAGCGTGACATCAGCCTCCCCACGGACCAATCAGAGGAGCTCTGGGGCGGGCGAGATGGAGGTCTTCTCACGATATATCAACCTGACGTAAGGAGGTGGGGACCATGTGTTCACAGGAATGAGGTAAGGAATGGTAAGATGAGTCCATCCAAGTACGAAATTGGTACCTCCATTTTCAATCATGTGGCCTCTAAACCACCCAGCCGTTGTCGTCCAATCACCTTGCACCACATGTCCACCCGCTGGCATCCTCATGACGTCAACCCTTCAGCTGTCACCCCGCTCCCTTCCTAGTAAAAGACCTGTATTCCTACACGGTTTTTACATTCAACCGTTTTATTGTTACCATTTACAGTTGTTTTTTACCAAGTCAGGTGCTCAGGTAAAACTTACAGTACATGTAGTTTCCTCCTCGCATCGCTGTCGTTGTTGCCTCAGGTATTTGGACAAGTTCCTATCATTGTTTCCTTTACTATTTGTCAAAATTACGATGGAAAAAATGAAGAGAACCACCCTCATAACCCCACAGGCCCGTGAAGCCAGAATTTCCCCTGCTCCTGAGCCCCTCATGGACTCTCACTCCCAGCTCTATGACATCATTTATCCTTTTAATGTGGCTAGTATGAAGTCTAAGCTTTTGGATTATAAGCAGCGGGGTGAGGATTTGTTTAGGGTTATAGATTCAGGGCTCTACTACCGAGTTCCCCCGTCAGTCCATCCTTTCACCGAGTTCATAGCTTGGCTCGCTGATGCCTAAATTAAGTGAAAGGATATCTTTCTCTCTACCCTTGGGGTTAAAATATTAAAAATCACCCCTCATCTAATCAGAAAATCCCTGTGCTATCCCTCCTCACAAGAGTGTCTCAAATTCACTGAAGTCACGCTCTCATGTCATTTTTCAAACCTGGCCCTGGAAAAACAAAGAGGTTTCCTCGAGCTCATCACCGTGTCTCGTCTAACCACTCTACCGCCCATTGAGACCATCCCTTTTTCTCCTTTTCAGGATACCATCCAACCCATCCTGGTGGTCATCTCGGGAATTTTGGGTTTATAAAATGCATATAGGGTAACAACTGCTGGTCTAGAGTTTCTAGAGCTCATGATGCAACCCGAGATCCTATTGTATATCCCCATTTTCCTGGCCTCTCCTATTAATTCTTAGTTTTAAGACATATTGTCCTAGAGTTGTTTTAGATATTGTTATTTTGTGCTCTACTTGTTCCTGTTCAAGCACGCAGATAAGTTCGAGGGCTTAGGCCTAGATAAGTTATCCATGAGAAATGCTGAGCCAAAATCTGTTTTCGAATGGACCCACTCAGTCCCCCAACACCTTGAGGGAAGGGGGTACACGAAATTTGTCAAAGATTTCATGTCCAGGGCGTATGATATCATTCATGACAACCCCCTGCCTAGGATTTTTCCTGAGCATAAGGAGTTGCTCCAGTTCAATGAGACAAATTTTGTCGAGGACTAGCATTTATTCGAATATCATAATGAGATCAAGGTTTATGGTTCCGAAGTGCCTCCTTACCATTTTCCATTTTTCATGTCCATGAGAATTGTCACCCTAGATTTCATCCGTCAAGTCCTAAGTGTCGACCAAACTAAATTTGTGCCCACAAAGAAGGGATATATTCTGAGGCTCCCAAATGTTGTAGGGCCTTGTACTATCAACTCAAGACATGCACTCCCCTTAGTTGAGGGAATATTGAAGAAGATGAATTTCCTGCAATGGGATGTATCGCATTATGATCCTAAAGGATTCATCGCGCAAAGAAATAAGAAGATTAAGTCTTCAACATATGAACATGAGCCTTGGTCCCTAATACAATGGAAAGCTAACTATGATTCGTGGCCTTTGGATATATAGCTAGAGGTCAAATCCCCAGCTACTAAAGGAAGAGGAGACAATGTACATGAGGAAGTGGAAATACAGGATCATGGGTGCCATCAAATGGCTTAGGAACTCATGGATGAATATAAGGAGGAACATCTCAGTAAAAATAAAAGAAATAAGGGGCCTAGAGGGCTGGGCACTGAGCAGCCTAATGAGGAAACCCCATAGTACATCAGTCAAGGGAAATACAAGCCAGGTTTCTAGTTATATTTCAACTCCACGTCCTCATCGGTGCCTTTAGAACACTCACAGGAGATCACCTTGGGTGAGGGACATTCAGACAGGGAGACAAGTTCAAGGAAAGAATGGGAAAAAGGAGATCATATTGAGGCAAAGAACCATTCAGCAAGGGAAAATATGAGATTAAACTAGCTCAATTTGTGGATAAGCACCATACCAAGCTAATGAAAACCTTGGATGTGGAGAATGACTAGTTAATAGTCGTTTTCCATCACTCGGCTTCTCACCCTCTACCTTCAGGCTCCAAGTACAAAGCCCTAGAGATAATTTTAGAGCTAGATTCCATCCCATTGCCAGACAAGTTGAACCTGCACAAAGCCATTTGGAAGATATTGCATATAGAGTTATTGAAGAACACCCTCACCTTGGAAAAATCCGAGAGGAGGCTGGCCCTAATGACAAGCACCCTGAAAAGAGAAAGAGAAAATTCAAAGGCTCTTTCAACTCAGCTAGAGGATTTCAAGAAGTTGATAAGAGGTAAAGGCACTGATCCTAATGCAACAATGCAAAATCTACCATGGAAGACTAAATTGGAGTACAAGAGTTATGACGTAAGTTGAACATTCCCCGTTCAGAGCATATTCAAAAATACGAATCGCCCAAGTCGAAAAACAGAAGGAAGCCCTTAGTAAGGCACTTTCCTAAAGAGATGAGGAGATAACAGAGCTTAAGCGTAGGTTAGTTGAGCTTCAACAAGCTCAATATAGCCACGTATGCCTAATTCAAGTGCCTGATGACCCACATAATGCATTAGAGCACTTGAATAAAGCTTTGGTAGAGCTTAAGATGTCAGAGGATGAGACCTGGACTGCATGATGGTTATTAGATGAAACAAAGGAAGCTTACGTAGAGAATGAAAAGATGATCTCATATTTGTAGAAAGAAGTGGATTCTCTTCGAAAGGAGTGTCAAGAGAAGCAGAATTCAATAAAAGACTTGAAGGCCTAGCTCAAAGGCAACACGTCATTAGTAGAAGCTAGACAAATAATCTAGACCAAGATCATGAAAGAGATAAAGGAGCATTGGGAGCTTATTACATTGGCAAGTGATAAAAATAATTCCATCCACGATTTCAAGATACAGCTAGATGCTGGTTGCATAGAAGGGAATGAAAACCCGATGATCACTTAGGGATACATCAGTTTCATCAAGGAGCTCCCTACTAAAGAGCTAGGCATGTGCAGTGTGGTTGATCGCTTTAGGACCATAATGGAAATCACCAAGATGATTCAAAAGGAAGAAGCACGAGTTAAAGCATCATGATACTTAATGTTACTAACTAAATGGGTGGAAGATTTTAATCGTGAATGGGCCAAGGTAGTGGAGGCGGGACTGCCAGCATGTTCAAACCTGTTGGGGTCATTGCTCACCTGTACCACGTATGATCAGAGGATGACCAAGATGAAATGAAGGGTCAATTCAACCCTGGAAAAGACCTCTTGCCTGAAGGCCGAAACTATGGTGGCCTCACTCCGCAAGGAATTCCTACTCCTGGTCGCGGTTAAAAGGTTCTTTGTTGCCCACCTCGACTACATAGAGTTAACTCAGTTGTGCCCATTGTTTGAGCTCTTTAGCTCTGTGCCATTACCTACAGATATCATATGGTAGAGATGTTACGAGCACTCACACCCACCAGTTTCTTCTACTTCATAGCCAATGGCGCCCCCATCATCATGCCACTCAGGCTCTTCCTCTATTCCTATGTGGCCACGTAGCTTGGGACCTTTTGCCACTACTCGGCGTAACCTTTGAAGCTGTCAAGATCTAGCCCATGTGGCCTTTTGTTTACTTTGTCTTTATTTTATGTTATGATGTCTAAGTGGGTGAAGTCATGATTTCAACCTTGTTACTGTTATCATTATTGTTATGTTATTGTTATGTTCTTTTAAGAAGAGAAATGCTTATGGCATGCTATAGTTAGACTGTATCATTTTTTATTTTGATATGTGTATTGAAAAATCAAGAAATAATATCTACTTAAGATATATCTGGCTAAGATCCTATGATGTGTGGGCTATAAATATGTAACTCAAAGAGTATACAAAGGTTTTGGATTTTGTGGAAGTTTTGTTTCATAGTGTATAGCCTTTTTGTAATTATTGTTTTAAGCTCTGAATGCATATCTTGGAGAGTTATTTTTGAAAGCTAATATAATGACGACTTTGTTTGAAAATGGATTCCAATTGGTTTAGTGAACAGTATGTATGTGTTCGTCTCGTTTTTTTTTTAAGTTCCTTCTTATTTGGTTAAACAACTCTTCAATTGTCTCATGTGTGAAATGTTGGTTTTGGATGTTTTAATAAATGAATATGTATGCATCCTCGTTGAGGAAATATGACACTCAGATGTTAATCATTTAGTTACCTTAATATTTCTCTCCATGGGAATACCTCTCCATAAGTCTTATATCGTCCACCTTACTCCCTAAGACTGAGAAGGACGGATTCTTATTGTTAAATAAGCCCGCCTCCCTCAAGCATCATCTCTCTTTTCTTCTAAATTTTTTTTTGCCTTATATTCCAGAGTCTGTTCATTGGCTTTAAACCTAGCCCATTTGCATCGACCCAAATATTTACAGCCTGAAGCCCATTTCGAGAATAGTCCAGTATACATTATATTTTAATACCAATGTTCCCAAAGTTATCTTGAACCATAGTTATGGCAATCCTATAAAGATACATTCAGAGGATGTCCTGAAGCAAAAAATTATTCAAAGAGCCTCTGATTATTAAGATGTCCTAGGCACCGATCTTTCGCAACTCAAGGTTGTCTCTAGGAGTGACAACAGAGATCAAAGAAATGAGAAGGGAAAGGCAAAAGGAAACCTCAATATGGTTTCAGAATGGAGAAGGTCTGAGCACTTCCTATCAACAGTATAAGCAACCGGCAGTGCAAAAAGTTCCACAACGCCCTACTATGCCCACTTTCCTTGTAGAAGGAAAGGAATGGCATGGAGATGGAGAATATTTGGAGCATGAGACTCTTATTGATTATATTGAAAAGTGAAAATATCAATCTAGAGCATTAAAAAAGAATCTCACTTTCCAGCAGTTATTCCAGATTAAAGAGAACCGGAGACCCCATAGCAGCAATAGAAGAAGAGGGCATATGCAGAATAGATTATTTCCACCTGGATTTGATGGGTCATAAAAAAGCACGACAAAATTTTGGATGGAGGAGTTAGATGCATTATTCCAGCCAGACCCGGTAGCAGAAAGGGAATTTATTCATATTGCAGTGCTACACCTTGAGGGTGAAGTAAATGACTGGTGGTTCATCAGATTGAAACATGCAAGAGTGACTGCGTATGCAAATTTCACTCAAAGATTGGTAAATAGGTTTGACAGAATAAAACCAGAGGCACTTTCCATTGAGACATTTTCCGACATTGTTGAGGAAGTATATGAGGATCAAAAGGAAGATGTCAGCACTGATACTCCGAGAGAAGAGCAACTATCACCACCACTAGCTACAGTAGAGGTACTTGCATCAGTGGGAGGAGAAATTGCATTTTGGAAAGATGTTCCCAAGATTTCAACATTGAGATTCCAAGGCATGATTCAAAAGGTGCATGAGGAAGAGGAAGAAGATACCAACACTGGTGCAGCAACAGAGAAGAAGCCATCACCATCACTAGCAGTTGGAGAATAAATTGCACAGGTTGGAGGAACTCTTGTAGCTTTGCAAGATGTTCCCAAGCATCATCTGATCCAAGGTATGCAAACATTTCCACCCCAGATTTTTTTAGCACATCATATCTAGATTTGTGGGATCATGCCATTAGGGAAATTTCATGACCAAGGGTTAGACCACATTGCTGATTTGGAGAAGTAGACTATAACTGCACAGAGCACCCTTGATTGGTTTAAGGAGAATATGCATATCTATCCCAATTTGACATTTTTGAGCTGCACACAACACTTTGTATTGGAGTGTGGAGTTTCTGAGGATGGGATTAGCACACTACTAATGCAAGGAAGCTATACAATAGCTTTTGAGAACCATAATTTATTGTCGCATGAGTTGTCATATTCTATTTACAACAAAGAGATATTGGCCATTATGCATGCATCGGTAAATTTCAACAGTTTTTTATTAGCAGTATATTTTAGGTGAAGACCAACCACCATAGTCTTCGGCATATTTTTGATGAGGAGAAGTAGCTGCAGAAGAGGAAACAACGGTGGATCAGTACAGTGCAGGACTATGAGTTCAACATTGTGTATGTAGAGGGCCATGTGGTAGTAGATGCACTATCATGGAGATCAACAACGTTGTCATTGAGGAGTAGTGATGATTTCAGGGCCCAGTTATTATTTCAGCATCTGATGACCGCTTCACTTATGAAGCATTGGATGGGAAGATGGTAGATGGTATACATCATGTAATGGATAACATCTTCCATTATCAGGACATAGCCTTCTTGATGAGCACCTCACAACTCAAAGAGAAGTTTTTGCATGCACAATATTTAGAACCTCATAGGTTCTATCGAACCATCGGTGAGAGTTTTTAATGGAGAGACCTCAAGGAGGATTCACTTCGACATATCATGGAGTGAAAATATTGTCATCAGATTGCGAAGGATGGTATTGTCGACATTCATCCGTTGTCGAGGTATGCACATTCCTTTGATATTTTCACACAACACATCTCTTCACCCATGACCTAATTATCTTTCCAGGATGTCTTCATGCTTCATGATCTTCCCAAATCCATAGATAGTGATGGGGAAAATTATTGTATGAGAATTTTTTGGTGGGAGATTCTCCATTGGGTGGATACCGAGCTGGTGCATGATATGATTCATCACCCACAGTTGTATGGATGGATGGAGATGAAGAGAAAGTGGTTGAAAGGCTACTTGCAGATCTCTGACACAGGGTAGTAGGAAGCATGGCTGCACTGTAGCTCTTGGGTGAGTATGGCTACCTCCCAAAATTTCATATTGGTATGTAACATGCCTTTCACAGTACTAAGGTAATGTAGCAGCAGGAGGCATGGCTGCGCTGGCTACTCTTGGGAGAGTATGGCTCAGAAAATGCATTTTATATGTCCACCGGCATATCATTGTTTCCTACCTTGCACATAAGTGATGAGATGCAATAGCTAGAGGCATGGCTGTGCTGGTTACTCTTGCGAGACTATGGCCACAATATGACATTCCACATGTCAATTGGGAAGTCACTATTTTATACTTGGGATGATGATGTGTTGTGGCAGCAGGAGGCCTTTCTGTGTTGGATTCTCTTGAGGGAGTATGGCTACCATACTTGGTATGATAATGATGTGATGTGGTAGCAATATGCATTGTTTCGATGGCTTCTCTTGAGAGAGTGTCGCTACCATACTTGGTATGATGATGATGTGGTATGGAAGAAAGAGGCATTGTTGTGGTGGCTTCTATTGGAAGAGTATGGTTTGACATTTCACATGTTAATCCATATGTATCTATTTCCTACTTTTCACAGTGTTAAGATTTTGCTTAGAGCAATCAAGGCCGCCAGGGCCAAGGATGGGAGCATGGAGAGACACAGCCTACTCCATGTAGCGTGGGTTGGAGAGACAGTTTATGATCTGGGGCTTTCCACTTGAGGAAGGAACCCTTACATTTCAAATATCTCATGCAGGGAAGAGGCTCTTGGACAGCAGATGGTTACCACTTGGGGACTCATTGATGAGGAGAGGCATCTAGCTACACAGCTTGAGGACATTATATAAATTCTATAGAGGTATCTATGGAGCTGGGAATTCATAACAAATTGGAGCATATGGGGAAACCTTCCATATGAGGATGCCACTTGGGAGGGAGATGGATTTATGTAGCATCCACTTTTAGAGTTGCTTGAGGACAAGAAACATTTTGGCGGGGAGGACTATAATATTCCAAATTTTCCATTAGATAATTGGAATATTAGAGTTCTTACTTTTCTTATTTAGTTAAGTAAATAAAAGGGTGGAGGGATCCATAAACCCAGTAGATGAATAAAATCCACTTCTATAGTGTGAATGTGGGTTAATTAAGTAGTGGAGTAGTGGAGAAACATAATTATGAAGAAACAGTGGAGGTCATAGAGAAATAATGAGGATGATGATGGAGATAGTGGAGGAATAAATGTAATATTATGGAGAAATAATGATGAAAGGATGGAGGAAGTGTTGCATTAAATGCACACATGATGGAGGAAGTGGAGAGTAATTGCAACAGTGATGGAGATCATGAAGGACAACATAGTCTTTATGGAGGCTAGTGGCCACATGTGCAGCGCAGCTATGAGGTGGGCCAAGGCTAGGGAAGGCTCATAACCATAAAAGGAAGATGAGCGTAGCAAAGGAAGGGGACTCTGGATTTTTATTATTGAGTGTCGTAAGAAATTTCTTTGCACGCTTCAGTTTTTTAGCTAAGTCTTTGTGTTGCTTAGCACCGGGTGTTCTCGAGTGGGAATATCACCCTTATGCACAAGGGACTTCGAGTGCCTACTCTAGGAAGGTTTTCTTGGGCAGTATTCATCATCCAGTAATCATTGCCACTTTCAGCCACTCTCATTTGCACTTTTAGTAACATGAATTATGCATTAATGGACTTGGGTTTGAGAGTTAGAAGGTTGTTCTCAGTACTTCAGCTAAGAAACCTGTGGGAGGATCATCCCTTCACATTGTGGATCCATTGCAGTCTTTCGGGAGTTTCATTTTCATATATGGAATTAGGTCATCCATCTATTCTTCTATGAAGCAACATTTCCTGCAGGAATTGCATAATTCTACTATGAGGGTTTGAGGAGAAGAGGAAGTTACAAGCAACTCAACTTGGAATCATGTGAGGGATTAATCCTTCACTCCAAGGATCACTTTAGCTGCGTGGGATCAGAATTGTATTATCTATCAGCAG
Source organism: Pinus albicaulis (assembly GCA_034641835.2). NCBI lineage: Eukaryota > Viridiplantae > Streptophyta > Pinopsida > Pinales > Pinaceae > Pinus > Pinus albicaulis. The sequence continues at coordinate 594,154,301 of CM076570.1, forward strand.
GCTACATCATCATCCCTCCTAGACAGCGCAGTATTTCCCAGCATTCGTGTTGGAAATATTTTCATTGATGGAAAAGGAAAAGACAGGAGTAGCACCTGAACTATCACAGAGAAGAACCATCAACAAGGAAATTATGTAGTAAGAAAGACAAAGGAGCACAAAGGAACAACAGAAAATAGAGGCAGTGGATAAAGCAGGTAGTAGAGGCAGCAAAGAGAGTAGCAAAGATAGCAAAGAAGCAGTGAGGCAACAAAAAGAGCAGCAGAGGCAGCAAAGGCAGCAAGGCAGATGAGGAACAGAGGCAACGGACAAAGCAGAGACAATGAATAGAAGCAGAGGCAATGTAAACGAAATGCGATGCGATGCGATCGCATATCGCAATCGGCGAAAGAAGTAGAGAGGCAGAGTAATGAAGCAGAGATGAGATGCGATGCGATGATATAAGTACATGGGTCCTACAGGGAAAATTTATATTATAATGCACCGAAGGCTGGGTACAAAAGAGTTTCATTTAAGAAATGTATTGTCGAAACAATTACAAAATATTTAACGCTATATCTAATATTTAGTCAAATAAATAAAGGAAATTAGAGTGGGGCCTGCAAGGAAAGCAGTGTTGAAAACCCAATACCAGTGGGTTCGCGCGACTCATCAAGTGGTAAACTGTTTTCACTTTTCGAGCGCGATATCGTTATTTGGAGGACACGTGTAAATGAGTGATATTCAAAAACCACTTACATCGCGTAATTTTTGAGCATTAAGTTTTGTACATTTAAATTGCGCGATATCCATCGGATCAAGATCGGTGAAGATCTAACGGTGATTGCATCACACGAAAGGTAGAGTTTTAATGATAAGGGCTAGAGTGGAAGATTGAAGATCGACGGCGGAGATCTTATCTGAGATTGAAGATCAACGGTGGAGATCTCATCACATCGGCAATTTCTAATTGCATCGGCGGAATGAAAGAACAAAGGAATGCCAAGTTTAAAGTTGCGATTGTGATTGAACGATTTAATCGCAACCATCTGTTCCCAATTAATGGCAGTTTTTGGATCTACAGTGAGTAATCGCATCGGAGATTTCTAATCGCCTCGGCGCAGCGGAAGAGTAAGGGAACATGTTTTTGGATGTTGTGATTGCGATGATGCGATCCAATCGCAACCATTGGATCTCGATAGATAGCAAGCGTTGGATTATAAAGTAAGATGGAGTGGGGTCCATAGTGACCCATCGCATCGGCGGAGATTCAAATACAAAAATATAAGATTTTTCTTTGTTAAAGTGGTTCGATGGGTAAAAGAGAAAGATAACGTATAACATTGAAATGTTGAAATATTGCATGATGGGACCTTCGCTCATTGCATCGGCGAAAATCAGATGACCAAAGGCATAAGAGGATCTCTGAATGTTGCGATTGTGATTGTAAAGTTAAATGAGGCAGAGTGTCTTTGTAGTATGGGCTCCATGTAAAAGAAAAAGGTTTAATATATGATTGCACTGAGATTTAGACCAAAGATGAAGAATGAATAAAAGGTAAGGATGTAAGTACATATGAACCAATCAATATATATATATATATATATGCAGTGTAGGGCCATCGCATCGGCGTGAAGGCAGAGTAGCGGAAAATTCCATTGAAGTTTGTGATTGCGATTAATCGCATCGGAACCATTGCAAAGAGTGTAATCGCAATCGGAAATCATCGAAGGAGGCTCATCGCATCGGGAAATAGATAGAGTTCAGCAAGTGGGCCCGAAAGGCTATGTACTATGTTAAAAAGGTCTATTTTTATATGCCGAGAGTTATTTGGTTTTTATAGAAGAAGCAGTGTATATGCGTTGAGTGGTTTTTAACCATATGAAGAACTTCTGCAATGTAAAATATTGTGAATTCTGATAAATCTGCCAGATTTGGAACAGAATTTTGGAAATTCATTCTACATGCATAGAAAACAGGAGAGTGTTCAGAAAACTGAAAAAGACAATGATAGTAGCAAAAAATACAAACACACAGTGATCCAAAAACTGAATGGGTTGATTTGAAATCCATATTGTAACTAAAAATGTAAATGTGTTATTGATTTTATATTGTTTGTGATGCAAAGGCAAGTCTCCATAGGAAAAAAAACTCCACTGAAATACTGAAATATGTATGTACTGCTATATTCCTCTGAATGAGTTGGACAAAGAAAACGAGAAGGTGGAAGGAAAAGAGTCATGGCTGTTCATTTTGAATTCCCTATGGAATGCAAATAGTTATGAAGAGATCTCCATAAATAATTTTACGATCATATGCATAGAAAGGTTAGAGAATGGAGAAATGAGGCAGTGAGAGTTTAAGAAGAAGCAGGAGAAGATAGAGATGTTATGAAGACTCAAAAATGATATAAGGCATATATGAAGGCTGATGGATAGCAGTGAAGAAGGAATAGAACAAAGCTGATATCCAGGTAAATCAGCATGCGTTTTTATTGAAAGAGTGAGGAAGTTGGTGCTTCCATATCAAGTTGTAGCTTGATAGAAGTCAGTTGTAGATGGCTGAGGTAGGAGCCTCCTGTAGGTTGGTGGCTGCAGAAAATTGGTGGGAGTTGGAGCTTCCTTGCAAGTTGTAACTTGCAGAATTGAGGTAGGAACCTCCTGTAGGTTGGAGCCTCCAGAAAATAAGTGGTGAGAGGGAGTTGGAGCTTGCCTTTGCATCACAACAATAATAAGATGTGGTCTTCTCCCTTTATGGGTTTCCACTTATACCTATTTTCTATATGCATGATGATTGTGTTGATACTTTGTATTTATTCTTCTTAATACCTGCTGCTCATTTATTATGATTTTTGTTCCATTGTATATTAAGCTGATCACAAAATGATGATGTAAAGAGTTTAAAAAGTGTAAATTAGTTTAAAAAGAAAAGTTTTAAAATTCCATGAATGTGTTAAACTGATTCACCCCCCTCTCAGTTTAACTAAGGGTTCAACAATTGGTATCAGAGCGGGTTCCTTTTGTATCATTTTAACAACTAGAAGGAGATCCTAGGTCCCCAGGATGGCTAGTCAAGAAGGATGCTCAACCAATAAAGCCCCTTTTTTCACTGGTGCAAATTATGCCTTCTGGAAAATAAGAATGAGGACATACATAATGTCTCTAGGAATAGAAGTTTGGGCTGCTGTGGAATTGGGATATGCCCCAAAGGCGACTGACTCGGAGAAAGAAGCCAAACATGATTTTGTAGCTAATGAAAAATCCATGAATGCACTCTTAAATGGACTGTGTGAGGCATAATTTATCAAAGTAAAGCACAAATAAATTGCCAAAGAAATTTGGGATACACTAGAAAACATCCATGAGGGAGACAAAAAGGTGAAGATATCAAAACTTCAAGTCTATAGAGCCAAGTTTGAAAATATAAAAATGAATGATGATGAAGACATTGGCAGCTTATTTTTAAGGGTTGCAGAAATTATGAATAACATGAAAGCTCTAGGAGAAACCATAAAATAAAGTGTAATTTTTCAAAAAAATCTAAGATCTTTACCATCCTGCTTTAACCCCAAGGTTTCAACCATAGAAGAAACAGTTGATTGGGAAACTTTGACCATGAACCAATTACTTGGAAACCTAACAGCCTATGAGATGAGACTGCCACAGAGGAAGTCAAATGTGAGGGAGGCAGCCTTCAAGATAGAGAATAACAAAGAAGAAAAATAAGATACATGCTCCTGCTCTGATGAAGAAGAGGCCAAATTTGTCAGAAGACTGGAAAGAGGCTTAGGAAAGTATAAAGGTAAACTTCCATTTAAATGATTTAACTATGGAAGAGTTGTACACTACGCATCTAAGTTCCCTCATAAGAAGACAAAGAATCAGACTCAAGAATCAGAGAAAACCAGATCAAAGAACTGGAAGAAAGGGAAGAAATTCAATAGAAAAAAATTTTATGCTCAGCAAGACAGCAGTGCATCTGAAAGCTCAAATGAATCCTCTAATGAAGAGGGAACTTATGAATTTGTATTAATGGCCAAGGAAGAGCTTGAAAGATTCCTTCTAGAAGATTAGGAAGAAGGTGAAGTAGATCTTGAAGGGGAGCTAAGAAGTGCCCTGGAGGAAATAGACAGACTTAAACTAAAATGCAGAAAATAGAAAGACATTATCCTCAAATATGTAAAAGAAGAAAAAAACACAGAAGACCTCATTCAGTTGAAAGTAGAGCTTGAAGAAGCCAAAAAGGTAGAAGACACTCTACTTAAGCAAATTAAGGATAAAATTCAGAAGCAAGAGAAATTGGAAGAAGAAGTAGTGTGTCTGAGAAAGAAATTAGAAAACAACCAAAGAGAATTATTAATGAACACTCCTCAAATGAAAAGCTCTGGACAGTTGGACCAAATTCTAAATTCTCAAAGGTCTCCCCTGATAAATACTGGGATAGGCTATGAAGTAGAAACAAGAAATATCAAGGTAGAAGACAATAGGAATATCATTTTTGTAAAATCTGTAAAGGATAATGAAGAAACTCAGAAGATTCCTACAGAAGTAGAAGCCAGGAAGAACATGATTTGTAAAGAAACAAACAGAAACAAGTAGCAACATGAAAGGACAGAGAATGAGAGAATGAAACAATAAACTGTTAAAGGCTCATATGCTCCTAAGGATGAATTGAATAAATTTGGAAGCTATCAAAGAAGGTTATTTCCACCGATGAGAAGGATCACTTGTTTTTGCTGCCACAAACCTGGACATATTGCAGCTTTTTGTAAGACAAATCAAATCAGGTCCAACCAGCAAAGGATGCAAACAGTAAAAATAATACCTCAAGCAAACACATGGAGAAGACAACCCTTCATCAGGTATGAAAATTGTTTTTATGGATATTGTTTTTACTGTAAGGAATTTGGCCAAAAAGTCATAGAGTGCAGAACATATGAACAAATATTGATGTTCAAAACCTCAAGGAGGTTTATGAATCATGGAGAATTTACTCGTACTCATAATTCTGCTAAAATTATGATCAAATGTTGTGTATGCCATAAAATCAGACATATGACTTCCCAATGTCCTCTCAAAGGATGTGGTCCATCTTCCCAGAATAGGTGCCAAAAAAATAACTGCCTGCAGTTGAAAAAGAAGTTGAATAATTGTGACCTGGCTCTAATAGCCCAAGATCAGAAAAGCCAATGGTATTTGGACAGTGGATGCTCAAAGCATATGACTGGAGACAGAAGCAAGTTTATAACCTTTGATGAAAAGAAATCTGTAAATGTTACTTTTGGCAATGAAAAAGCAGGAAAAATCAAAGGAAAAGGCTCATTCAGTCTGGATAATGGAAGAGGAAAGGCCCAAGATGTACTATTTGTGGATGGGCTGAAAGAAAATCTGCTTAGTGTCAGTCAAATGTGTGATAAAGGCTGTGAAGTTATTTTTAGAGCACAAGACTGTGAAGTAATATCAAACACCACAGGAAAGACCTTGATCAAAGGTATTCGAACAGAAAGTAATGTCTACATAGTGAAAGAAGAGAATGAAGCATGCCACTTAAGCAAACTTGAGGAATCATGGTTATGGCATAGAAGATTGGGACACCTTAACTTTGACCACAACATTAGTCTGAGCAAGAAAAGTGCAGTCAGAGATATGCCAGCAATAAAGTAGCCTTGAAATACCATATGTAAAGCTTACCAATTGGGCAAACAGACCCGCACTTCTTTTAAGACCAAATATGAAATATCAGCTAGTAGGCCACTTCAGCTAGTACACATGGACCTATGTGGACCTTCGAGAACTAAAGCACCTAGTGGAGAATCTTATTTCATGCTGATAATAGATGAATTTTCTAGAATGACGTGGGTAGCATTTCTCAAATATAAATCTGAAGCACTTGAGAAATTCAAGATATTCAAGTCATTGGTAGAAAATCAAACAGGATGCAAGCTAAAGTGCATCATATCAGACAGAGGAGGTGAATTCACAGACTATGATTTTGCAGATCTATGCAATGAGCATGGGATAAAGAAACAGTTTACAATTGTAGGTACACCTCAACAGAATGGAGTGGCAGAGAGACAAAACAGGTCAGTACAACAGATTGCCAGAGCAATGATGCAAGAAAGTAACATTCCCCAAACTTTCTGGGCAGAAGCAGTACACACAGCAGTTCACATTCTTAACAAAAAACATCTAAGACCAAACTATGACAAGACTCCTTATGAACTATGGCATGGTAAACTTGCATCAATCAAGAACTTTAGAGTCTTTGGAAGCAAGTGTTTCATAAAAAATAATGATGAAAATATGGGAAAGTTTGATGCAAGAGCATATGAAGGAATAATTTTAAGATATGCATCCAAGAGTAAGGGTTACAGGTGATACAACAAAAGACTACACAAAACTGTGGAAAGCATTGATTTAAGATTTGATGAAGATCTACCAAACAAGACAAGAATTACAAGTTGCAACAATCCTCTAGAAGATCATGAAGAAGAGAACCAAGATGATGATGAACTAAGCAAGACAACAGAAGATACTGAGTTAAACTCAAAAGGTCCCTCAAGATACAATCAAAAGAATCATCCAGAAGATCAAATCATTGGGGACAAGAGTGTGGGAGTCCAGACAAGAAGACAACTAGCTGAACAGATAGAAGAAATATACCTAGCCATGTTATCTCAAATAGAGCCAAAGAAGTTTGAAGAAGCCAGCAAAGACAAATATTGGGTGAGTGCTATGAATGAAGAATTGGACCAAATTGAGAAGAACAATACCTAGGAATTAGTTCCAAGACCCACTGGGAAAAATGTCATTGGCTCAAAATGGATATTCAAGAATAAGATGAATGGAAAATGGCAGGTAATCAGAAATAAATCCAGACTTGTATGCAAGGGATATTCACAAATTGAAGGTCTTGATTATGATGAAACCTTTGCCCCTGTAGCCAGAATGTAAGCTATCAGAATGTTTTTTGCCTTTGCATGCTACCATGACTTCAAGGTATATCAAATGGATGTGAAGTCTGCCTTCCTGAATGGATATTTAGAGGAAGAATTCTACATGGGACAACCCGAAGGATTCTCCTTAACAGACAAAATAGACTATGTGTGTAGATTAAAGAAAGCCTTATATGGGCTGAAACAAGCTCCTCGAGCATGGTATTCAAGTCTAGACAAATACTTGCAAAAACAAGGGTTCAAGAAAGGAGGAGTAGACAAAAATTTGTAAATAAAAGCTAATGAAAATGAACTCTTAATTGTAGTAGTGTATGTAGATGACATCATGTTTGAAAGTAACAAAGATGAGTTATCAAAAGGATTTGCTGAAGAAATGAAATCAGAATTTGAGATGTCTATGATTGGAGAGATCAACTTCTATTTAGGACTTCAAATTCAACAAAAGAACACAGGAACATTCATCTCACAAGAAAAATACTTAAGAGAGATGTTGAAAAGGTTCCTAATGGAAGACTGCAAACCTGTGTCAACTCCCATGATCACTAGATGCAAGTTACTTTATGCAGATGATGGATCAATAGATGTAGATAAAAAACTTTACAGATTCATGGTTGGAAGTCTGCTATACCTAACAGCTTCTAGACCAGACATTATGTTGGCAGTAGGACTTGTGGCAAGATATCAAGTAGCACCAAAACAAAATCACTTACTAGAATTCAAAAGAATATTCAAATATCTACAAGTAACTGCACATTATGGGCTATGGTATCCAAAAGGCAAGAGCTTCACTTTGACAGCATATACAGATGCAGATTGGGCTAGCTGTGTGGATGACAGGAAAATCACAAGTGGAGGTGCATTCTATTTGGGAAAAAGTCTGGTGGCATGGCTAAGAAAGAAGCAAACTTCTATCTCTCTATCTACAGCAGAAGCAGTATACATAGCAGCAACAGCATGTTGCACACAAGTAATGTGGATGGAACAAACTCTCTAAGACATGAAGGTAAGCATTGATGAACCTATTTCTATCAAATGTGACAATACAAATGCAATAAGTATATCAAAAAATCTTGTACTTCATTCAAAAACAAAGCACATCCCAATCAAGTACCATTTCCTCAGAGAAAAAGTAGCACAAAAAGTAGTGAAGTTGGAATATGTTCCAACAAAGGAACAAACAACAGACATATTCACAAAACCTCTTTATAAATAACCATTCGAATATCTAAGAGACAAACTAGGGGTAGTGTCTGCAGATGCTACTGTCTGACATGAAAAGAAAGCATCATTCCAAGGGGAGAACATAAAATAAAACATCATTTCAGGGGGAGATCAGTAAAAAAAGAGTGCCACAAAAGAGCCAGAGCAAGTGAGCAGTGCATGGAACAGGTCCTCAAGATCAAAATATTATGGACAAGATTTGGAAGCCACACTAGGAAATGTGAAACCCTTTGCCATTGATGTCAAAGGGGGAGGAAAAGCAAGCAAAAGAAGACAAGCAGAGGAAGTCCTGAAGGAAGTATTGGTGGAGTATTGCCATCAATGCCAAAGTGGGAGACTGTTGGAAATATTGTCATTGATGGCAAAGGAAAAGACAGGAGAAGCACCTGAACTATCACAGAGAAGAACCAGCAACAAGGAAATTATGCAGTAAGAAAGACAAAGGAGCACAAAGGAACAGCAACAAACATAGGCAGTGGATAAAGAAGGTAGCATAGGCAGCAAAGAGAGTAGCAGAGATAGCAAAGAAGAAGTGAGGTAGCAAAAAGATCAGTAGAGGTAGCAAAGGTAGCAAGGCAAATAAGGAACAAAGGCAGCGGACAAAGAAAAGACAGTGAATAGAAGCAGAGGCAGTGTAAACGAGATGCGATGTGATGCGATCGCATATCGCAATCGGCGAAAGAAGCAGAGAGGCAGAGTAATGAAGAATAGATGAGATGTGATGCGATCGCATATCGCAATCGGCGAAAGAAGCAGAGAGGCAGAGTAATGAAGAATAGATGAGATGTGATGCGATGATATAAGTACATGGGTCCTACAGGGAAAATGTATATTATAATGCACTGAAGGCTGGGTACAAAGGAGTTTGATTTAAGAAATGTATTGCCGAAAATTTTTAAAAATATTTAATGCTATATCTAAGATTCATTCAAATAAACAAAGGAAATTAGAGTGGGGCCCGCAAGGAAAGTGGTGTTGAAAACCCAATACCAGTGGGTTCGTGTGACTCGTCAAGTGGTAAACTGTTTTCACTTTTTGAGCGCGATATCGTTATTTGGAGGACACGTGTAAATGGGTGGTATTCAAAAACCACTTACATCGCGTAATTTTTGAGCATTAAGTTTTGTACATTTAAATTGTGTGATATCCATCGAATCAAGATCGATGAAGATCTAACAGTGATCGCATCACGCGAAAGGTGGAGTTTTAATGATAAGGGCTAGAGTGGAAGATTGAAGATCGACGGTGGAGATCTTATCTGAGATTGAAGATCAACGGTGGAGATATCATCGCATCGGAAATTTCTAATCGCATCGGTGGAATGAAAGAACAAAGGAATGACAAATTTAAAGTTGTGATTGTGATTGAGCAATTTAATCGCAACCGTCCGTTCCCAATTAATAGCAGTCGTTGGATCTACAGTGAGTAATCGCATCGGTGATTTCTAATCACCTCGGCGCAGCGGAAGAGTAAGGGAACGTGTTGTTGGATGTTGCGATTGCAATGATGAGATCCAATCGCAACCATTAGATCCCGGTAGATAGCAATCGTTGGATCATAAAGTAAGACAGAGTGGGGTCCACAGTGACCCATCGCATCAGTGGAGATTCAAATACAAAAATATAAGATTTTCCTTTGTTAAAGCAGTTCGATGGGTAAAAGAGAAAGATAACGTATAACATTGAAATGCCGAAATATTGCATGATGGTACCTTCGCTCATCACATCAGTGAAGATCAAATGACCAAAGGCATAAGAGGATCTCTTAATGTTGCAATTGCGATTAGAAAGTTAAATGAGGCGGAGTGTCTTTGTAGTATGGGCTCCATGTAAAAGAAAAAGGTTTAATATATGAATAAAAGGTAAGGTTGTAAGTACATATGAACCAATATATATAGATATATATATATGTAGTGTGGGGCCATCGCATCGGCGTGAAGGAAAAGCAGCGAAACATGCCATTGAAGTTTTTGATTGCGATTAATTGCATCAGAACCATTGCAAAGAGTGTAATTGCAATTGGAAATCATTGGAAAAGGCTCATCGCATCGGGAAATAGATAGAGTTCGGCAAGTGGGCCCGAAAGGCTATGTAATATGTTAAAAACTTCTATTGTTATATGCCGAGAGTTATTTGGTTTTTATAGAAGAAGCAGTGTATATGCGTTGAATGGTTTTGAACCATATGAAGAACTTCTGCAATGTAAAATATTGTGAATTCTGATAAAGCTGCCAAATTTGTAACAGAATTTGGGAAATGCATTCTACATGCATAGAAAACAGGAGAGTGTTCAAAAACTGAAAAAGATAGTGACAATAGCAGAAAAGACAAACACACAGTGATCCAAAAACTGAATGGGTTGATTTGAAATCCATATTGTAACTGAAAATGTAAATGTGTTATTGATTTTATATTGTTTTTTATGCAAAGGCAAGTCTCTGTAGGCAAAAAAAAATCCACTGAAATACTGAAATATATATGTACTACTATATTCCTCTGAATGAGCTGGACAAAGAAAACGAGAAGGTGGAAGGCAAAGAGTCATGGTTGTTCATTTCGAATTCCCTGTGGAATGCAAACAGTTATGAAGAGATCTCCATAAATAATGTTACGATCATATGCATAGAAAGGTTAGAGAATGGAGAAATGAGGCAGAGAGGGTGTAAGAAGAAGTAGGATAAAATAGAGATGCTGTGAAGACTTAGAAATGATATAAGGCAGATATGAAGGATGATGGACAGCAGTGAAGAAGGAATAGAACAAAGCTGATATCCAGGTAAATCAGCATGTGTTTTTATTGAAAGAGTGAGGAAGTTGGTGCTTCCATATCAAGTTTTACCTTGATAGAAGTCAGTTGTAGCTGGATGAGGTAGGAGCCTCCTTTAGGTTGGTGCCTGTAGAAAATTGGTGGGAGTTGGAGCTTCCTTGCAAGTTGTAGCTTGTAGAATTGAGGTAGGAGCCTCCTATAGGTTGGAGCCTACAGAAAATCAGTGGTGAGAGGGAGTTGGAGCTTGCCTTTGTATCACAACAATAATAAGATGTGGTTTAGTCCCTTTATAGGTTTCCACTTATACCTGTTGTCTATATGCATGATGATTATGTGTTGAAACTCTGTATTTATTCAGCTTAATACCTGCTGCGCATTTATTATGATTTTTGTTCCATTGTATATTAAGCTGATCACAAAATGATGATGTGAAGAGTATAAAAAGTGTAAATTAGTTTAAAAAGAAAAGTTTTAAAAGTACATGAATGTGTTAAACTGATTCACCTCCCCTCTTAGTTTAACTAAGGGTTCAACAAGTCGCGCATGTAGTAGCTGCATATTCAGTGGAGGAGCTAGATCTCAAGTTTTGAGCTTGGGAATCGGGAGAAGGGACCAACCCTTCAGTTACTGTGTTGAGTGGGTGCTATTGCAGTTGATAGATCATTATTTCAGCCCCAGATCAGAAGTTGTCTCTAGGGAGTGCGTAACTCAGCCAGCACGGGTGCAGTGTGCAACCCAAAAAGGGCCTAAATTCGAAACTCAAAATCTGGCGAAACCCTTCCTGGGTTTTTCTGGCTTTTTCGACTAGAATCCATGGTTAAAATACCGGATATTTCTGAGCACTCTAGCAACCTCTCGCACATGGTTCTTTTTCCCAGCAGCAGTAGTTTCCAGTAGCACTGTGCAGGGGTGGTCGTAGAAGCAACACAACATTTCCAGTGCTAGATTTTAGAGTTGTTTCAACCATATTTGGGTGACTTGAGTAAATTATTTTTAGAGCACTATGTATATACATCTGTTGTGATTATAATGATATGGCTCAAATTTTTCTGCTCATGTGTATGATTTTTTTATGTATTCCAACATTTTCCAGTTCTGCATGTTTTATTCTTATTTTATTGTAGTTGGAATTGTGCATATGTTCTATATTTGTGCCTTTCCCATTTTGGGATATTAAACTTGCACCAGCAAAGGCTTTTGTTAGGAGGTCAACGTAACTACTTATGCTACCTTCGCTAGTAGGCTTGGGGTGTAATTACCCCAGACTATTCTCAAAAGGTCCTTATATTCGCTTTCTTTTAATTTGGTGTACGGTTCTAATAAACCTAAGCGGAAATACCTGAAGGTTGCTTGATTGTTGAATCTTAGGGACATTTTTGTAGAGAGTGCTCTTTTCTCCTAGATTTCCATAGCTTTGTAATTTTTTGAGTCTACATAAAATCTTATAGTTATTAAAACTGGTTGACTGATCGATTCGTCAATCGAGGAGGCTTTGTGGGCTTTCTCCTGCGATTGCAACACCTTCTTCCAGAAGGCATAGGAGAAATTTTGTTGGCCCATTTTCAACCAATAGTTGCAAACACATTGGAGAGGGATCCTTTGCTTGGGGCTATTGTTTATGTGGGTGGTCCTAGTACTAGTGGTGATTTAGAGAGGATTACTCCACTCATTTGTCGAGTCCTTTTTCTAGCAGAAGAAGTTGAAGTGGAAGAAACTACTGAACCTCTAGTTACTTCATCCTCTCCTCTTCCTGCTAGTTTTCTAGACGTTCTATTGTATGTTGTGCCTCCATCTTAAAGACGGGCTAGCCCTCACATTTCTCCTTATTTCCTTTCGATGGCCACAGCTGGGAACACAACTTCTTCTATGGGCACTTTGAGTGTGCATACTCTTCTTTCCGCTAAGGGAGAAGGTATTTTTGCTATTTCTACTATCACTACCAGTGCTACAAATTTTGGCTCTACCTCCATTCTGTCTACGAGTTGGGGCACCCAAGATTTTTCTTCCCATTCTGGTCCCTTCTCTTTTGGAATGCCTTCTAGTGCAATTCCTTTAGTTCCTCTCACTGCTGTTGCAGCTGTCTCCACGCAAATTTCTTCTATGGCTAGTGGGTCAGCTTCTTTTTAGGTTTTCCTCTTCAGAAGTGGTCATATCCCTCATTAAAACCCTTCCTTAGGTTCTTTTCCTTTCTCCGCTCAAGTTCAAGGCCTTAATACTTTTCTCGGAGGCCAAAACTATACTGCTTTTCAAGGCTAGAGCCATTCTTTCATGGGGTTGGGAACTGGGAATCAATTTTTTATGGTTAGCAGGGGAATGTTCCTTTCTCCTTTTTGGAGAGGGGTCCCTAAGTCCGAGCTTTGAAGAACAATTTTGATATAATTTTGTAATATATTTTGTAATTTTAGTCGTGCACAACACAAGTCAAGGGGATTTAGGATGGGTTAAAGACCCTCATGAGTTGTAACTGGTAAAAAGGGTAGAACAAGGGGTCGCAAACCACGGTTTGCACACCCTAGATTAGCGTAGGATAAAATTATAAATAGGAGTCTAGATCGAGTCAAAGAAGTCAGTTTTTTGGATAATTTTGGACATTGAATAATAGATCTGGCTGTGTTGTGATATTTTTTTTATGGATTTTTTTGGGTAGAAGGCTCTTGATGGCTTTGTGCACGGATACCTTGGTCTTGCTATGTGTGAACCCCACTAGCTGTGTGCGCAGGTGAAATGAAGGGTTTTTGTATAAGGATATTAACTGATATGAATAAAGAACTGTTGTTGCGGATATCTGAGTCTGAAATGCATCTACTGTTTATGTTATGAATGTTTCTGCATATTGTTTCTAATTCTTGTATTGTATGTATTTAGATCTCTTACAAAAATGTTTCTGGGTTTAGGTGAATGTTTATCAGATGGATCTAATTTTATTGGCCTCTAATATTGCTTGTTAAGAGTTATTGCTTGGTTTATGAATCCTGTGTTAACCTGTGCACAAGATATTCTGCATAATTGACCTAAATCTATTTTTAAGGGCTTCCTGGTTAGGGCTTCTGTTGCGAAGTTCTATTCATGGTTATTTTGGATCTTAGGGAACCCACATCATTCAAACCTATCTCAGGGTGTGGAAACCTGGTTCCAGCACCCCCCCATACTGCATCGGGTGAGACTTTGACTTGCGCAATCAGGTCACTATCGAAAGGGCCACTAGTAAGAGGGTTTTGTTGGTTAACCTGAACTTTGAACCTGGGTGAGGAACCCTCAAGCAAAAAAATGGTTTTGTTGCCAGGAAAGGGATCATTTTGAGAGAGGTTGGGTGATGTCGAAAGGTCAATGGTCGCCATTAAAGCTTGAACTAGAGGACTGGTTTGAAAAAATGATTTAGGAATTTTCCTTAAAAGAAGAAAGAAGTAAAATTTGTCCACTGAAGAGTGGAAGAACTAGTATATTTTCACAGAAGTGCAGGAGATCTTCTTCATGACCTTTGCACATGAATTAAAAGAGTGGTTTTCAAGGTTGTCAAAATTCCAAACCTATTGGAAGGATGATCAGGTCACATAGTGGACCCCTGAATTGATCAAACAGTTGGAAAATACTAGTAATTCCATTACCTGAACCGCAGATCACTAGGTTGACAACATCTTGGGCGGGTTTGTGACAGAATTTGCAGTAGATTAGTTTGTGTCATACTCTAAAGCTGAAAGGATATTTTTCAAAGGATTGAGAGGTAAATTATTATGAACTTTTCCCCTATTGATTAAAGATGCTACTGTGCGAAAGGGTATTTTGTGTAGCCACACTTAGTGAATTACCCTTGACCAGATCGAAAGAAATACGCGCAGGGGAAAATATTATCGGTTCAATCAGAGAGGGGAGAGATATGTATAAAGTCCTCTAAGAAACTCACATGATATAAATAGAAGCGAGGCTACAAACGTTGGAAGTATCCCTCCTGCTATGCCACCATCAAACTCTTGTAGGGGTAAGACTTATCCTACCCCACCACTGCCCCCACTTGTGGAAGATATGGCCATGCATATGAATCTACCCATATTTAAGGGTGTGGAGGACGAATATATGGATCGATTTTCTCTTGTGGAAAATGTGGTGTGGACTGCGCAAAATGTTAATACTGATGTTGTCAAGAGAGCGCAGTTGGCTATGGAATTTGAAGGTCACGCTTTAGATTGGTTCATGGGATACCTTCTCAAAATTTAGATCCTACTGTTCAGTAGATTAAGGATGCCCTAAGGCAGTAGTTCCGAAATCCAAAGTCCTATTCTTAATGTGCAATAGAATTGAAAAATTTTAAGCAAAGGCCGAATGAATCAGTTTGGGAAGCTAACCAACGATTGAAGAAAACCATCAGAAACGAAGGATTTTCTTACAATGATAAGTAGCATAAGGAATGATTCATCATCATGATGTTTCCACATCTGTGTGGGCCTATGGGTCAGCAGAATATTGATTCTCAGGAAGAAGCCCTGGAAATTTCTATGAAACTAGAAGTTATGCCTAGAGACAATGCTCAATTTGGAGCACTGCAAATTCAGAGCCACTTAGAAGCTATGCACTAATAAATTCAGAATTTGCACAGAGACCTAGGTAAATAAGTTAGTGCAGGTGCCTGGTGCATACGTTTCAAGGGAGCTAGCCACACCAAATATCAGTGCCCTCTGCTTTCAGATTACCACAAGCTAGGGGGCTGAATCCATTATGCCCTAGGGATGTTGCTAGGCCTAGTGCCCCCACACTATGGTGCGCTAATTTTAGGGTGGCTGGGCGACACAATACAGACCACTTCTCGTGGTTAGGAGCCTATGTACCAAAATTGAAGAAATAGTGGTGCAGATTCTTCTCTTCAGCTGGTCACAATGAGCACCACTGTCAAATGCTTGACCTAATGATAGATAATGTGAACCCTTACAGGGTGCAGGCTGACCCTTCGTCACTAACCTCTCCCTCTGGATGAGGAGGATCCCTAGCAAGAGGACAGGGATGGGGGAGAGGTGGAGGCACTGGTCGAGGGAGAGGGAAATTAATTTTATATAACTGTGGAGACACTGGATACTTTGCACATGAATTCCCAAACCGTGCGTGACAATCCTACAGGTACTGTAGGAAATTTGATCATGTAATTGAAGATTTTCCTGTGCTAATAGCTAAAATGAAGAAAATTTAACAGACGCCTACACAAAAGATACATATGGTTAAAGTTGAACCGCACGCATATTGTACAAGTGTAAATGTAATTACATGCAGTGGAGTTTCCATCGAGGGGAAGGAGGAAAAGGCTGCCACAGAGCCATTGATTAGAGAGGCGTTTAACAAGAAGGAAGGCCTCAACCCGTAGACAGAAAAAGTGATTTTCATTGAGGCCAGGAAGGATTTTGCTAATGCAGGAGCATCCACGTCAAGGACTACCATGGAACCAAAGGCTGATGATGAAGTTAAACCATTCCTACAAGCCTGCATTAAGCTTCTATGCAATCAGAAGGCAATAGATAATCTCCAGGCCCTGATAGATAGTTACGTGGAAAAATATGTGCCTCGAACAAATACCAAGGTCGTGAAAAAGATTTATAAGAACAAGAAGAGAACTGGTTAGGAGATGCATATGACTGTGCAGATTGGAGAGTATGAGAGGGATCAGGTCATCTTGGATCTTGGGTCTGATGCAAATGTCTTACTTAAGAAGACCTGGCAGAAGATGGGAGAGCCAAAGTTGGAATGGTCCACCATTCAGCTACGCATGGTTAATCAAAAAAATATCATTCCACTTGGAAGGATTCAACAAGTCGTGGTAGACATTTCTGGAGTAAAGGTATGTGTGGATTTTGAAGTAATAAAAATTGTGGATGATGCAGACCCCTACCCTATGCTATTAGGATTGGATTGGGCCATCGATATGGGAGGCATAATCAATCTGAATCATAGAAGCATGATTTTTGAGAATGATGGTACGCAGGTGATAGTCCCCCTAGTCCCAACAGAAGGGGAATGATACACCAAAATAGTACGTGAAGGGGATGATGTAGAACATATTTACAAGATGACTGTGTGAGATTAATATTGGATCAACCCTACAACTGATGGCATATTGAATTGGGAGAAGGATAGCTTGTGTTTCTCAGATTTGTACGAATTTACATGGTAAGTTCTGTAGATCAAGAAACAAAGGTCACCGCTCACAACCAGATCACAAATCAGTACACTAGTATAATCACGTGGTTAAAACCCTCAAATAGGGAAATAGTCCATGGCTTAAGCCAATGCGGCCACTTCAGGAAATTTATTAATATAAAAAGAAAAGTTACATATGTTTCTCTCATAAACAGTTACCATACAAATGACCCTCCATTCTCTTTAAATAGATATCATGGACCAATCGGGTGCTAAGCCACGGATCAAGTGTCGTTAATACCGAGGTGAGAGATAACCGTTGGATCACTACAAATCGTGATCGTCGGGTTATAAGTTACAAATGTATATTGTAAAGAAACACATTTTACCAAACTCTACACTAGAATAAGTCCTTCTTACTATTTCTTATGTGTCGAAATATCCTAACATCCCCCCTTAAGAACAAATTGGGATAGGATTGAAGGATTTACAAAGGTGACACAAAAGGATCCTATTTCCTATGTGTCGAAATATCCTAACATCCCCCCTTAAGAACAAATTGGGATAGGATTGAAAGATTTACAAAAGTGACACAATAGGAGAAGGAAGGAGACATTAGAGACTATCCCCCCTTAATGTCAACTTTCCTGAACTCCAAGCATGGATTGAAGTTTGGTGAACTTCGCTTCTGTGACAGCCTTTGTAAAGATATCAGCTACTTGATCATTGGTTGGACAGTAATGCACTTCAAGAACATGATCATGAATGATCTTTCTGAAGAAGTGTATGTGGATTTCAATGTGTTTCATACGCTGATGCTGAATTGGATCTTTACATACCTAAATGGCACTCTGATTATCACACCAAAGTGTATTTGGATGTTTCTGATGAAGACCAAATTTAGATAGGATCTGATGAAGCCACATGGCTTCCTTGCTGTCTTTAACTGCACCACGATACTCTGCTTCTACTGAAGAAAGAGAGATGGCACTTTGTTTCTTACAAGACCATGTAATAGGTCCTGAACAAAGAGTGAACACAGATCCTGAAGTAGAATTTCGATCATCAGGGTCACCAGCCCAATCAGAATCAGTGAAACTGTTCAACAATGGAGATGCTCTTGCACTATAATGAATCCCGAACTGAACTGTAACTCAAATATATAGAAGTATTATTTTAGCTGCTTTCCAGTGACTTTCATGAGGTTGGTGCATAAACCAAGCGACAAGACCAATGACAAAGGAAAGGTCGGGATGGGTATGGGTTAGATACAAAATTTTACCAACAAGTTGACGATATAAGGTAGCATCAAATTCAGGGGTAGTACAAGTGACTGGAAGCTTGACTCCGGACTGAAAGGGAGAAGGGGCTGGCTTACAGTCTTCCATGTGAAAGTGGTGTAGAAGATCACAGGCATACTTGGACTGAGAGAAGGTAATGCCTTCCTTGGATTGCAAGACTTGAAGACCAAGGAAATAATGCAAGTGTCCTAAGTATATCATTTCAAACTTCTTTTTGAGGCTAGACTTCACATGATTTATATGGTTTGGATCAATACCAGTAAGGATAATATCATCAACATAAAGAACAAGGCTGGTGAAGGACTTACCCACTTTCTTGGTGTAGACAGTGTTGTCAGAATGACACCTAGAAAAGCCATTATCTAATATAAATCTATCCATTTTGGCATACCAAGCCCGAGGAGCTTGTTTGAGACCATAGAGAGACTTCCTAAGGCGACAAACAAGGCTAGAGTCATTTTGGATAAATCCAAGGGGTTTTTCCATGTCGATTTCTTCATGTAAATCTCCATGTAAGAACGCAAATTTAACATCCATCTGATGGACTTCCCATTTAAAGGAGGTAGCAAGGGAAATAACAAGGCGGACAGAATTCATTTTGGCAACATGGAAGAAGGTTTTAGTATAGTCAATGCCTTCAACTTGTGAAAATCCTTTAGCAACAATACGAGCTTTATGTCTATCCACTTTTCCATCTGGTCCAAAGTTGGTTTTGTAAACCCATCTGCATCTGACAAGTTTTCTTCCTTTTGGAAGAGGAACATGATCCCAAGTATCGTTTTCCAATAAGAAACGATAGTATTCATTCATAGCTTCATTCCAACCTAGATGATCGGAAGCTTATTCAAAGGTTTCTGGATCATTTTTTCCTGGAACTTGAGCCAATAAGGAAGACGCTCTTTCGAACTGAGAACGTGTATGTCGTCGATCGGCAGGGTCACCTGCAAGAGAACTTGTTGCATCTCGAGTAGAGCGGACCCATATTGGAAGCAGTGGAGTATAAGGAACAATTTCAAGAGGTGGAGGAGGATTGTCATCCTCTTTTTCATCATCTAAACTAGAAGGAATTCTATTAAAAATAAAAGAGAGAGAGAGAGGTGGCACATATGCCAAATCAGGCTCACGGGCCAAAGGTTACACATTCACCGAACTAAGCTCACGGGCTGATATATTTTCATCAAATTTTATATCTCTTCTAATGATTATGTTTTTGGATTTTGGTTGAAGAAGTCTATATCCTTTGACATCTTCAGAATATCCAAAAAAAATGCATTTTTCACTCTTAGGTTCTAAGGCTTTATGTTTCGCATCTGGAACATGGGCCCAAGCATCACTTCCAAAAACACGAAAGTGACGTATATCTATTTTGATTGAGCTCCAAGCTTATTTTGGAGTTATATTCTTTAAAACCTTAGTAGGAGTGCGATTTACTATGTAATTTTCACAGTTAATGGCTTTTGCCCAAAAATTGAGACCAAGTCCTTTAGATTGAAGCATACAATTAGCCATTTCTTTTAAGGTGTGATTCTTCCTTTCAACTACACCATTTTTTTGTGGAGTATATGGGACAGTATGTTGCAATTGAATGCCATGCTTAGTGCAGAAGGTGATAATTTTTTTGTTAACATATTCTCCTCCATTGTCTGATCTTAACTTAAGAATTTGATGTCCAAATTGTTTCTCAACAAAGGCCTTAAATGCCAAGAACATGTTAAAACCTCACTTTTGAGTTTTAATAATTATACCCAAGTGCGTCTGGAAAAATCATCAATGAAAGTTAAGAAGTACTTGCAACTAGATAAAGAAACAATAGGAAGTGGACCACATAAATCACTGTGCACAAGCTGCAAAGGGGCTGAAGCGTGCCGAGAGGCACGTTTGTCAAAACTATCTTGATGATTTTTTCCGAGTACACATCTAGAGCAAACACCATCTCGGCAAGATACCATAGGAAGACCCATCACCATATTTTCTAGACATAGAGTTTGAAGAGATTGATAGTTTAAGTGACCAAATCGCTCATGCCAAATTTTGCTCACTTCATCATTGTGAGCAATAAAAACAGAGGGAAGACATGATGACCCAAAGTTGTCAAACTTATACAACCTTGTGGAATCATCAAAAATGCCAGTATCTAAAATATGTTTAGGATCTTTGAGGTCCTTGATTACAATATCATGAGGTGAGAATTCTACTATTTTCCCTTCACCTGAATGAGTTATCTGATAAACAGAGAGAAGGTTGCATGACAAGGTAGGAACACATAGTACATCATTAGACTGACTATTATCGAGATGAATGGTTCCAGATCCTACAACACTAAGAGATCTATCATCACCAACATCAATATATTTTGTGTTACAATCATTTAAAGAAGAAAACATGGCTTCATTTTTGGCCATGTGATAAGAAGCTCCGGAATCAATGAGCCACTCATGAGAATGAGAAGAGGAAGATACATTTAATGCATAACCAGATCTTGATGCTTAACAACCACAAGAAAAAATTTCCATTCCTGAAGATGAAGGTGAAGAGTGCTCCAAATTGATGTTGTGCTTCTTCATTGTTGCTTCTAAGGCTTCCATCTTCTTAAAATATTTGGACTCTAAATGGCCATCACGATTGCAAAAGTTGCAATGTCTATTTGTCTTATTTCCTTTGTTTTTATATGCCTTATCATTTTGGTGAGTTGCTTTTTCAGTTTGTGGCTGAAATTTCTTAGGACCCTTGTTTGGTTTCGGACCATACTTTTTAGGATACTACTTCTTGGGATTCTTTTCATATGATTGTTGTTGGGCTGCTAAGGCTTTCTTAGAAGCATTTCCAGAAGCGGTAAGACCAAGGTGTAAGAGTTTTTCTTGTTCTCTTATCAAAGAATCGCAAAAGGCATCAAAAGAGGGGTTCTTGTAGGCATTTCTTGAAGAAATGAAGGCTTCTCTAGTGGACTAGAAGGCATAAATAAATATAGAGTATGCAGGGCCAAGCTTAGCAAGAATGCAATAAATGAGGCTACCATCTTCCTTTTTGATCTTACAACCTTCTAAAAGAATTCGAATGGTCTTGAATTTGGACAAAAAATCTTCAATGGCAGAGAAATTATTAGGGTCCAAAGTAAGCAACTCATTTTCAAGCTGGTGGGCCCTAATTTGATTTTGAATGCCAAAAACATTTTTTAGCTTTTCCAGGGCTTCATCAGAAGTGTCAATGTCAAGGATATGAAATCGAAGATCTTGAGCAATGGACATTCCTATCAACTCTCGTGCTTGATCTTGTTTATTTTCCCATTTAGCAACTTTATCATCATCAGAAGGTTTAGTTTCTTGTCCTGTGGCTATTCTATAAATCCCTTTACTTCTAAGTATATCTACCATGTGAGGTAGCCATTGAAAATAATTGGTGTTGTTAAGAATAATCAGGCATGCACTTTCCATTTTTTTTTTAAATGAAGCTAATAAAAGCTAAAACTAACCGCTCCAATGGAAATATCTAAAAAAATAGTCCGTTTAAAAAAAAAAGGCTCAAAAAAGGGCTTTTGGATGAAGAAGTTATGCATTTTTGAAAAAACGAGTTGAAGATGCCGAATAGTTATGGGAACGGGATGAAGTGCGGCTTTTTAGAAAAAAAAAAAAAAAAAATCTAGCCCTTTTTACAAAAATAAGCTTGAGAAAGAGGTTTGAACCCAAGACCTCTATCCTCATAAACTAACCCCTCACCAAGTGAGATAGTAAAAGTATCACATTATTGTTTTAAAGGAGGAAGGTTTTTTTTTTTTTTGGTACTGTACGTAAAAAAAAAAAAAATAACGAAATGCAAATCCTTACGACATAATGTTAGATTTTCGATTAGCCTTACTGGCATGTTACACAGCAATTTGTCACCGTCCCTACAATTCCCCGTCCTGCACATTGGAGGGCTCATTCCATGACCTGTGAGCAGTGACATGATTTGAAAACACTTTCATGGCATTCCCCTAGACATGGACTTTCATTCCCCTGAAGACAACTCCTTGTGAAAAACCCTAAAAATAGCCTTTTTATCCTTGGCGTGACTCATCAGTGTTATACCCGCGCCAATTGGGGAAATCCTCCAAAGAGGGCGTGCCAACTGGCGCTCTGTCTCAGAGTCGCACCCACGCCAGGCTTAATAAAGAATGTTTTTTAAAAATAAATGGCGGAAGATTGACTCCAACCAACTCCTGAACTGGTCTCTAAATTGAGTTGAGACGTTTGGCTCTGGATTTCCATGTAGAGGAAGTAGTTTTCCACCTCTCATGGAAACTTCCTTGAGGATAGGGCCAATCCCATGATTGTAGGGATCCCAACTCCCCTTCCACCATCTATATAAGCTTGCCATTTCCCTTTGCAAGATAATCTCCAAGGGCCTTCATAGCCTAAAGAATGATGCAAGAGCTTTGATAGTCCTCATAGTGCCAAATCCATAGCAAGGAGATTGACGATTGAAGAGAGAGGCTTTTCCTCATTCCCGACAAGCTTTACCGAGACGTATTCCGCTGAAGACCCACCAAAGGAAGATTCAGCGTCAGAGCCAGGTTGTATTTTCCTTTGTATGAATTAATGATAAGCGACTATTGGTTATGGTTCCACTCATATTGTTCATTATGATCATGAGTTGTGTCTTCTCTGACTGGCTCATAATTGCATATATCGGGTTTTACGCTTGTGTTTGTCGTGTTTCTTGCGTGTGCAGGTGTTCGATCACGACGAGAGAGAGGATTGTGATCTGTTGAAGCAGGGAAATGGGAGCGCCATCTTCTCTACGAACAACAGCGTTGGAATTGAGGTAGGCCTTCTTCGCAAGTTGGTTTATTGTAATTAGGAACCTATTCCTTAGTGTGATACAATTGTTGCTAGACCCAATCTGGGCTAGTAGGGATCGCCAATGTCCGCAGAGGGGATTTACCTCCACAACAAATTGGTGACTCCACTGGGGAGTTAGCTTGTTGTTTGCTTTATAAAATACAGACAGAGCCTGAAGTTATCCAGATAGCCTTCAAAACGCTCTTTCTCTGCATTAGCGAAAGTAGATGAATGTTGCTTCAGTCAATCTCCGGTTTAGTTTATGAACTGAACACTTGGAGTATTATCTTGTCTTTCGGTCGATTCTTTACTTTGCTTGCTTGATCAGCTCTTTTGGCTGGCTCTTTTCGTGAGTTTGGCTTTTGTTTGAGCTCCAACATCACTGGTCCGCTTCTTGGATTGCTTATTTTTATTTTTTACATAGTAAACTTCACTGGCACGCTTAATAGCCTGACAGTCGCGCCAATTGGCGCTAGTTGCCAGTTTACTACCTGCGCCAATCCTGTTATGGCGCTAGTTCCAGCCTGACAGTTGCGCCAATGCTGAAAGGTGCTAGGGTTTGCTTGGTTTTGAGCTTTCTAAGCATGATCTATGGTTTTGGTTTCTTTTTTTCGATTGCTTGAGTGTTCTGGAGCCTTGTTTGACTGACTGTGACCTTCTTCCTTTGGTTGTTTGCCCATTTCTATCGATTTTACATTTTAGCCCTAGGGCATCTAGGTGCTATTGTGCATCGAGCCTCCCTTGGGAGTTTTTGGTTTCTATCTATTCAGTCAACCTTATGATCGCTTCTCTGCATTCGTTTAGTGGTTTTTTATCATTTTATTACGTTATTTGAGTGATTATCTTCTTCTTCATTCGAATTCCGCTTTGTCTCGTTTTTGGGCCTAGATTACATGGTTCATTTGAGTCTTTGGGTGTCTTTTGATTTGAGGGAATTTTTGTCAATTTGAGGTCTGATTGTGTGCTTGCATTGAGTGAAATTTGATTGTTTTTCTCTTTTTCTATCGCCTCTCAAATTGCTCGTCTCATTAGTTTTCATTTTGTTTAGTGCACTTTTCTCTTAAACATTGAAAATACAAAAAAAAACTCTTTTGCTTTTGATCAGTTAGTGTGAATTAAATATTTTCAGTGTTATTAGTGATTAGTAACTTTGAAAGAAAATCTTTTAGTTTCCATTAGCTGCATTAGAGATATCATTGGTTGTTTTCTGATCATTTTTTTGTTGTGTGAAAAGCTCTTAACTCTCTCGTAATTAGCTTTCATCGAATGAAATGATATACTGTGGCATGTAGTGTGCATTTAGGATATTTTGAGACATAACACTCACTAGGGCCTGAAAAATGAAACATAATTGAAGATAAACATTAAAATTTATTCAATTTACACTAAGGCAGCATTGAAACATTAATGAAATATTTAGTGGTCTAGGCTAGAGACGTGTTCTGGCGTCTTTAAACCTAGTAGTTGTTGTTCGCCTCTTAGCTTTAGACAACACTAGTACGGACTTGTGCTCCCCATACCGTCGCATATATAAAGGGAGACCCCACTAGGTTTCTATCCTTTATCCATAGGAAGCCGAGTCTGCCGCCCTATACCCGTGATACACTGGACACAACATTTGGGGAGATTACCTGCACGTACGTTAAGTCCTTGGTTGATTTCTCTTTCATTTTGAAACCAAGGTGTATATTGTAGTTCACGGTTATTTGGTACACCCTTTGCCTAGAACTCCTGAGAATTCATTTTGATCTTATCTGACTCCTTAAATTTGAAAATATCACCAAGCGCTTGTCCTTTCACGCTTGCTTCAAAACTGAAAGAGATAGAGTCATCTTTTGCCTGTTTCTTGACTCTTAAAATATGAAACGGTAGAGTTTTGTTTCAATGTTTTAAAAATTAACTGCCCACGAAATATTCCTGGTTAAAGTTAGTTTCCTTAGGGTGTTGTTCTAAAGATATTTTCTGATGGAAACTTTTCCAGAGTTCACCAACCAGGGAATCCCCTCCAATGGGAATCTGGGTCATTTTCCTCCTTTTGGTAATGTTGGTGCCCCTTACATGGCAATGTTATCCCTTCCTGGGTTAACTGTTGGGTTGCCTGTGTGGTTGTTTTCAACCTCTGTGGTCCTGAATGTCTCGACTACTGTTCAATCAATTCCTCCGCTTGAGCAACGTCATGTTGATTCCAAGGTGGACCTCTCCCCTTCTTCGCCTGTTTATGCATCCTCATCTTCTACTTCGCCTGGTGAAAGTCTGGATTCGAGTAACCAGGTGGCTAAGAAGAAGAAGAAGAAGACAAAGAAGAAGAAGTCCAATAAAGGAGAGGCTAGCTCTGTGGCTATTGCGCCTAAGAAGCCTTCCATTGATAAACCTCCCAACCCTCCATGGAAAGTCAAGTTCCCTTGCATGTTGTGCACGGGAGACCATCTTCTTCGAGACTGCCCTGGAATTCCCGAGGTGCTCGAAGTATGGTCCAATGGTTGCCCGTCGTTGCCTTTGGCTCCTGGGAGTCAGGTTGGGGGCACGTCTTCAGCTAGTGCTGGTAAGGCTCCTAAGAAGTAGGCTAAGATTACCAATCCCTGTAAGTTGTGTGGGGGGCACCATGCCATTCACCTTTTTCCATATATGGATGAAGCCAAACGAGTCTTGAACAACTCGGTTGTTTCTACACCATGCCTCCCAGCTGGTTATAAATAGCTTTCTTTGAGTCCTCCACCATCTAATCCTACGATTGGTCAAGAGTCATCCTTGGTCGATCCCGCTCCCCCGGAAATTGAAATTCAAGAATCTGTTCCCGACCAACCATTGGTCGTGGGATCGGTTGAGCTGGCCCCGTCAACGGTGCACTAGGTCTTTTCCGTTCAGAGTGGACCTCACACCCCTCAGGTTCTTCTTATTTCTTCAGATTCTTCAGACTTGGAGAAATATTCTCCTGTCCCTATATCTCAATAATCTTCTCCTTCGCCTCCCGTGATGGAGGTCCTAGAGGATTCCCCTCCCACCTTCGAGATGGAGGTCGTAGAGGATGCTCCTTCTTCGGTCGTAACACCAGGGGAAGACCATCTCCGTTCTATGGTAGCCACTCCGAGTAGTTTGGTCGCTTCTTTTGATTGGAGTTGATTTGCAGGATACTGCCTTCCGTCTTATGTGCCTTTCGAGATCAAAGTACAGGCTTTTGGTCTGGTCGTACCCAGCACCATTATAGACGAAGGTGCGTCTGTTAGTGTTATATCCTCAACTACTTGGCAAGCTTTTGGCTCACCACTGCTTGCGCCTATTACACAGAATATGTTGGCATTTAACAGAAGAACGAGTCAACCCTTAGGGATCCTTCCAAGGTTATCTATTACTTTGGGAGGTAAAACCGTCCATATGGATGTGATGATTGTTCCAGGCCCCTTGGATTTCAATCTCTTTTTGGGGCGCGATTACACCTATGCCATGGGAGATCTTGTCTCCTCCCTTTTTCGTGTGGTCTGTTTTCCACATGAAGGATGGATCGTGACCATTGATCATCTTTCGTTCTTTGGTCCCGATGTGGCAACTGGCCCGCCATCATCCCTTCCTGGTTTTTATCCACCCGTTGTATCTGCCCCACCGCAGGTCAACTATGTGGCTACCTACCCCGTGCCTATACTCAGTGATGATGTCGTCGTGCATAGTTTGCTGGGGGCATTGGGTCCTGATTTCTAAGATGTTTTCCTTCCATCGAGAGTGGAACTCTTGGAAGCGATGACTTCTTGTTCATTATGATGAAGTCGGTCGAAGCAGAGTTCCTTGTCTTGTGTCAAGCTCCTTAAAAAATGAAACAAGGTTGGGGAGCAGCGTTCCTTGTCTTGTGCCAAGCTCCTTAAACAATGAAACAAGGTGTCCTGAGGATAGTTCTTTTAATGTGTCAACCTTGTTAAAATAATGAAACACTTTCCTGTTCAATTCAAGTCTTTGATCAGATCTCGTAAAATTCCAGTCGAGTCTTTCTTAGATCTCGTAACTTGAACCTTCACTCCCTCCATCTGTTTACTCAGGTGCATGGACTGAAGCTTGGGGGGCATGTACCTCGAATTGAGTCATCATGCTGGGGGCATGCTTACTTTTTTCAAGCATAGTTTGTTTCCATTTCAAGCTTGTGTAAAAATGAAACCGGTTTCAAGCATAGTTTATCTTTATTTCAAGCTTGTGTAAAAATGAAACCAAATTCAAGTAGATTTTATCTTTGTTTCAAGCTTGTGTAAAAATGAAACCTTTCCCATTTTACCTCTTGTGATTGCCATCTTATCAGCCTGTTTTTGTCAGATAAGCCTTGGTTTTCTCACTCCATCGTCATTATCTGCTTGGCCGATTATATGCCTTCACTTGGTTGTTTCACCCATTCCCGAGGAACTGCTGCGATTAGTGGTATTTGTTAGCCAGCCTCTTAACCTTTATTTGTTCTGAGCAGTTCCACCATTACCGGAACCAGTTGCTACCTTTTATACCACTCGTTCCTCCAGGAGGAGTCATCTTTCAGCTCTTTTCTGACTCTCTAAACATGAAAATATTGTTGAGTCCCTTGTCGTTTCGATCTTGTTAAAGTGGCTGCGAATTGACATCTACCCAATATACGTTTACCCCTTTTTTGGGCTGGGATAGATTACTTACGAAAAATGAAAACCCTGGCCTATCGTGACTAGGAGGTTTTCTCAGACATAGTTTTCTACCTTTTTAGATCTGAGGAACTATTTACGAAAAGGGACCGTTGGAGTTTACTTTTCTGCTGTCTTTTCAAACTCTTTAAACATGAAAAGACGTCGAGTTCTTCCTTTGTCAGACTCGTTAAACCCTGATGACATCGGATCCAGTCGTAATGACGATATTCGAGTTTCTCATTCCTAGGGCTCATTAAATTTACTAGGTTTGATTTGTCTGAAGGATGAACTTTTATGACAAGCATATGGTATCCTCTTCAAGCTTGCGTAAAAATAAAGAGGTACTCATCAGAAATGGTGGGGAAAAATGGAACCAAAATCGTTGTCATGTTGGCAGTATGTCACTCTTGAACATGGCACTTGTCTACATTCGTGTCGGGTTGGGGACATCTCATCTCATTTTCCACTTACCTCCGTGGGTTTGGGTGATCCCTTTTGACCTCTCATCTGCTCTTTGCTTCATCATCATGAACCTTGATCTGTTGATGTCAAATACTGCCAAGTCCACACTCGTGCCGCCTATATGTTCAAGAGAAGTTGACCTCTACAGAAGTCTCAACCTTTCTCTGATTCTCATCTGATCCTGATTCACAAAGACATTATGTTCCTCTGTCTCGCGTCGATGATGTGGGAAACACTATGGCCCACCTTCGATCAAGGTCACTTCCTGTCGACTTCAGCTCATTATCCGAGAAGCTGATCTAAAGACTCCCTTCTGGTACCTTGGAGCCTGCATGCCTCAATGGTAGGTTATTCGTGTTCGATGTGAGGTTTCATCATTGACCTCCGATCGAGTGATTCTACGAGTGTTTGACGCCAGCTCACTGATTCACATGCCGTAGATTGTACCTATAGTACCTTGAGGGCCATTGTCATTATTG
Organism: Pinus albicaulis; assembly: GCA_034641835.2. Lineage (NCBI taxonomy): Eukaryota > Viridiplantae > Streptophyta > Pinopsida > Pinales > Pinaceae > Pinus > Pinus albicaulis. The sequence continues at coordinate 594,183,023 of CM076570.1, forward strand.
GTGGTACCTCTCGCGTCTGTTAAAAACTTTCATCATTGGCTAGTAATCAGGCGATGTTCTGGCATGTTCAACTTCATCTCACTTATTCGCATGCTTGAACTTGTACTTTGTTCGGGTCGAGATGGAGCGCAAGACCCTGGAATTTGTCTGTTAGAATCCAGGCTGTGATTTTTTGGATTATTATGATTGGTTGCATGACTCATTCATTGGATGGCTGCGACCATACCTGAGTCTATTTATCGATCCTTACTGGATGGCTGCGTCCATGCCTTGGGTCTGGATTATTGTATACTCTGTTATGGATGGGTGCGCCCATACCACATATATCATGTATTTGAGATATCAGTTGTACTTCTCTACGCAGGTTTTCCGACGATAGTGTTTTCAGTTGGACATGTTCTCGTAAAGCATTTCACCCCTCTCTCTCTTTCAGGCCTCATGCTTTAGGGGCATCTGTTACACAACAATTTTTCACCATCCCTGCAATTCCCCATCCTGTACATTGGAGGGCTCATTCCATGACCTGTGAGCAGTGACATGATCTGAAAACACTTTCATGGAATTCCCCTAGACATGTAATTTCATTCCCCTGAAGACAAATCCTTGTGAAAAACCCTAAAAATAGCCTTTTTATCCTTGGCGCGACTCGTCAGTGTTATACCCGCGCCAATTGGGGAAATCCTCCAAAGAGGGCGTGCCAACTGGCGCTCTGTCTCAGAGTCGCACCCACGCCAGGCTTAATAAAGAATGTTTTTTAAAAATAAATGGCGGAAGATTGACTCCAACCAACTCCTTAACTAGTCTCTAAATTGAGTTGGGACATTTGGCTCCGGATTTCCATGTAGAGGAAGTAGTTTGCCACCTCTCATGGAAGCTTCCTTGAGGATAGGGCTAATTCCATGATTATAGGGATCCCAACTCCCCTTCCACCATCTATATAAGCTTGCCATTTCCCTTTGCAAGCTAATCTCCAAGGGCCTTCATAGCCTAAAGAATGCTGCAAGAGCTTTGATAGTCCTCATAGTGCCAAATCCATAGCAAGGAGATTGACGATCGAAGAGAGAGGCTTGTCCTCATTCCCGACAAGCTTTACCAAGACGTATTCCGCTGACGACCCGCCGAAGGAAGATTCAGCGTCAGAGCCAGGTTGTATTTTCCTTTGTATGAATTAATGATAAGCGACTATTGGTTATGGTTCCACTCGTATTGTTCATTATGATCATGAGTTGTATCTTCTCTGACTGACACATAATTGCATATATTGGGTTTTATGCTTGTGTTTGTCATTTTTCTTGCATGTGTAGGTGTTCGATCGCGGCGAGCGAGAGGATTGTGATCTACTGCAGCAGGGAAACGGGAGCGCCATCTTCTCTACGAACAACAGCGTTGGACTTGAGGTAGGCCTTCTTCGCAAGTTGGTTTATTGTAATTAGGAACCTGCGCCTTAGCATGATATGATTGTTACTAGACCCGATCTGGGCTAGTAGGGATCGCCTCTGTTCGCAGAGGGGATTTACCTCCACAACACGGAAACTATAAATTTTTTCACTATTTCTCATTTCCTAAGATCGCACAAAAATGTAGGGAAAGAGCATACGTAGCGAAAAAATCCCTTCTTCCTGTTTCTGATTTGCCGATATCGCACGCAGCGCACAACAAACAGCATACACAGAGAAGAGGGTCTATATTTGACAAATAAATAAAACCTAAAAACCGAAAATAAAAAGAGGGAACCGAAATAAGCAGAACTATTAACAAATATAACTGCAAAATAGATGCTTTGTACCTCCAGATCTAAACTGTCATAACTTGGGTAACCAAAAACCTTTTCTCATGAAACGAAAGGTGTTCCTCACTGTAACAGACACTTTGGACACAACCGAGAAGTTCTCCAAGCCCAAAAATGTTCAAAAATAGTAGATCTACAAAACGACATTTGCATGCAGTCAAACTGACTTCAGATTTTGATCAACAACGGACGCGGACCTCAAAATAGCTCTGATACCATGTACGAATTTATAGGGTAAGTTCCATAGATCAAGAACCAAAGTTCACCGCTCACAACCAGATCACAAATCAGTACACCAGTATAATCACGTGGTTAAAACCCTCAAAGAGAGAAACAGTCCATGGCCTGAGCCAACACAGCCACTTCGGCAATTTATTAATATAAAAGGAAAAGTTACATATGTTTCTCTCATAAACGGTTACTGGGCAAATGACCCTCCATGCTCTTTAAATAGAGATCATGGACCAATCGGGTGTTAAGCCACAGATCAAGTGTTGTTAATACCGAGGTGAGAGATAACTGTCGGATCACTACAAATCATGACCATCGGATTATAAGTTACAAATGTACATGGTAAAGAAACACACTTTACCTAACTCTACACTAGACTAAGTTATTCTTAACTATTTCCTATGTGTAAAAATATCCTAACAAGATTCATATGGCGAGATGGAGAACTAGCAGAACCAATTGCACGATGTATCTGCGTTGTGTTGCCTCAAGATCACGAAGAAATTCTGATTCATATGCTCAGACGTAAGAGAACTTCCCTATTTTGATGGTTCTGGTAGTGTTAAATAATTTATGGCAGCATTGGAAAAGGTCGTCCCAGAGGAATGAAGTTTCTGGGTGCTTGATTTGGATATGCATGCAACTCCAACACGTTGGTGGGAGACGCGTAAGGGTGCTTTCTAGGACTCGAAGGAATGTAGAAAAATGATGGCACTGCGCTTTGAACCTCCCGTTACCCCACCGATTGAGATTTTCTATGGTCAGGGAGATCCGCACAAGAAATTGGCCATGTGGATGGAGGTATGGGATGAAAATACATGGAACAAGTGGGTTCATAGGTTCATTCATTCGTTGGGGCCGGTACCCACCACCTGGTATCTAGAAGCTGAGCTACACCAAGGCACTCACCACTGTTTTACGATGACTCATGATTTCCTGTAAACCTTTGGCTTGGTTGGGGGATCAGAAAAATTGGATGAAGGCCTATAGAACATAGATTCCCTTGTCTTTTACGAGTCCTGACCCCGGAAGGAATGTGTTGCGCTAGCCTGGGATGTGCAGATGCAAGACATCATCAACTGCAGGAAATTTTCAATAGAGGATAATGAAGATGACCCAAGGAACATTAACATCCCTAAGTCTAAAGGAGATCGTGTATTTGTAGGGCCTGCATTAGGGATGGTGGATGTCACTAAACCTCTAAAATTGAAGGAAGTAAACATTGGGACAAAAGAGAAGGCCAAGTTGGCCAAAATTGGGGATTACTGGGATGATGATACAGTCAAAAAGATTTCAAAATTGTCAACAAAGTATCAAGATCTATTTTCTACAAAGTTCTATGAGCTCAAGGGAATTTTAGGGGACCTGGGTGTTATGAAGATCACATTGAAACTAGATGCACGCCCTCTCAAGCAGCGCCCATATTGATTGAATCCAAAATACAAGTAGAAAGTAAAGGAGGAATTATAAAATATGGTGGCTGCAGGCATCATTGAGCCTATCGAACAGTCTGATTGGGTGAGCCCCATGGTGGTTTAGGAGAAAAATACCAAAGGAGAGACGAGGATATGTGTAGATATGCGCAAGATGAATGATGACTACGTGCATGACCCCTTCCCTACTCTATTTTCCGATGAAATCCTGGATAATGTAGGAGGAAAAGAAGATTATTCATTTACTCATGGATTTTCAGGGTATCATCATATCATAATTGCCGGAAGACCGCAACAAGACTACCTTTGCCACAAAGTGGGGTTCTTTCCAATATATTGTCATGCCATTTGGATTGAATAATGAAACTGCGATCTTCTCGTGCATGGTCATGGTTGTGTTCAAGGAATTCATGCACAGATTCTTGGAGGTTTATTTTGATGATTGGACAATGTTTGGATTGGTAAAGAAACACATTTCAAGTCTGCACATGATGCTTTACACTTGTAGGAAGCACCAAATTTCTCTCAACCTAAAGAAATGTATATTATGTGTGCCCTTAGGAATTTTGTTAGGGCATATAGTATGTTAGCAAGGATTGATGGTAGACCAAGCCAAGGTCACATTTATCATCAACTTAGAAGTTTCTACTAATGAGAAACAAATGCGCTTCATCCTAAGACATACTGGTTATTACAAGAAGTTCCTAAAATGGTATTCTATGATCACTACGCTGATGGAGAAGTTGCTAAAGAAGGATGTATCATTTTTTTGGGATGAAGAATGTCAGAAGATCTTTGATTTGCTAAAGGATAAAATGGTCACTGTGCATACCTTGATATTCCTAGACTAGTCTAAGGTTTTTCATGTGCATGTGGATGCACTTGGTATAGCACTTGGGGTTGTTTTAGTGCAACCAAGAGAAGGAGACATTAATCACCCTATTTCTTTTGCGAGTAGGAATCTCTCCAGTGCGGAGCGCAACCACTCAACTACAGAAAGGGAAGGATTGGCCATGGCGTATGCCCTACAAAACACATGCACTATCTGCTAGGAGGGCATTTTAAAATGTTCGCTGACCATTCTACTTTGAAATACCTAGTCAATAATCTTGTGTTGGGGGGGAAGATCTGCAAATGGTTGTTTCTTTTTCAGGAGTACGACTTTGAAATTATTGTGAAGCCTAGATGACTAAATGTTGGATTTGATCATTTTTCACGAATCGAAAATGGGAAAAACCAACCAGTCTGGAGGAGGGGTTACCTGATGTGTAGCTCTTCACTATCAAGGTGGTTGATGAGCACTTTTCTGATATTATTCATCTCCTGACCACCGGAATTGTGGCTGTGGAATATTAAATCCAGCAAAAGAAGGATTTGGTTTCACGTGCAACTGATTTTACCCTGATTGCAGGTCAATTGTATAAACTAGGAGAAAATTAAGTATTGAGAAGATATGTGTTGGAACATGAAAGACAGAAAATCTTGGCTAAGGCTCACGGAGGAGTGGCAGGAGGCCACTATGCTGGTAAATCCACTTCGCAAAAGGTGTTGCATGCTTGGTTATGGTGGCCCATGCTAAACAGTGATGCACATGCATACTGCCGAACCTATGATATATGTCAGAGGACAGGGAAAACACCTTTTAGTATGGTCTATGGGCAGGAAGCCATCATTCCAATGGAGTATATTGTCCCAAGCATGCGCATTGCATCTTTCACTAATATGGTCAAGCTTGAAATTATGGAGGAACGATTGGCGCAACTCATTGCCTTAGAAGAAGATCAATTCATTGCCAATTTCCATAAGCAAGTTCGAAAGGCGCACGAAAAATATTGGCATGACAGGAAATGTTAGCCATCTATAATTTTTGCTGATATTAAAAATATGACTAAGTATTTATTTTATATTTCTAGAAAAAGTATTTGAGAAATGCTGTGAGTTCTAGAAATCTCACTGCCTTCATCATCCTAAAGTTTGACTATTTTTCACTAAGCTTTCAAGTCTTTACCTTCTCAAATGTTTACCCTAATGCCCTAAGGAACAACTCCATTTTTGGCCTATTTTGACTCATTCATCATTTCATTAGCACCCTCATTTTATCTCCCTTCTTCTCCTCTCAAAAACCCCTAAAAATCATCCCTCATTCATCACTTTTGTCTAAAAACCCTTAAACAAATGTAAAACTATTTCAGCACACCCTAACTAGAAACACTGTTAAATGGTACATTGAGCTTACTGGGGGTACTTTTTCTTCATTTGGTGAGTTGGATACCATGTTTTTGAACCATTTTTAGTTGCTTGTTCAATATGATGTTGGAACTGAGCTTCTGACCAATTTTTAGCAGGATAAGGTGATACACATTTCTGATCATATTCAAGAGTGGAGGAGAAGTAAGAGGCTCATTAAAGCCCATATTATTAATGAATTCCTTCTCAAATGGTTCCTTAAATCCTTACAGCTAGAAATCTTGAAGGATGTATCTCTTTCCGGGGTTTTTTTTTTTTTTTTTAGGAGCAAGCTATCTTTAGAGCCCAACAGTTGGAACTGATCTATTATCAATATGGGATTCTTAATAAGATTTTTCCTGATGCTCTTCTTTCCCAGATGGAGCCAATGTTGGCCTGTGACCATACACAAAGGGGAGAGGGAGAAAGGAAAACCAGTCCTGACTATCAAAGAGCTTCAAAAGGAATCAATCTGCATCTTAGTTTAGTAGAAAAGGGGAAAATGTAGCTAATAAGGCTTAAATAGTGAGAAAAACTCATTTCCTCCATCCTTCATCTCATCTACCCTCTTTACATACATTTTCCCTCCCTTTTCCTTCAAATTTCCCTTTTAGAAAACCCCTCGTTGCATTTCTTCATTAGTAACACTGCCCCCCATAAGATTTAACCTTTACATCTTAAAAGACTCACCAAAACCTATCTCGTCGCCGATGCAACTTACTGGGACCCATCCAAACTTGATACACTACTAGCATCTGCATGCAAACCTTCATATTCTGCATTTTCCGCACCTTCCGCCTTTTCGCACTCACCAGCTTTTAGCGCGTTGCATATCACAGTTCGCGGATTTCACAACTTATCTATCACAGTGCCCACAAGTAAAATATTTTAGCTTGCGATATGACCCGATCGCCATCACACTTTGTAACAAATACCACATCGCAAATCAGAAATAATTTTTTTTTAATCTCTGCCAACCTCTATCTTTTGTGATTGTCGATGTGCGATATCACATCGCGCACATTACAACTTTATGCTCCACCGTGCCTTGTGTATAAATTATATACAAGATGCATGTATATATCCAGATTCTCCTGATCTAACAATATTTATCTTCTTGCTAAATACAGAATCCTTCCACTGTTAATCTTTTGCGAAAATTAAAATCAATTGCAAACACATGAAGCAATAAAAAAATCGCACATAACAGAGTTGTTTAACAGGAAAGCTTGAAGGTGAAAACCCCAACTATCATATATTATGTATCATGGAGATCATGTAACAATCTCATACAAAGCTTATTATATCAATCTCTTAGCAAAATCAATCGTCACACACTAATGAGAAGAAATCTGCAAATCCATGCACCGATTTCTTGCCACCTGATAGCCTGCCTCCACTGCGCAATCCTTGTTTAAGAATAGCTCTGAATGAATTTGAATTACCCTTGCCTTGACTGCGGAATCCTCATTGACAACTCCAATGTGTGTGTGGTGCAATCAATGCATCACTATAGTCACAACAGATAGTCCATCTTGCCCTTTCACCTATCTCTCCACTGGGTCTCCACTAGAACTGACATGCACTGTAGTTAACTGTTGTATTGTTTAGTTGATTAATGAGTTATTATTTTTGAATTAATTAACTAATTAATTCACTCCACTCTCACTAGTGTATCATTCAATTAGACTAGATACAACTAGCTCAACTGAGTTTAACTCCAATAACTGAGTTAAACTAAATAAAAACTCCATGAACTACTCTTCCAACTCTGTCATAACTTTTCCACTTCAGTTCTAATTGAGTCCTCCATGCATGAACCACTAGTAAACCCTAGGAATTGCGTAATTCCTTCAGCCCACTGATTTTCCAAATCTTTACATTGAAATTAAGTGCTCCAAGAGAATAAGTTGTTGTTTATTGTTGGATTATTATTAAGAGCTAATAATAATCGACACTTCTATTTTTAGATCGACGATCTATAAAAAGACTTTGCCTAATATTATAAAAATATGATTTCATCTCTTTTTCCAACTTTACCAACCATCCAAAAATAGCATCCTGTAACTTCTAAAATATGATCACCATGTCTAAAAATAGACATAGTCTAAAAATAGACTTGCACCTAAAAATAGCCTCCAGACCCACTTAGTGAAGGCAACTCATTTTCACTAAGCTCATCATCTTGTTGAATCTCAACACTCCGTCTCAACAAGATAGGGATTATCCTTCAACCCGATCCTGCCTCTATGGTATTCGAATTTTCTCCTGGTGAGCGCCTTCGTCAGAATATCTGCATCCTAATCTTCCGTAGGAATGTACTGAAGCAACATGATCTTCCGCTGCACACAATCTCTGATATGATGATACTTGATATCAATATGTTTAGATCTATCATGAAACACAAGATTATTCGAGATTTTAATGCAACTTTGGTTATCACAATGTATCACTGTAGGATCTAAATGTGAACTGAACAAACCGACCAGGATCTTCCTCATACGGATAGCCTCACATGCAGCTTGATTTGCTGCCATGTATTCTGCTTTCGCTGAACTGAGTGCCACGAATCTTTGTTTCCTAATGTACCAAGAAACTGCTGTAGATCCAACACTGAAAACCCCTCCTGATGTGCTATTTCTGTCCATTGGGCTACCTTCCCAATCTGCATCTGTGAAGCCATGCAACTTCACCTCATCTGTCTATCTGTACCATAAACCATACTCAAATGTGCCCTTGAGATACCTCAAGACATGCTTGCCTGCCTTCCAAAAGAGCTTGGTAGGCTTAACCATCGCTTATGAAAGCTGGTTCACCGCATAGCATATGTCCAGCCTTGTATTAACTAAATACATGAGCGAACCCACCAACTGTCAATAAAAAGTGGCATCCACTACCTCTGCTGATGTAGCATCCTCTTTCCTCCAATTTCCTGGAAGAGGAGTGTCGATAGGCTTGTAGCCTTGCATGTGAAACTGCTCAAGTATCCTCTGGGCATACTTTCCTTGAGACACAAACAGTTCACCTTCCCGCTACCATATTTCCAATCCAAGGAAATAATGAAGGAGGCCCAAATCCTTCATCTCAAGCTCCTTTGCAAGATCTGCCTTGCATGAGTGTATCAACTGCTCATTACCTGTTAGTATTAAATCATCAACATAAAGAAAAATGATTAAAAGCTTACCCTCCACCACAATTTGGTACAGGTTTGCATCCGCCTCACTCTTGGTGAAAGCCAAGTCCAATGAAATAGCTATTGATCCATGTGTACCAAGCACGAGGTGCTTGCTTCAGCCCATACAATGCTTTTTTGAGCTTGCACACATGTGACTCGCTGTTGAAGATCTCAAATCCTTCAGGCTGCTCAATGTACACCTCTTCCTCAATGATCCCATTAAGGAATGCAGTCTTCACATCCATCTGATGAATGTGCCAACCCATCTGCGCTGAGAAAGAAAGGATGGTCCTTCTGGAAGAATATTGTGCGATAGGTGCAAACATTTCTTCATAATCAATACCCTCGTTCTGTGAGAAGCCCCGGGCAAAACATCTTGCCTTATAATTCTCGACGCTCCCATCAGCAACTTGCTTTAGCTTGTAGGTCCATCTTGATCCTAAAACTTATTTACCCACCGGCCTTGGAACAATCTCCCAAGCACTGTTTCTGACAATGGAGTCATACTCCTCCACCATGGAACCTACCCATGTGGGCTCCTGCACTACTTCTTCAAAATAATATGGCTCTGTCACGACACACTTGCTCATAAGAGTCACGTATCTAGTAAAATGGTCAGGTGATTGTCTCTGTCTGTGCTGTGATGTAGGGATTCCTACATTTTGTGCCGCATCAAGCTTCAGTCTCTCAGCTTCTGTGGTACGCTTTCTAACTTGTCTGATGTTTAGTTCTGCATGAGTGGACTCCTCCACTCCATGAATGTCCTCATGTGGCTGATCCACATCTAGAGGCTCATCTTCGGGAACAAGAAGTTCCTCCTCTGCATGCGAGTGTATCTCCCTCTCAAGCGACAACTTCATGGCTTTCACCTCATTGAATTTTATATCCTGTCACACCACAGTCATTTGACTATCTGGAAAATACAAACGATAATTATGGGGTGTTTCTGTGTACCCCAAAAATATCCCAACTTCTGCAGTCGGATTCAGCTTCTTCCTAGCATTCTTTGTCACATGAATGTAAAAAAATGAGCCAAAAATCTTCAAATGATAAATATTAGGCTTCTTACCAGTAAAAGCTTCTTCAGGCGTACTCATGCCAAGTACTCTATGAGGACAACAGTTTTTCACATAAACCACAACGTTGCATTCTTCTGCCCACAAGTGCATCAGTAGGCCCTGGTCATGCATCATCACTCGTGCAACACCCACGATCATTCTGTTCTTCCTCTCAATGACCCCATTCTGCTGTGGGTTATGAGGCGCTATGAGTTCTCTTCAAATTCCTTCTTTGCTACAGAATTCTTTGAATTTTCCCGATATGTATTCACCACCATTATCACTTCGTAGAGCTTTCACTTGCTTCCCCGACTCCTTCTCCACCAATTCTTTGAACTCACAGAAATTTGAGAATGTTTCGCTCTTCTTCTGCATGAAGAAGATCCAACATCTATGAGAATATTCATCAAAAAATATAACATAATACCTATGTTTTTCTATTGAAGCAACTGAGAAAGGTCAACACATGTCTGTGTGAATTCTCTCTAGGATCACCAAAGCACGGTTCTCCTTCTCATGAAAGGTGGTCTTCACAAACTTACCCACAGTACATCCCTTTCACTGATCTGACTACGCAAGAGTACCCTTGGGAATTCCAGTAGAAATCTACTACAAAATCTTCAAAGTGCTATGGTGAAGATGGCCCAATCTCCTGTGCCATAATTCGCCCTCATCCCAGCTAAGCACTTCTTCTACTTTTCCCATCATTGCAGCACAACCATCTACCTCCAGCTTGTGGAGATTCTTAACTCGAATCCATATCCTCTTGGTTTGACCCGTTGTTGTATGTCACAGGAAAGCTTTTCCATCGCTAAAAAAAATGTCATAACCTTTGTTTTCCAACATTGCGACTGAGACCAAGTTCTTCTTCAGACCTGGAACATGCATAACATCTTTCAACATAAATGGATTACCTAACTCCCTCTCAAAGGTAATGGTCCAAATTCCAGTCGCACTGTATCAACCATCTTTGCCCATCTCTATATGCATTTGAAGGTCCTTCTCCTCCAAGTCACTAAACAAATCCTTGTCTCCCGTCATATGGAAAGATGCACCACTGTCGAGATACCACACTGACCCCATATAGCTTGAAACCAAGCATGTGATCAAAGAGAAATCAAGTTCAAATTGCGAGGCTAAGGCCTCTCCAGCTGCATCTCCAGTAGCCTTCTTGTTCTTCTTCTTCTGTGGCCAGTTAGTGGCGAAATGCCCATGTTCGTGACAATGAAAACACTTCACCTTGGACAAATACTGCTTCTTGCTTTTTGCTTCGGATTTTGAAGGAAATTTCCTCCCCTTCCCTTTCCTTTCTTTGGCAGCCAAAGAGAAAATTTCTTCATATTCATTATTTGATGAAGAGCCATCCCTGGTACTTCGCCTTATCTCCTCCTGCACAAGATCCGACCAAATTCACTCCCATCCCAACAGTTTCTCCCGTCCATTAACAGAGTCTTCGTAGCTATGCAAAATCTTCGGGATCCCAAGGAGAGCCAAGCTCACCAAGTCTTCATCATCTATATTAATCCCCACACTTCCCAGTTCATCCCTACATTGGAAAAACTTCGTGAGATATTTTGGAATACTATTTCACTTCTCCATTTTTATTTTTCTAAGCTTATCTTTCAGCGCAAACTTCCTCTGGTCGCTGCTGCTTTGGAACAAATATGTCAAAGCCTTCCACATTGAAAATGGAGTGGATTTCCTATGAAGGCTGGACACAATATGGTCCTTCACACCTTCCAATAGAATTATTCTTGTCTTTTCTATCTTCTTTTTCCATGCATCAAGTAATGCAGCATCTCTAGATACCGACTTAGGAACATCGCTATTGATGAACTCCTTCAGTCCATTATCCTCCGACACTACCTCCATCCTATCCTTCCAGGCTATTTAATTCAAGCTCCCATCAAGGGAATACTCCAATCACAACCCATTGAAAGACATTTCAATGTATACTCAATTGTCGCTCCAAGAATTTTCTGCAGGAAATTCGAATTGTCCATTGGCACAAACTCAGAAATTATTCACAATTGCAATCTTCAAGAATTAACATTGCTCTGATACCATGTAAAAATTATATACAAGATGCATGTATATATCCAAATTCTCCTGATCTAACAATATTTATCTTCTTTCTAAATACAGAATCCTTCCATTGTTAATCTTTTGCGGAAATTAAAATCAATTGCAAACACATGAAGCAATAAAAACAATCGCACATAACACAATTGTTTAACAGGAAAACCTGAAGCTGAAAACCCCAACTATCATATATTATGTATCATGAAGATCATGTAACAATATCATACAAATCTTAGTACATCAAGCTCTTAGTACAATCAATCGTCACACACTAATCAAAAGAAATCTACAAATTCATGCACCGATTTCTTGCCACTTGATAGCCTGCCTCCACTGCGCAATACCTACTGAATAATAGCTCTGAATGAATTCGAATTACCCTTGAATTGACTACACAATCCTCATTGGAAACTCCAATGTGTGTGTGGTGCAATCAATGCATCACTATAGTCACAACAAATAATCCATCTTGCCCTTTCACCTATCTCTCCACTGGGTCTCCACTAGAACTGACATGCACTATAGTTAATTGATTTATTTTTTAGTTGATTAATGAGTTATTATTTGTGAATTAATTAACTAATTAATTCACTCCACTCTCACTAGTGTATCATTCAATTAGACTAGATACAACTAGCTCAACTAAGTTTAACTCCAATAACTGAGTTAAACTGAATAACTCCATGAACTACTCTTCCAACTCTGTCATAACTTTTCCACTTCAGTTCTAACTGAGTCCTCCATGCTTGAACCACTAGTAAACCCTAGGAATTGTGTAATTCCTTCAACCCACTGATTTTCCAAATCTGTACACTAAAATTAAGTGCTCCAAGAGAATAAGTTTTTGTTTATTGTCGGATTATTATTAAGAGCTAATAATAATCAACACTTTTATTTTTAGATTGAAGATCTATAAATATACTTTTCCCAATATTCTAAAAATATAATTTCATCTCTTTTTCCAACTTGACCAACCATCCACAAACCCTAGGAACTGCATAATTCCTTCAACCCACTGATTTTCCAAATTTGTATACTGAAATTAAGTGCTCCAAGAGAATAAGTTGTTGTTTATTGTCGAATTATTATTAAGAGCTAATAATAATCAACACTTTTATTTTTAGATCGACGATCTATAACTAGACTTTGCCCAATATTCTAAAAATATAATTTCATCTATTTTTCCAACTTGACCAACCATCCTGCAACTTTTGAAATATGATCACCATGTCTAAAAATAGACATAGTCTAAAAATATTCTTGCACCTAAAAATATCTTGCAGGCCCACTTAGTGAAGGCGACCCATTTTCACTAAACTTGTCATCTTGTTGAATCTCAACACCTCACCTATCTTGGAGTTTAAATCATATTCCTGAAACATATCCTATCCCGATTGTGATTTTGCGATGCGCTATGGACCCCACTTCCTCGCCACGTAATCAAAGCCTTCCCCACGTCCTTTGTCTCACCCTTGGCAGTAATTAAAATCGTTCCGCTGTGTCTTATGTGGCGCATTCCCTTCTAAATTTCGGTCTTTGCTTCTCACTAGTCAAAACAAAACATGAGTTCTTGATGGAACAACGCAGCTATGATTGTCCAGTTCGTCCATTAACCTCTGCTGGAGAGTGGAGCATGTGCAATATAGATGGATTTTCCATTTCGGTTAATGTGAATCATGAGAACATGGAGTGAATGCCTTTCATCGGTAGCTGAAATCAAGTAGCAAGAATCATACCGCTCACCGGTTTTTTAGACACTTCTCACCACTCTACTAAACATTCTGGGTTTTGGCCTCCTAGGCCAACTGTTTTGTCCTTGTTACTGTTAGATAGTGATGTTTTGCTGGGTAAAATCCCGATTTTACCCATTTTGTTTTTATTTTTCACCTGTGTGGATCGATCCTGATAGAATATTCGGTCAGAATCCCTCAGGGAGAACTCTATATGTAGTGAGTTCCAAGATGAAACAAGCGTTCTAGAATTTTGGAAGAATTTTGTTGTAGTTTTTCATGACTGTGCTCCCTGTGCTTTGAGAGACATATTTGGGAGAGTCGTTTGAACTCAATATTATACAGAGCTGATGTTTAGATTCCAGATGGAGTAATGAGAAGTATGTATTTGTTTTCTTTTGTTATCAGTAATCTCCTCTTCATGTGTAATCATCTTGCATGTTATTCTACTTTGATGGTTCGTGTAATATAGCTACCAGTGATTTGCAATTTTATTCATGAATGTGTATATGTATAATGCTTAGATGTTAACGCTCATGTATTAAGCTTGTTGCACTCCCTTAATTCATGCCCCAAGAACCTCTATTGCTTTCCATATCTCATTCATATTCATTTCCTCTGATTTCATAGGGGAAATATTATTAAATATCTTAAGTCTGTCTCTTATGGGTTCCTCCTCTGTTATTTCTCAACACCTCTACACATTTTAAGATTTATGTTCATTGTTTTATACTTGTCCCATTTAAAATCCACCAAGCCTTGAAGCCTCTTGAGCTCTCTCACAGTATAAGGAATTCACATTAATCGACTCCAAGGTCTTCTCAATCCATGAACCACCAAAACCATTGTTCCCTTATTCAGATTTTGTCAGAGGCATTTCATACAATGGTCCACTTTTAACCTCTGATTTTAAGATGTCCTAGGCACTGGTATTTTGCAACTCAAGACTGTCTCTAGGAGATACAACACATGCAATAAAACCATAACCATAATTTTGCTTGAAGGAGCCTGAATCTGAGAACTGAAATGCACCGGTACTGGCTGTAGAAAACTGTTGAATACAATTGATACTGAATGAGGACTATAGATAAATCTCGTAGTGGAAACAAACAGATGTGATATATATATCAACAGATATGTAATACCAAAACACGGATATGATAGATCACCAACTGATCTCAACTTTGAAGTCCTAGATTTGAATCCAGGAAACTGTCAATGTCTATTATGACAAAACTGTGACTAAACAACTGATGTTTGGAAGCACTACGAAAAAAAAAAGGTGAACCAATTCTGATATTCTTAGAAAATCTCTTGGTCGCAGTCTTAACATGCTCTTCCCATGGATCTAGGGTCCTTGGCCACTACCAGGACACTATGTGCCAGCAGCTCTACTTCAGATCAACCCAATCTGACCTCAGGACCTTGGTCGCGTCCTTCATAAGCTCTTCTCACGGTTTTTAGGTCCTTGGCTACAGGCATAACACACCCATCCCACATCTCTACTTAGCTGGGATGTTACCTCAACATTTCATGCCTGTGACTCTGGCCGAAGAGACTCAAATCTATTGTGAGCCTCTGTCTGTGATCCCAATCCACTGCGTGAGCCTCTCATGACGTACCTATGCGAGCTAGAAATATAAAATATGACCTAAAACAAGAATAGCATGAATAATACATCATGAGTGAATGTGTACAAATTAAATTTGGGTTGCTTCTATTTATAACTTTGTGAGGGACTGCTTGGGGCTTCGACCGAATCAACATGCAGTTAGGCCGACCCATAAAATAATAAAATAATTCATAACTCAACTTCTTCTTAACCAATTGGGGTGATATATAGGTCGATTTTGATCCTCTCGAAAATACGAATCTAATTAAATTATGATCTCAATCATCTGATATTTCCAATGTGGAATTTTACCCTAGTTGCAAAAATTAGCACCCCCTCTCAACTAGGAATAATTCCACTTTGCAATATCTTCTTGTAGATCTCTACATAAATATGTCATCACGACTAAACTCCATCAACTGATATTTTTTCATTGATAAATATGCCATTATTTTATCTGCATGCATCATCATGTATCATCACTAAACATCTCTTCCATGTAGTCGCCATGCTATGAACCTTTCTCATTATAAATCATCAATGTAATCTTCATGCTTATTTTTTCTTATCTCTTGATTATTCCTTCTTGTATGCTGAACATTCTCAAATATAGAAGAATAAATTTTCACCAAAAGGGAGCTTATGCTACCACCCTTCATCCACCAGCCTATCATCTTGGAATCTCTACCATTGGGTTACTACCCAAAATATCATCAATGAATATCATATCAATAGGGAGTACGCCTAAACTTGTAACCACAACAAGGAGCGCATATCGATCCACAATCTCATGGGGGAGATATACCTATACAACCCCATATCTAGAAATAGGATATCCATCCACACAGAGGAGACCATCTCGACTCTAGTATCACATCGGGGAGATCACTCTCAACCCGTAACCGCATAGGGTTATCTCAACCCATCCTTTTTCCTACTAATCTTCCCATCGATGAAACTGAATAGTTATGTGTTAGAACACCTACATCATAATATCCTTGGGTTGTACACCCCAAGTACACTCTCAACTCATTGGCCAAACAAGGAGCGGTAATCCTGACAAGCCCTGCTTGTGGGTATGATGCAAACTGGGGTATACTCTGCATAGACCAGATAGGGGAGAAACATTCTCCGACCCTATGAATATATGGGAGAAAAATTCTCAACCCTGGGTAAAAAATAGGGAATATTCCCTATTTTCCAAAGTTCCCTCAACCTCAGGAGACCTATATCTCAATTCCTCATCGTGGGAGCTCAAACGGGGAGGAAGAGCTAGCTCAGTCTCCTCAATAAATTTTTCTCTCATATGGTATATGTTGATTATTTTTCCTACAAGACATAAAATCAAGTGTTATGTTAGAACATACATAATCATTTAAATCACAACAATATACCAATCATAACAAGATACCATAATCATCCTCTCTATCATTGAGGTTTCAATCACACATGGGTATTATAATCATCCTCCCTCTCATGGAGCTGTCAATTAAAAAACTAAGCTTCTCTCGAAGAGCTGCATTGTCTCAATGAATGGAAATATCACAGTACAAACCATACGTATTTGGGATTATCTATCATCATATTGTATCCATGTCTTAGCCAGATAATGCTTGGACAAATCTCTAAGGAGCTTCTACATCATCCCTCATAGCTAGCCTTGCTAGCAGCATTGTTCTCGACCTCGGTCGTACTATGGACCTCTCGTCCAAGATATCATGGCATATCTCATACTAAGGTAGCATCCAAGTGTGATTATCAATACTAATCCCAAACGTCATCAGTTCATTCATGTAGCTACATATCATGGGAGAAATATCTCAAACTTTAAGAGTAAAACAAATAAAATATATTTGGTGGAAATTATGAGTGAAGTAGCTCAATCATGAGTTTAGTCATGTTCTATACACATCATTTACAGATGTATGTTCAAAATGGAACATCAATGCTTCAACTAACATATGATATGTCACGTTCAATCAACATTTGAACTTTAAATCGGAGTGTCCAAGGATTTACATTACACAAAGACATTTCAACAATCTTGCAATATGGAATTTCTTTCCCAAATTCGAGAAATCAATTCATCATGCCATGATACATCATTACGATATTCAAAATCCATCTCCCTCTTATATTTTCAAAGGCTCATCAGCTGTCAAGGATGCACTATCATTATGTATAATCAAAATCAAGGGCATACCTTGGAACTCATTATCATGACTTCACTAGATAAATGTCAAATATAGAAAAATCTGGATTGAGGATCTTGAATCACGCAACTATATCAATGAGTATAATGCCTTACCATTCCAACATAACCGACCTTACACAAATCAAGGTTGTGTCAACAAAATCAGCTCATCAAAGTTTAGAAGCAATTCAAAAACTATTATCAAAGACATTGATTTAATAGTATCAATTCTTTCAACCAGTGACAGGTAGAGCACATATCAAGTCTCGAATTCATTTACTATCAAGCCATCAAGTTTGTCATTTAAAATGACATTACGGGTCATTTTCTTCACTATATGGAAGTGCATACACATCAAGTTTAAGTCGTGCATGTTCATACTAAGTCACAACAACCATTGTGCTAGGAACAAGGAGGCCAATACAGAACCATACTTCTGTATACTCATAAATGACACTGAAGGTCACTATGCCCACATAGCATTGTCATCCAGTAAAATCAACTATCACCAGATCAAATCACATCAAATCCAAATGTACGATCATGGTATGATCTATAATTATATACATATCTCTATCATTAAGCATCATGCCAAAATTATCAATATCAATCAACGAAAACATGTAGCAAAATCCTCAAACCTAATGACATATCCATATTAATGTCTTGATCACATGTAAACACAATTTTTGTTCAAACATATGAAATTCCCCTGCTGACAGATCTTACTGGCATCTACAATGTATCTGTAGAGCTGACATCTTCTAAGTGACCATATGATTTCATGCTCAATTCTATAAATTGCATAAATCAGTTTACAATGGAAAGACAAATAATAGATCCATGGATTCAGAATATAGACTGAATTCATTGTACATAACTTCAGTTATGTGCTTATCAGGCATAGTCACGTCTATTAGCCTTCCTTTCTGAGAATGAGGCTCAAACCTCTGTTGTAGATCAACAATTCCAAACACTCATAAATCATATTTCAATAAAAAATACACTGGAAACATGAGTAAGAATATTTTAGGAGAGAGATTCTTCCTCTAAATGAGAATCCACTTCGTTCATTTCATCAACATGTCTTTCATAGAGTCATGCAACAAAAAATCTGTTAGATCATAAACACATATCTATCATGATCATCAACATCATGTCATCAGTCTTCCATCAAGGGTTGGACTTGAACGATCAAGGTTGCAGGCTGATGTGACAACACAATCTTATGATGCCAATAACAATACATCAAGTTAGAGAATTTATTTCAATGCATGCTATAACCGTAGATAGTCAAAGATACGAAACCTCAATCTCATAGACATACCTCTATCATCACAGTTTCCAATACCATGCATATAATAATCAATAAGATCAAGCTAGATTATTCAACATACCAACAAAGTTCAATCACTCTTTTTCCATGAGCTTTCATCAGGCTTATCGCAAGAATGATCAACACCATATAAATGAGGTAACCTTCTATAAGAGATCCAATAGATCTTATGCATATCAAGAGTCAAGAGTATCATCCATTAAAGTCAAGACCGTGATATAAAAAACAATAGGTGTTATAAAATCATCAATATATGCCACTATATCCTAGATTAGCAATAAGTAGCCTTGCAGAATAAAGATCAAAACATTCACTACCAAGTGCACCATTTCATCATAGGAAACATAAAACCCAATCACTATTATATGCATGCAAGAGCCATCTGAGAAGTATAAATTATCAATATACCATAGGGCTTACCTATCCATCCACTGTTATAGCTTAAACATACGATTAAAATTATATACCATGCATACCTAGCGATATTAGCTATGCACCTTCACATAGGCAGCTTGTAGTGCTCAAGTGCATATTTACCTTTTCTAGATCTAGCCATCTTTACCATTTCCAGATCTAACCATCTTTCCTGCATTTCCAAAGATACTAAAGATGGATCCACTCATCACATCTCATCACGGAGGTTAGAAATATTCAGGTGCTCAAATATACATTCAGGAAGTAACGACTAGAAACAATAATCATAGAAATAAGATCCATAAGTGTAAATAAGAGTAAGTTTATAAGTCAAGAAATACTTATCTTCAATGAGAGATGATACTCCCCCTCTCTAACTAACCTTCAATATCCATCCATAGTCAATAAAACATTGTTTCCTTTAATCATTAACTTTATCAATAATCAAGTCATCTGTCAACTCAATCTCAAGATTTTACCATAAACCAGGGTGTCTCTCAAACCCTTATGCACTAACTTTGCCAGTTTTTTCTTCATACCCTGGAATTATTTTAGGTCTCTACCATCCTCTACTTGCTTCCATAAAAGTGTCTCCTTGAGGATGATCTCCACTTCTTTTCTTTAACCAACTCTGATACCATGTTAATTTTTCATAGAGTGACATTGTTCTTTAATTTGATAGTTACATTTCTTCAATAACATGTTAAGTTCACCCTAAATAATTATACCATTGTAAATATGTATATTATTAACCATCCAAACATGAAAATATGTAGAAATAAAAATACCAACAGCATGATCATGTAAGAAGCGGAAAGTAAAATATCAAAGGAAGAGAAGCATAAATGCATAGAGACACCAGGATTGGTCCGAGACCAGGGCAAAAGCCACTATGGGGAAAACCCTTGCAAATTATTCTTCTTAGATCGTCATCAAATGATTCAGCAACAAGACTACAATGATCCATAGATACATATAATTTTTAGGCAGAAAAAAACTAGAATACACATAATAAAACCATAACCATACTTTTGCTTGAAGGAGCCTCAGTCTGAGAACTGAAATGCACTGACATTGGCTGTAGAAAACTGATGAATATGGTTGATAATGAATGAGGACTATAGATACATCTTGCAGCGGAAAAAAAAAGAAAGATATGATCTACAAATTAGCAAATCTATAATACCAAAACAAAGATTTGATAGATCACCAAGTGATCTCAACTCTGAAGTCCTAGATCTAAATCTAGGAGACTTTCAATGATTTTTCTGACACAACTGTGACTGAACGAATGATGTATGGAAGCACTGTGCAAAAAAAATAAGGTGACCCAATTCAGATATGCTCAAACAATCTCTTGGTCACGGCTTTAACATGCTCTGCTCGTGGCTCTAGGGTCCTTGGCAACTACCAGGACACTTTGTGCCCATGACTCTGCTTCAGATAAAATCGATCTGTTCTCAAGAGCTTGGCGGTGCCCTTCAGAAGATCTTCTTGTGTTTCTGGGGTCCTTGTCCATGGGAATAACACATCCATCCCTCGACTCTACTCACTTGGGCTGCTACCTCAACATTTCTTGCCCACGGCTCTGGCCCAATAAATTCAGATCTATTGTGAGTCTCTATCTGTGATCTTGATCCACTACGCAAGCCTCTCCTAGCATACCTGTTCAATCCAGAAACATAAAATACGACCTATAACCAAAATAGCATGAATAAGATGTCATGAGATAATGTGTGCAAATGAACTTGGGGTTGCTTCTATTTATAACTTTGTGAGGGACCACTTGGGGCTTTGACTAAATCAGCATGAAGTTAAGCCAACCCATAATATAATTCATAACTTAAATTCTTCTTAACTGATTGGGGTGATATATAGGTCGATTTTGATCCTCTTGAAAAGAGGAATATAATTAAATTATTATCGCAATCATTTTATTTTTCTAATGTGGAATTTGACCCTAGTTGAAAAAATTAACACACCATGCTTGCTCGGAAACCAAACACGGTCTCATGCAGAAGATATCCTACAACAACAAAATAAAAACAATGAAAAAAGAGGAAAAGAGAGGAGCGTAAATCAAATCAAAGAAAAACAAAACAACAACAGAAAAAAAACCACTAATCCTACTCCTAACCTAATCATAGAATAGGCCAGACCTACATGAAATGGAACTTCAAGTGTAGCCACCAACGCATTGGCTGGCCTATGTAAGTGATGGAATGCATATCAAGAAATATATTCAGGCATTACATCAAACAAAAAATATAAGGTGATACAAGTCAAAGAGTTCAAAGTTTGAAAGTGCACATAGAAATGTATGAACAAAATACACATGGAAGAAATTCTGCAGATGCATTCTTGTGGTCAAACACACTGTGACTTGAAGACATGCAAGAACAAAATTTCAAACTACGGAAACAAGCAAGCATAAAGAAAGAGGAAAACTTTCCTTTTGCGATAGTGCTCACCACATATGACTCGTCCAATGACTGAGTGATAGGATCTTGCAATATAAGTGAAGGATGTGAAAATTGTAAAAGAGATTGATTTTCAATATGTAAGACAAAGTGATGAGGATCCCTGAAAGATTCAACATTTTTCTAATTGGAAGTGGAACTAACCTCAAGACTACAAGAACCTGACATAACCACCAGCTCAAGTTGAAGTGCCTCGACAACTTGTTGAAGTTCCAACTCATCATAATACGGATCACCGAAGCTCAGTGGCTTAGAAATATCAACAACGAGAAAATCAAAATCGTGACCAAATGAATCAATTAAAATATCTTGACAACCATGATTAGAAAGTTCAAGATAAAAAATAGAGGCATCCTCATTATCTAACGAATTGTAAAGAGGGAAATATGAAAACAAGAAATTTCACCCTATATATCTTCAGAATCATGATATCAGAGTTTTGGAAGACCGGGAAGAGAAAATATTTCCTCTCTACATTTAGATGAAAAATGACATTCCATGTGTTCTGAGAATGATCGAAAATATTAGGATCCTCAAAAGGTACTTCTTCGCAATATTCAACAGGAATGAAAGAACCATGGAAAATGTCAAGGTAATGTGGGAGAGGTGCAGAAGGAAAAAAATTATCCTTCATTGCAAATTCTTTTTCAGATGTGGACTCCCACACATAATCATCGTAATTGATATCGAAAGTTGGCTACTCAACACCAATTCCATCTAAAATGTGATCCTCATGAAAATAAAAAGAAATATTTGAAATAGGTGAACACAACAACTCACAATCCAGAGGACCAAATGAAACAAAGGATGGAGGACAAGGGGATAACACTTCATAGAAACCATTATATTTGCAGTCCAACCCTGTGCTAAAATTCTGTGGGAGATGGCAGAATTTGATGGTAGAATAATTAATGGATTCTCAAACTCTCCCACCTCAACATGCGAAACTGGATCTATTTGATAATAAGGGGACAAAAGGTCACTTGGAATAGAAAATTATTCCGTCGCAGATTTAGAAGCTCTAATATTGAGGTATGTTGGGATACTTTCGAAAGATTCATGTTCATTCAGAAATTGGAATCTCTCTAATAATAAATGCCAATTAACTTCATCTTCAGGAAACTGAAAGAAAATATGAATGAAGCAATCATGAAAATCCTCAAGAGATTCATCAAGTTCTTTTCGCAATCACAAAATTTTCTTACATGGGGATTTATGATAAAACACATCAAAAGTGCATAACAGTTTTGTGGCAAGATGTTAGAAATAGTGTATGGAGGCATCAGGAAATGTGTTACACAATTCTATTACGTGCCCTTTGAACGCGAGAATGAACAACCTACAAGAAACATCCTCGCAGTGGATGTTGTGTTTCGTGAAAAAATAAAGAAAATGAGTGGTGTAGTTGGAGAAGGTTGTTTCACCCTCGCCATTTAATTTTAGATTTGACAAGTCATCAATAATTTGCACCAACACTTTCAGATTTGTAGATCTAGAAAAACAAGTTCGGGTTATGATTTGGGGGGAAGTCATAAATGAGTGCAGAAATTCAAACAGACTTCATGGGCTCAACTTGTCATTTGGCCCTCCTTCTAGCGCCATAATTTTTTACAGTGCTAGACCTGCCAATATCCAGGGGATTTCCATGATATGAAGTCCCAATTAGACCTCCCACCATTTGGTGTAGGAGTCCCATCTGGATCTACAGGCTAGTTTTCGATGCAGTGGGTGTTAATGATATTCCTTGGATGCAAATACGCATAGAGTGATGTATGGTGACCTTGGTGAGAGAAAGTGTGTGACCCTGTAGAAAATCAAGTGTGATGCATGAAGTTTTCCAACAGACAAAGGGAAAAGAAGTGAGCCCTTTAGAAGGCTATAATAGTACGCAACTTGAAAGGAACACACGAGCTTGAATGACATCACATGCTAATATGTAAAATTGTTCACAATTTAACAGTGATGAGATAATAAAACAAGACACATTAAACAAGATTCATACCAATGCAAAAGAAATTTTTCATAAGCATAAGTGTAAGTTAAATAACATACATTGCAAATGAAACAAATATTCCTACTATATTCACAACATATGCATGAAACCATGTCAGCTCTGATATTTTATTAAAAGTGAAATTTCCAATCATACATACACCATTGACGAATCACTATCCCCAATATTGTAACATGAAGTCAACAACACCTTCTCCTCCAAAGAAGTTTACTCCCTCTACGCTAAGGAGAAGCCAAGCTTCTCATAAACCTCCCAAACTCTTTCTAAGCCTAAGATTAGCCAAAAGTTGGGCTCCCAAAATCCCTTTGCATGAGTTATGATGATATATTTATAACAAAAGGGGGTGACTCTTCACATTCCCATTTGTTACTCTTGGACTCCCCTCATGACTCTTCAAATTCGTTACAAAATGACTCAGTACATTACATCATGACTCTTCACATTTCAATATTGGCACTTGGAATTCCACTTTACAATTAATATCAAATAATATTACATTTTATACTCATATCCATATGAGACAAAATAGGGTAGAGAGAATTTGACATCCTAAAAAGACAAAACACTACGATGCTTGAGTTTCATGAAACTCTGGCTAACCAACCTCCACTTGATTCTTTTCAATCACATATCAGTGTCAAGCTTGGTCAAATGCGATGAAATGCCTAAACTGCGTGATGGTGTCTGGATGGAAGAAGACTCTAGCCTCCATAGGATCCAGGTACAATGATTTGGAACCAATGTGAACTTCCTTCAGTAGCATGAGAAACATTGTTATAATTAAGACAGTACCACCGATGTAGTTTGAAATGTTTTGTATTTTCAACTCCAAATATCCCTTGGTGGAAATATATATTAGTTGCTCCAAATAATCTTTGATATCCTTCCTGACCTATTTCATGCGTTTGGTTTTAGTGAGCGAGCCAACTGAAGGGATCCTATGTATGTTCACCAAGAAATCCAAACAACTGTATAACCGTACATATGAGGCATGAATGCTATCAATGAACGAGATGAGTTTCTTGTTGTTCTAAATCAACATTGGAATTCTTTATTTCTCCATTTTTTCCTTTGGCTTCATTTTCTTTCCCAAGTCAAGAGGTTCCCCTTTGTATCACATTGACGATTCTTAGACAGAGGTGATGGCAACTTGTACATTCCTGAGAGTTTTGAAAAATTATTTACTCTGCTGCTACAAGCCATGAAATTAGACAACTGCCTTATGTACAGTCACAAGCTCCTCATATAGGTTCCACATGGTATCTCCAATTGTTGATACTTCACTAAGTATCGTTGCTCTCATCTCCTCCAAGTAGACTTGTGCGGAAGTTGATTTCTAAGCTGCTACATGAAGTTGTTTTACCTCTTTCCTAGAACCCTGTAAATCTTGTGCTAATTTCTTATTCTCGACCATCAAATACTAAGTGTTTGATCTTTCCGCACCTGTGAAGGCCAAGTTGGATTCAAAAATGGAATTAGGATTCCTCCTGGTGTCCACCATTATCACCCTTTATCTAATGAATGTAGGAAATGTGAGGTCATCCAGCAAGTGCTTCTTACACGCTTGTATAATATTCCTCTGAAATTCATCATACGAAAGATTGTATGTGTCCATAATTGTATCATCATCAAGAATAACAACTTCCTCTTCCTTGCTTGAAGCTAACTCTACTGCTGGAGGAAGTGGAGAATTAATGGTGACATGTTTTGCAGTCAACATTAGGTCGACACCACGATTTTGTGGCTCTAATACCTCCTCCATGTCCACAATCTCAATCGATTCTTCAATCTGTTGAGCAAGCTCCTGATTTTGCATTTTTCCTCTCTCCTCCTCTGTTGTTGGTCGGTTTATTCTTGCTCTTCAAATTTCTTCTGTGTAATTTATTATGCTATTGCACATTTCCTTTCTTCTTCTTCCTTCTTCTGCTTCTCTTCTTCTTCTTGCTTCTTCTTTTCTTCCTACATTCTCATTTGTTGCTCTTCTCTCTTCCTTCATTCTTCTCTCTGCATCCTTTATTTCCTCTTTTCCTGAATTGCTAAATCCGCTTCCATAATAAGTGGATCCACATTCATCTTGCACATTATTTCTATTTATAACTTTGTGAGGGACCACTTGGGGCTTTGACTAAATCTGCATGCAGTTAGGCCAACCCATAAAATAATATAATAATTCATAACTTAGCTTCTTCTTAACCGATTGGGGTGATATATAGGTCGATTTTGATCCTCTCGAAAAGAGGAATATAATTAAATTATTATCACAATCATTTGAGTTTTCCAATGTGTAATTTGACCCTTTTTGAAAAAATTAACATGCCATGTTTTCTCGAAAACCAAACACGATCTCATGCGGAAGCTATCCTACAATAGAAAAAGAAAAACAATGAAAAGAAAGGAAAAGGGAGGACCATAAATAAAATAAAATAAAATAAAACAACAATGGAAAAGAAACCACTACTCCTACTCCTAACGTAATCATAGAATAGGCCATACCTACATGAAATGGAAATTCAAGTGTAGCCACCAGTGCATTGGCTGGCCTAAGTGAGGGAATGCATATCAAGAAATATATTTAGGCATTACATCAAACAAAAAACATAAGGCAATACAAATCAAAGCGTTCAAATTTTGAAAGTGCGAGTAGAAATGCATGAATGAAACACACATGGAAAACATTCTGCAGATGCATTCTCATGTTCAAACACACTATGATTCGAATACATGCAAGTGTTATTGCCTAAATATACCTCAGGCTGAAGGAAGGTAGAGTTCAGGGTAACATCAAACCACGCTCAGTCTGGTAGCTAGCCCCACCAGATCAGGAGAGGGCTCTCTCCAGGTCAATCTCAGCAAAGATAATCAATAGGGCTTGAGATGACTTGAAATAAAGGCTGATTTTAGGCTAGGTATATATGTGAAAGAGTTTGATTTGATTTTGGGGGTTTTTGTTGGAATCAAAGGGAAAGGCAGTTTTGGGTCCGGGGATGAGGCCTAGTTTTTGCAGAGTTCTGAATAGGGCAAGGAAGGAAATTGTTTTGATGCTTTGGAATGAATGAATGGATAGTTCAGACCAGTGAGGAGCTGAAGAGGGCAAGAGGCTTTCAAGAATCCTCTTCAAACAGATGAAAACATGGAAAATTAAACAAAACTCAAGGCAGAGCAAAGAAATCTAATGAATTCCACCTTTATCACTCATTTGTTTAATTTAAGAAGAAAATAGGAAGGGAAATGGTACACATAAAACATCACTAAACTTACAATCACTGAGAGAAACACACCATCAAAACATAGAGCCACATGGATCCCAAAGAGTGCTGCAAACTCTAGTCTATTCCTTTGCCAAAATTGCAGAGATGAAATGTACAATGAAGTGCCAAGCAATCCAAAGTGTCCAACCTCTGAAAATGACAGAGAAAATACAAGATATAGACAAGCCTAACTCATTCCCATGCCTCTAAGGGTCGAGATCACTAGTTTAGGAGCTATTTCAACAAGATATAAACTAAGAACTGGAAAACAGGCAATGGAACAACTTGCCTCTATAAGATAGGAAACTGATTCATTCAGTTACATTTCACTTTTTGGTGAATGAATCTACTTGCATGAGTAAAAATGTGCCAAAATTACATAAAAGCCATGTAATTACATCAAGTTACATCAAGAGTTTCACATTTAGAGATAAAAAAGTCAAACTGGCCAAAACTAGGCGAAAATCTGAGTTGCTGAGTGAAAAAGGAGCCAAAATTCCCAATGCGCCGCGCCTGAAATCTCTATGCGTCATGCCACTTTGAGGCTGATTTTGAGGGCCTTCCTAGAGTCCAAATTGAGTGCAGGATATCTCGTTGGAAATCTCTACATGTCTACTTTCCAACCCAAGTGGAATTTCTGAATTTTGTTTCCATTTGCCCCTCCAAAAATCAAATCTCCCAACACTGCTTCCCGTGTGTCCAAAAAGTGGCAGAAAGGCCATTTTTAAGGTGTTTTTGACCCTTCAGGCAACCCAAAACTTGTCAAAATCTTTAGGTAATGGGTAGGCATGCATAAAATTTCATGAAAAATCCATAAATGCAAAGTTTTCTTCAAGAGGAGCTTCCAATTATAAGCGCGCGCCAAGTGGCGCTACGTGTCGGGCGGAAAAATCTGTGTTAAGGCCCAAAAAAATCAAAAATGACAAAAAGTTTCCCAAATTTCTTGAAATTTGGGCTAAATTTCCACCATCAAGCGCTATGCTGAGCCAAAGAAGCTTCAGCCAAAATTTGGAGTCTATCATGCCTTTTGCGACGCTTTAATGCCCTCTTTAACTTTTCCTTCATGTTTTTGAGCGCCATGGATGAGTGGGACTGATGAGGGGAGGGTTTGATGCTAGTTGTATGATTTTATGGAATGAAAGGGTTTAGGGGATGATATCTAGGGTTTGGGATGGAAATTAGGGTTTGGGGATATTTAACTAGGATTTAGGGCTAGTTGATTAGGGATATGGGAAATGTGGAATGGGTAGATGAGAATGTAAAGAGAGGGAGAAAATGATTGAGGGAATGAAGGAGTGAGGGAGTGATAAATGGCTAGGAGTGGAATTGGCAGTGAAACAGGCAATTTTCAAACCCTATGCAACTGCTTTTGGCAAGAAATGTAAAGAGGTAGGGTTTTCATTTTTTCTCATTAAATCACCATAAGCACCAAGAGAAATTCATTCATTGGTCATGGAGGGATGTTAACTTATTTTGGAAATGAATAATTTAGAAATTTTAGAGCTTTGTTGGAATATTTTAATGGATTTCAAGCTTTTTAGCCCAATGCATAGCGCCATCTCAATGCGTAGCGCCAGTTACAAAATTACACTGCAAACCACTGCCTAATGCATAGCACCGTTTTGCAGGAGGATTTTGGAGGCCTTCCCGATGTCCAAATTGGGTGAAGGATAGCTCGTTGGAAATATTATTGAGTCTACTTTCCAACTGAACTAGAATTTTTCAATTTGGAGTTCATTTACACTATCAAAAATCAAATCTCCCAAGACTGGTCAAAATGTGCAAAATGAGGCTGCCTCAAGGCAGAGTGTTGTTGCAGTCAACTTTTGAAGGTCTTCCTCAACTCCAAATTGAGCTCATCATAGCTCATTAGAAATATATTTGTGTCTAATTAGAATTTGACTCATCAATAAAGTCATTTGTCCAACCAAGCTAGGAGAAAGCTTGATTTTACCAAGGTCACTTCAGAGGTGCATCAATTCTCCTGAGGAAAATATATTTTTGACATTTCTCTAAAACCATGGCACCTGTGTAAAACGTGAAGGAGGTTTTTCTTCCTTGGCATATTTTGGACAAAAAAATCTCTCCGTTTTCCAAAATTCATCTTTTATTTCTCATAAACATCATTGGAGTAAAACCTATCCCGATGTGTGGAACAAGGGATTTGTCGAAATGAAGCGAAATGAAGGGGATAATGGGCTTCTAAATTCTTGAGAAAATTTTGGGAATTAGGGAGGGATGTTAGGAAGTAGGGGAAAGTGGAATTTCAGATATTTAGTGAGGGGAAGGGGTCAAAAAGTGAAAATTACAGGCCTAGCCTAGAAAATTGCCAAGTTATAGCTAGAAACTAAGGTTTGTGCGAAAATGAGGAATTTTGGGGATCTCAGTGATGGGAAGTGTTTAATAAGGTACATTAAGGATATGGGAAGGTGTATGAATACAATTTTTGCTGATGATTTGACCATCCAAGAGAAATTACCTCCAAAACCCTAAGAGAGGGAAATGAACCTTACCTAGGCACAACTGAAGAATGAACAAGGTGTAAAATGACCCATTGGAACCTGACATGATGATGAAAACCCTCTGAATGATGGTACACTCAGATGAATGGTGACAAAGACTGACATTTGGACAACTTTGAAAAGAGTGAAAACAAACCCTAGACCTAATACCTAGTGACCAAATTTTACTTGAAGACTCACTGAAATGACAAAATTTGACCTTGACACCTTAAAATCACCTTGTAAGAGAATGTGTGATCACTGGAGGAAGGCTACAAAGACTGACACTAACATTGGCTCCAATGGGGATGGTATCTCCTTGGAGGTACCAAGAACTACATATCTTTGGAAAGCAGACAGTGCCTTCATCCATTGGGCAATGGAGTCAAAAACTCAAGCTCAAATGCATGACTGAAAACTGATGACTTGACGACACAAATTGACTCTCACTCAACTAAAAACTGACTAGATACTTAAATAAAACCAACAAACTAGAAATATGCTCAATATGAAGCTTATTCAATACAACCTACTCTAGTTGTTCCATTCATCACCTGATCAAGTGAAATGAAACAACCAATGCAACCATGTAAGCATTCCGGCGACTGTTTCGATTCTCTGCAAGTGCTCGCTTTTGAACAACAAGAGAGAACTAGTGAGAGGCAACTCCCATGAAAACTTGTGAATAGATCTGTTGAACACTATGGATTCTCTATCAGCCTCCAAAAACACTGCATAGGGATCTTGAAGTTCATGCACACTGGGACTTAACTCATCCAATGGATTACTTTTCTTCTCCTCATACCATGAATGCAAACTTTGATCTGAGCTTTGTGACGAGGCTCCTGCTAAAAATGACAAAGAGACCGGCTGCCAGATCAAGTTTGTCTCAGTACACGTTTCAAGCTCACATATAGTCAATAGGGAAGGACTTTGATTGTAGACATCATCCAACACATCAGCTATTGGATCATGAAAAACTTGAAAAGACTGCTGCAACCTATTTTCTATTGGTTCCGATGAGATTACATGATTTCCTACGGGCTGCTCATTTGAAGATTTACTATGCAATTTACCCTTCAAAAACTGAAATGATTCAAAACAAAATGGTACGGAATCATCTTGTATCATTTGAGCATATGTGCCAGTTTCCATGTCTTCATCTGCAACTTGACAATCAATGGCATTCGGGGGCTGCAAATCTGGATATGGGAAGTCTTGAACAAGGTTTTTATTACCCTCAAGATGGTCCAAATCAAGACTTGTTGACAGTTGATTTCTGATTGCATGGAAGTTATCTCTGATGAACTGAAACGAATCAAAACAAAAATGCAAAGATCCTTCACTTACCTCAAAATTTGCTGCACTTTCCTCGTCATTTTCATAGCTGATATGCATCGATTGATCACTGTACTCAAGCTGCTGAAAGTGAACTTCCTCCTTCCACAAACTAGCTGCTGATTTGTTTGCAAGATTAGCTTCTATTTGGAGAACATAATCATCATCATACTGATCAAACTGAGGCAAATAATCAGTATAAAACACATCATCAAGCATACATGTCAAATCAACAGATCTCTCTTCTCCAAGATGATCTACAAAAGAATCATTATCAGATCTATGACAACTGGGATAAGAAACAAAATGTTTTGGATCAACAACTTGTTCTTCTTCAATCAGCGAGCCATGGGTTTGAACATTATACTCATTCCTTGTGGTGATCTTTTGCATCATCTCTTACACTGCACTTACCAACATGTCAAGATTTACCTCTAGAGATGTCGTTTTCTCTGGATCTATGTTTTTCATCTCTTCTTCCTTCAACCTTGCCCTTCGAATCCGCAAATGAGCCTCTACATTTATTGCATTTTTTTTCATCTCTTCAAGTGTTGCAAGATTCCTTTCTCTCAGCTGAAACTCCATTTCCGGATCAAAGGCACCCAGGTAGTGAAAGAGAGCAGATCCAGGAGGAGATCTTATATCTACTGGCATCGAATAATAAACTTGGTTAAATCTAGCAGAAAACTGTTGTACTGTCTCACCTGGCTATCTTTTCAGCTGGTTATACTCTTCTATAATCAAGAAAGAGTTCTGTCTGACCACCCACATGTCGAGGAAAAATTTGACGAACTGCTGGAAATCTGAGATGCTCGCATCAGGCAGGGATTTGAACCAAATCTTGACTTTGCCTTGCAAAGAAAGAGAAAAAAGCCTAATACTGACATCCTCTTCATCAACTTCAAAAAGGTCAAGAAATGACTCAAAATTCAGAACATGTCTCTCAGCAGTGATGTTGTCGCGTTCACCGTCAAATCTTGGTAGATATAGGTCATGATTTTTAGGGAAAGCATGGGATATAGGAGGTAAAATCAGAGGCTTGTATCGATCTAGAATTTTACATGGTATAGGGGTATGTACAAATGCTGCAGAATCAGTCCTGGTCTCTTGAGGCTCATCAGTTTGAAGATGGTCATCACAAGATTCAGAAGAAAGGTCTTTATCAAGCTCAAAGGCATGAAAATCTTTGGTATTTACAATCTTCAAAGGGAAAGAGTCAAATGCAGGCCGAGGATCTTTTCTCAAATACAATATACTTTGCAAAGCCTTCTTGACATTATCGGAAAAAGAGAAGAAATAATTTATGACAAAGAACAAAATGCCTTGGATGAAATTTCAACTTGAATACCTGATCTTTCCATATTGTCCTTTCATATCTCTGCTGATCAGGTTCATCCTCCAATGGAGTCCTTGGATCTAATCTCGAAACTGATTTAGAGTCACCAGGTGAATGATTTTAGCCTTGCGGTGTCTGATCATTGTCCACCATCGATAATCAGAACTGAACTTGATTAGATTTTATTGAGGAAACCAGATGTGCAGTTCATAAACTAGACCGGAGATTGACTGAAGCAACATTCATCTACTTTCGCTAATGCAAAACAAGAGCGTTTCGAAGGCTACCTGGCTAACTTTAGGCTCCGTCTATAGTTTATAAAACAAACAAAAAAAATTTCTTCCCCAGTATGGTCGCCACTATGTTATTTCCTAAATCTACCTCAAGCTGAAGGAAGGCAAAGTTCAGGGTAACATCAAACCACGCTCAGTCTGGTAGCTAGCCCTACCAGATCAGAAGAGGGCTCTCTCCGGGTCAATCTTAGCAAAGATAATCAATAGGGCTTGATATGACTTGAATAAAGGCTGATTTTAGGCTAGGTATATATGTGAAAGAGTCTGATTTGATTTTGGGGGTTTTTGTTGGAATCAAAGGGAAAGGCAATTTTGGGTCCGGGGATGAGGCCTAGTTTTTGCAGAGTTCTGAATGGGGCAAGGAAGGCAATTGTTTTGATGCTTTGGATTGAATGAATGGATAGTTCAGACCCGTGAGGAGATGAATAGGGCAAGAGGCTTTCAAGAATCCTCTTCAAACATATGAAAGCATGAAAAATTAAACAAAACTCAAGGCGGAGAAAAGCAATCTAATGAATTCCACCTTTATCACTCATTTGTTTAATTTAAGAAGAAAATAGGAAGGGAAATGGTACACATCAAACATCAGTAAACTTACAATCACTGAGAGAAACACACCATCAAAAAATAGAACCACATGGATCCCAAAGAGTGTTTCAAACCCTAGTCTATTCCTTTGCCAAAATTGCAGAGATGAAATGTACAATGAAGTGCCAAGCAATCCCAAGTGTCCAACCTCTGAAAATGACTGAGAAAATACAAGATATAGATAAGCCTAACTCATTCCCATGCCTCTAGGGGTCAAGCTCACTATTTTAGGAGTTGTTTCAACAAGATCTAAACTAAGAACTGGAAAATAGGCAATGGAACAGCTTGCCTCTATAAGATAGGAAACTGATTCATTCAGTTACATTTCACTTTTTGGTGAATGAATCTACTTGCATGAGTAAAAATGTGCCAAAATTACATCAAAGCCATGGAATTACATCAATTTACATCAAGAGTTTCACATTTGGAAATAAAAAAGTCAAACTAGCCAAAACTAGGCGAAAATCTGAGCTGCTGAGTGAAAAAGGAGCCAAAATTCCCAATGTGCCGCGCCTAAAATCTCTATGTATCGCGCCACTTTGAGGATGATTTTAAGGGCCTTCCCGGAGTCAAAATTGAGTGCAGGATAGCTCGTTGTAAATATATTCCTGTATACTTTCCAACCCAAGTGGAATTTCTGAATTTGGTTTCCATTTACCCCTCCAAAAATCAAATCTCCCAACACTGCTTCCTGTGTGTCCAAAAAGTGGCAAAAAGGCCATTTTTAAGGTGTTTTTGACCCTTCAGGCAAACCAAAACTTGTCAAAATATTTAGGTAATGGGTAGGCATGCATAAATTTTCATGAAAAATCCAGAAATGGAAAGTTTTCTTCAAGAGGAGCTGCCAATTATAAGCGCGCGCCAAGTGGCGCTACGCGTCGGGCGGAAAAATCTGTGTTAAGGCCAAAAAAATTCAAAATTGACAAAAAATTTCCCAAATTTCTTGAAATTTGGGCTAAATTTCCACCATCAAGCGCTATGTTGAGCCAAAGAAGCTTCGACCAAAATTTGGAGTCTATCATGCCTTTTGCGACGCTTTAATGCCCTCTTTAACTTTGCCTTCATGTTTTTGAGCGCCATGGATGAGTGGGACTGATCAGGGGAGGGTTTGATGCTAGTTGTATGATTTTATGGAATGAAAGGGTTTAGGGGATGATATCTAGGTTTTGGGATGGAAATTAGGGTTTGGGGATATTTAACTAGGATTTGGGATAGTGGGATTAGGGATTTAGGGCTAGTTGATTAGGGATATGGGAAATGTGGAATGGGTAGATGAGAATGTAAAGAGAGGGAGAAAATGATTGAGGGAATGAAGGAGTGAGGGAGTGATAAATGGCTAGGAGTGGAATTAGCAGCAAGAAATACAACTCATAAACCCTATGCAATTGTTTTTTGACAAAAAATGCAAGGAGGTAGGGTTTTAATTTTTATCCATTAAATCACCATAAGCACCATGAGAAATTCATTCATTGGTCATGGAGGGATGTTAACTTACTTGGGAAATGAATAATTTAGCAATTTGAGAGTCTTTGGAGGAAAATTTGAATGGATTTCAGGCTTTTTAGCCCAATGCGCCGTGCCAGCTCAATGCGTCGCGCCAGTTCATTTTTTACACTGTAGAGGGCTGCCCAATGCGTAGCGCCTTTTTGCAGGAGGCTTTTGGAGACCTTCCCGATGTCCAAATTGGGCGCAGGATAGCTCGTTGGAAAGCTTATTGAGTCTACTTTCCAACCCAACTGGAATTTTTCAATTTGGAGTTCATTTGCCTTGTCAAAAATCAAATCTCTCAAGACTGGTCAAAATGTGCAAAATGAGGCTGCCTCAAGGCAGAGTGCTGTTGCAGTCAATTTTTGAAGGTCTTCCTCAACTCCAAATTGAGCTCATGATAGCTCATTGGAAAGATATTTGTGTCTAGTTATCATTTGAATCATCAAGCAAGTCATTTGGCCAACCAAGCTAGGAGAAATCTTGATTTTCCCAAGGTCACTTCAGAGGTGCATCAATTCTCCTGAGGTGACTGTATCTTTGACGTTTCTCTAAAACCATGACACCTGTGTAAAAAGTGAAGTAGGTTTTTCTTCCTTGGCCTATTATGGACAAAAACCTCTCTTAGTTTTCCCAAATTCATCTTTTCTTGCTCAAAAACATCATTGGAGTAAAACCTATCCCGATGTGTGGAACAAGGGATTTGTCGAAATGAAGCGAAATGAAGGGGATAAGGGGCTTCTAAATTCTTGAGGAAATTTTGGGAAGTAGGGAGGGATGTTAGGAAGTAGGGGAAAGTGGAATTTTAGAGATTGAGTGAGGGGAAGGGGTCCAAAAGGGAAAAACACAGGCCTAGCCTAGAAAATTGCCAAGTTATAGCAAGAAACTAGGGTTTGTGCGAAAATGAGGAATTTGGGGGATCTCAGTGATGGGAAGTGTTTAATAAAGTAAATTAAGGATAG
The DNA here is from genome assembly GCA_034641835.2 of Pinus albicaulis. Taxonomy (NCBI): domain Eukaryota; kingdom Viridiplantae; phylum Streptophyta; class Pinopsida; order Pinales; family Pinaceae; genus Pinus; species Pinus albicaulis. Next base: position 594,218,548 of record CM076570.1, read on the forward strand.
GGGAAGGTGTATGAACATCAGGATACAATTTTTTCTGATGATTTGACCATCCAAGAGAAATTACCTCCAAAACCCTAGGAGAGGGAAATGAACCTTACCTAGGCACAACTGAAGCATGAACAAGGTGTAAAATGACCCATTGGAACCTGACATGATGATGACAACCCTCTGAATGATGGTACACTCAGATGAATGGTGACAAGGACCGACATTTGGACAACTTTGAAAAGAGTGAAAAAAAACCCTAGACCTAATACTTAGTGACCAAATTTTACTTAAAGACTCACTGAAATGACAAAATTTGACCTTGACACCTTAAAATCACCTTGTAAGACCCTGTTTGATCACTGGAGGAAGGCTACAAATACTGACACTAAAATTGGCTCCAATGGGGATGGTAGCTCCTTGGAGGTGCCAAGAACTACAGATCTTTGGAAAGCAGACAGTGCCTTCATCCATTGGGCAATGGAGTCAAAAACTCAAGCTGAAATGCATGACTGAAAAATAATGACTTGACGACACAAATTGACTCTCACTCAACTAAAAACTGACTCGATACTTAAGTAAAACCAAAAAAATGGAAATATGCTCAATATGAAGCCTATTCAATACAAACTACTCTAGTTGTTCCATTCATCACCTGATCAAGTGAAATGAAACAACCAGTGCAACCATGTAAGCATTTCGGCTGCTGTTTGGATTCTCCGCAAGTGCTCTCTTATGAACAAAAAGAGAGAACTACTGAGAGGAAACTCCCATGAAAACTTGTGAACAGATCCGTCGAATACTATGGATTCTCTATCCGCCTCCAAAAACACTGCATAAGGATCTTGAAGTTCATGCACACTGGGACTTAACTCATCCAATGGATTACTTTTCTTCTCCTCATACCATGAATGCAAAATTTGATCTGAGCTTTGTGACGAGGCTCCTACTGAAAATGACAAAGAGACCGGCTGCCAGATCAATTTTGTATCAGTACATGTTTCAAGCTCACATATATTCAATGGGGAAAGACTTTGATTGCAGACATCATCCAACACATAAACTATTGGATCATGAAAAACTTGAAAAGACTGATGCAACCTATTTTCTATTGGTTCCGATGAGATTACATGATTTCCTACGGGCTGCTCATTTGAAGATTTACTATGCAATTTACCCTTCAAAAACTGAAATGAGTCAAAACAAAATGGTATGGAATCATCTTGTATCATTTGATCATATGTGCGAGCTTCCATGTCTTCATCATCAACTTGAAAATCAATGGCATTCGGGGGCTGTAAATTTGGATATGCGAAGTCTTGAACAAGGTTTTTATTTCCCTCAAGATGGTCCAAATCAAGACTTGTTGACAGTTGATTTCTGATTTCATGGAAGTTATCTTTGATGAACTGAAACGAATAAAAAAAAAAGGCAAAGATCCTTCACTTACTTCAAAATTTGCTGCACTTTCCTCGTCATTGTCATAGCTGATATGCATCGATTGATCACTGTACTCAAGCTGCTGAAAGTGAACTTCCTCCTTCCACAAACTAGCTGTTGATTTGTCTGCAAGATTAGCTTCTGTTTGGAGAACATAATCATCATCATACTGATCAAACTGAGGCAAATCATCAGTATAAAACACATCATCAAGAATACATGTCAAATCAACAGATCTCTCTTCTCCAAGATGATCTACAAAAGAATCATTATCAGATCTATGACAAATGGGATAAGAAACAAAATGTTTTGGATCAGCAACTTGTTCTTCTTCAATCATCGAGCCATGGGTTTGAACATTATACTCATTCCTTGTGGTGATCTTTTGCATCATCTCTTCCACTGCACGTACCAACATGTCAAGCTTTACCTCTAGAGATGTCGATTTCTCCGGATCTATGTTTTTCATCTCTTCTTCCTTCAACCTTTCCCTTCGGATCCGCAAATGAGCCTCTACATTTATTGCATTGTTTTTCATCTCTTCAAGTGTTGCAAGATTCCTTTCTCTCAGTTGAAACTCCATTTCCGGATCAAAGGCACCCGGGTAGTGCAAGAGAGCAGATCCAGGAGGATATCTTATATCTACTGGCATCAAATAATAAAATTGGTTAAATCTAGCAGAAAAATGTTGTACTATCTCCCCTGGCTATATTTTCAGCTGGTTATACTCTTCTATAATCAAGAAAGGGTTTTGTCTGACCACCCACCTATCGAGGAAAATTTTGATGAACTGCTGGAAATATGAGATGCTCGCATCAGGCAGGGATTTGAGCCAACTCTTGACTTTGCCTTGCAAATAAAGAGAAAAAAGCCTAATACTGACATCCTCTTCATCAACTTCAAAAAGGTCAAGAAATGACTCAAAATTCAGAACATGTCTCTCAGCAATGATGTTGTCGCGTTCACCGTCAAATCTTGGTAGATATAGGTCATGATTTTTAGGGAAAGCATGGCATATAGGAGGTAAAATCAGAGGCTTGTATCGATCTGGAATTTTACAAGGTATAGGGGTATGTACAAATGCTGCAAAATCAGTCTTGGTCTCTTGAGGCTCATCAGTTTGAAGATGTTCATCACAAGATTCGGAAGAAAGGTCTTGATCAAGCTCAAAGGCATGCAAATATTTGGTATTTACAATCTTCAAATGGAAAGAGTCAAATGCAGGCCGAGGATATTTTCTCAAATACAATATACTTTGCAAAGACTTCTTGACATTCTCGGGAAAAGAGAAGAAATAATTTATGACAAAGAACAAAATGCCTTGGATGAAATTCCACTTGAATACCTAATCCTTCCATATTGTCCTTTCATGTCTCTGCTGATCAGGTTCATCCTCCAGTGGAGTCCTTGGATCTGATCTCGAAACTGATTTAGAGTCACCAGGTGAATGATTTTAGCCTTGCGATGTCTGATAGTTGTCCACCATCGAAAATCAAATTTGAACTTGATTAGATTTTACTGAGGAAACCAGATGTTCAGTTCATAAACTAGACCGGAGATTGACAGAAGCAACATTCATCTACTTTCGCTAATGCAAAGCAAGAGCGTTTCGAAGGCTACCTGGCTAACTTCAGGCTCCGTGTGTAGTTTATAAAGCAAACAAAAAAAATTTCTTCCCCAGTATGGTTGCCACTATGTTATTACCTAAATCTACCTCAGGCTGAAGGAAGGCAGAGTTCAGGGTAACATCAAACCACGCTCAGTCTAGTAGCTAGCCCTACCAGATCAGGAGAGGGCTCTCTCCGGGTCAATCTCAGCAAAGATAATCAATAGGACTTGAGATGACTTGAAATAAAGTCTGATTTTAGGCTAGGTATATATGTGAGAGAGTTTGATTTGATTTTGGCGGTTTTAGTTGGAATCAAAGGGAAAGGCAGTTTTGGGTCCGATGTTGAGGCCTAGTTTTTGCAGAGTTCTGAATGGGGCAAGGAAGGCAATTGTTTTGATGCTTTGGATTGAATTAATGGATAGTTTAGACTAGTGAGGAGCTGAAGAGGGTAAGAGGCTTTCAATAATCCTCTTCAAACAGATGAAAACATGGAAAATTAAACAAAACTCAAGGCAGAGAAAAGCAATCTAATGAATTCCACCTTTATCACTCATTTGTTTAATTTAAGAAGAAAATAGGAAGGGAAATGGTACACATAAAACATAAGTAAACTTAAAATCACTGAGAGAAACACACCATCAAAACATAGAACCACATGGATCCCAAAGAGTGCTGCAAACCCTGGTCTGTTCCTTTGCCAAAATTGCAGAGATGAAATGTACAATGAAGTGCCAAGCAATCCCAAGTGTCCAACCTCTGAAAATGACTGAGAAAATACAATATATAGACAAGCCTAACTCATTCCCATGCCTCTAGGGGTTGAGCTCACTAGTTTAGGAGCTGTTTCAACAAGATCTAAACTAAGAACTGGAAAATAGGCAATGGAACAGCTTGCCTCTATAAGATAGGAAATTGATTCATTCAGTTACATTTCACTTTTTGGTGAATGAATCTACTTGCATGAGTAAAAATGTGCCAAAATTACATCAAAGCCATGGAATTAAATTAAGATTTTCACATTTGGAGATAAAAAAATCAAACTGGCCAAAACTAGGTGAAAATCTGAGTTGCTGAGTGAAAAAGAAGCCAAAATTCCCAATGCGCCGCGCCTGAAATCTCTATGCGTCGCGCCACTTTGAGGCTGATTTTGAGGGCCTTACCGGAGTCCAAATTGAGTGAAGGAAAGCTCGTTGGAAATATCTTCCTGTCTACTTTCCAACCCAAGTGGAATTTTTGAATTTGGTTTCCATTTTCCCCTCCAAAAATCAAATCTCCCAACACTGCTTCCTGTGTGTCCAAAAAGTGGCAGAAAGGCCATTTTTAAGGTGTTTTTGACCCTTCAGGCAACCCAAAACTTGTCAAAATATTTAGGTAATGGGTAGGAATGCATAAATTTTCATGAAAAATCCAAAAATGGAAATTTTTCTTCAAGAGGAGCTGCCAATTATAAGCACTTGCCAAGTGGCGCTACGCGTCGGGCGGAAAAATCTGTGTTAAGGCCCAAAAAAATCAAAATTGAAAAAAAGTTTCCCAAATTTCTTGAAATTTGGGCTGAATGTCCACCATCAAGTGCTATGCTGAGCCAAAGAATCTTCGGCCAAAATTTGGAGTCTATCATGCCCTTTTGCGACGCTTTAATGCCCTCTTTAACTTTGCCTTCATGTTTTTGAGCGCCATGGATGAGTAGGACTGATGAGGGGAAGATTTGAAGCTAGTTGTAGGATTTTAGGGATTGAAAGGGTTTAGGGGATGATATCTAGGGTTTGTGATGGAAATTAGGGTTTTGGGATATTTAACTAGGATTTGGGATAGTGGGATTAGGGATTTAGGGCTAGTTGATTAGGGATATGGGAAATGTGGAATGGGTAGATGAGAATGTAAAGAGAGGGAGAAAATGATCGAGGGAATGAAGGAGTGAGGGAGTGAGAAATGGCTAGGAGTGGAATTGGTAGTGAAACATGCAATGTCCAAACCCTATGCAACTGCTTTTGGCAAGAAATGTAAAGAGGTAGGGTTTTGATTTTTTCTCATTAAATCACCATAAGCACCAAGAGAAATTCATTCATTGGTCATGGAGGGATGTTAAATTATTTGGGAAATGAATAATTTAGCAATTTGAGAGCTTTGGTGGAATATTTGAATGTATTTCAAGCTTTTTATCCCAATGCGTAGCGCCATCTCAATGCGTAGCGCCAGTTACAAAATTACACAGCAAACCACTGCCCAATGCGTAGCGCCATCTCAATGCGTAGCACCTTTTTTCAGGAGGATTTTGGAGGCCTTCCCGGTATCCAAATTGGGTACGGGATAGCTCGTTGGAAATATTATTGAGTCTACTTTCCAAAAAAACTATAATTTTTCACTTTTGAGTTCATTTACCCTGTCAAAAATCAAATCTCCCAAGACTTGTCAAAATGTGCAAAATGAGGCTGCCTCAAGGCAGAGTGCTGTTGCAGTCAACTTTTGAAGGTCTTCCTCAACTCCAAATTGAGCTCATGATAGCTCATTATAAATCTATTTGTGTATAGTTATCATTTGACTCATCAATAAAGTCATTTGGCCAACCAAGCTAGGAGAAATCTTTATTTTCCCAAGGTCACTTCAGAGGTGCATCAATTCTCCTGAGGCAACTGTATTTTTGAAATTTCTTTAAAACCATGGCACCTGTGTAAAAATTGAAGGATTTTGTTCTTCCTTGGCATATTTTTGACAAAAACCTCTCTCATTTTTCCAAAATTCATCTTTTATTGCTCAGAAACATCATTGGAGTAAAACCTATCTCGATGTGTGGAACAAGGGATTTGTCGAAATGAAGCGAAATGAAGGGGATAAGGGGCTTCTAAATTCTTGAGAAAATTTTGGGAAGTAGGGAGGGATGTTAGGAAGTAGGGGAAAGTTTAATTTCAGATATTGAGTGAGGGGAAGGGGTCCAAAAGGGCAAAGCACAGGCCTAGGCATAGCAAGAAACTATGGTTTGTGCGAAAATGAGGAATTTGGGGGATCTCAGTGATAGGAAGTGTTTAATAAGGTACATTAAGGATAGGGGAACGTGTATGAACATCATGATACAATTTTTACTGATGATTTGACCATCCAATAGAAATTACCTCCAGAACCCTAGGAGAGGGAAATGAACCTTACCTAGGCACAACTGAAGCATGAACAAGGTGTAAAATGACCCATTGGAACCTGACATGATGATGACAACCCTCTGAATGACGGTACACTCAGCTGAATGGTGACAAGGACCGACATTTGGACAACTTTGAAAAGAGTGAAAACAAACCCTAGACCTAATACCTAGTGACCAAATTTTACTTGAAGACTCACTGAAATGACAAAATTTGACCTTGACACCTTAAAATCACCTTGTAAGAGCATGTTTAATCACTGGAGGAAGGCTACAAAGACTAAAACTAACAACAAGAACAAAATTTCGAATGGTGGAAACAAGAAAACATAAAGAAAGAGGAAAAATTTCCTTTTGCGATAGTGCTCACCACATACAAATCGTCCAATGACTGAGTGATAGGATCTTGCAATACAGGTGAAGGATGTGAAAATTGTAAAAGAGATTTATTTTCAATATGTGAGACAGAGTGATGAGGATCCCCGAAATATTCAACATTGTTCTAATTTGAAGTGGAACTGACCTCAAGGCTACAAGAACCTACCATAACCACCATCTCAAGTCGAATTGCCTTGACAGCTTTTAGAAGTTCCAACTCATCAAAATATGGATCATCGAAGATTGGTGGCTTAGAAAGATCAACAACGGGAAAATCAGAATCGTGACCAAATGAATCAATGAAAGTATCATGACAGCCACGATTAGAAACTTCAATATAAAAAACATCGGCATCCTCATGATCTGATGAATCGTAAAGAGGGGAAGATTGAAAATAATAAATTTCACCCTCTATATCTTCAAAATGATGATATGAGAGTTTTGGAAGATCGGGAAGAGAAAAAATTTCCTCTCCACATTCAGATGAAAAATGACATTCCACGCATTCTGAGAATGATCGGAAATAGTAGGATCATCAGAAGGTAATTATTGACAATATTCAACAGGAATGACAGAACCATGGAAAATTTCATCATAATGTGGGAGAGGTGCAGAAGGAAGAAAATTATCCTTCATCACAAATTATTTTTCAGATGTGGACTCCCACACATAATCATCGTAAATGATATCGAAAGTTGGCTACTCAACACCAATTCCATCCAAAAAGTGATCCTCATGAAAATCAAAATAAATATTTGAAATAGGTGAACACAACAACTCACAATCCAGAGGACCAAATGAAACAATGGATGGAGGACAAGGAGATAACACTTCATAGAAACCATTACATTCGCAGTCCAACCCTGCGCTGAAATTATGAGTATGTGGGATGGCAGAATTTATTGGTATATTAATTGATGGATTCTCAAACTCTCCCACCTCAACATGTGAAATTGGATCGATTTGATAAGAAGGGGACAAAGGGTCACTTGGAATAGAAAATTATTTCGTCGCAAATTTAGAATCTCTAATATTGAGCTATGTTGGGAGACTTTCAAAAGATTCATGTTCATTCAGATTATTTGAAATGTGAACAAGAAATTGGAACCTCTCTAATAATAAATTCCAATCAACTTCACCTTCAGGAAACTGAAAGAAAATATGAATGAAACGACCATGAAAATCCTCAAGAGATTCATCAGGTGCTTTTTGCAATCACAAAATTTTCTTGCACGGGGATTTATGATCATACACATCGAAAGCACATAATATTTTTGTGGAAAGATGTTATAAATTGTGTAAGGAGGCATCAAGAAATGTGTTACACCATTCTATTACGCGCCCTTTGAACATGAGAATGAACAAACTACAAGCAACATCCTCACAGTGGATGTTGTGTTTGGTGCAAAAATCAAGAAAACGAGCAGTGCACTCGGAGAAGGTTGTTTCAACCTCGCCATTTAATTTTAGATTTGACAATTCCTTAATAATTTGCACCAACACTTTCAGATGTGTATATCTAGAAAAACAAGCTTGGGTTATGATTTCGTGGAAGTCATAAATGAGTGAGGAAATTCAAACAGACTTCATGGACTCAACTTATCATTTGGCCCTCCTTTTAGCACCATAAACTTTTACAGTGCTAGACCCCCAAATATTTAGGGGTTTTCCCAGATATGAAGTACCAATTAGACCTCCCACCATTTGGTGTAGGAGTCCCATTCGGATCTATGGGCCAGTTTTCGATGCAGTGGGTGTTAACAATATTCCTTGGATGAAAATACGCATAGAGTGATGTATGGTGACCTTGGTGAGAGAAAGTGTGTGACCCTGTAGAAAATTAAGTGCGATGCATGAAGGTTTCCAACACACGAAAGTAAAATAAGTGAGCCCCTTATAATGCTATAATAGTACACAAATTGAAAGGAAAACACGAGCTTGAATGACATCACACGCTAATATGTGAAATTGTTCACAATTTAACAGTGATGAAACAATAAAACAACACATATTCAACAAGATTCATACCAATGCAAACGAAATAGTTCATAAGCATAAGTGTAAGTTAAATAACCTATATTGCAAATACAACAAGAATATTCCTACTATATTCACAACATATGCATGAAAGTGTGTCGGCTCTGATATTTTATTAAAATTGAAATTTCCAATCATACATACACCATTGACGAATCACTAGCCCCAATATTAGAACGTGAAGTCAACAACATCTTATCCTCCAAAGAAGTATACTCCCTCTATGCTATGGAGAAGCCAAGCTTCTCATAAAACTCCCAAACTCTTTCTAAGCCTAAGATTAGCCAAAATCTTGGCTCCCAAACCCTTTGCACGAGTTACAATGATATATTTATAACAAAAGGGGGTGACTCTTCACATTCTCGTCTGTGACTCTTGGACACCCCTCATGACTCTTAAACTTCTTTACAAAATGGCTTATTACGTTACATCATGACTCTTCACATTTCAATATTAGCACTTGGAATTCCACTTTACAATTAATTACAAATAATATTACATTTTACACTCATACCCATATGAGACAAAATAGGGTAGAGGCAACTTGACATCCTGACAAGACAAAACACTATTATGCTTGAGTTTGGTGAAACTCTATCTCAACGACTTCCACTTGATGCTTTTCGATCACATATCAATGTCAAGCTCGGTATTATACGATTTCATCCCTAAACTTCGTGATGGTGTCTAGATGGAAGAAGACTCTAGCCTCCATAGCATCCGGGAACAATTATTTGGAACCAATGTGAACTTCCTTTAGTAGCATGAAAAACATTGTTATGATTAAGACATTACCACCGATGTAGTCCTAAATGTTTTTTCTTTCAAACTCCAAATATCCCTTGGTGGCAATCTATCTTAGCTGCTCCAAATACTCTTTGATATCCTGCTTTACCTAGTTCATGCGTTTGGTTTCAGTGAGTGAGCCAACTGAAGGGATCATGTGTGTGTTCACCAAGAAATCCAAACAGTTGTATAGCCGTACATATGAGGCCTGAATGCTATCAATGAACGAGGTGAGTTTCCTTTTGTTCTAAATCAACATTTAAAATATTTATTTCGCCATCTTTTCCTTTGGCTTCATTTTCTTTCCCAATTCAAGTGGTGCCCCTTTGTATCGTATTGACCATTCTTGCACATGGTGATGGCAACTTGTACATTCCTGAGAGTTTTGAAAAATTCTTTACTCTGCTGCTGCAAGCCATGCAATTATAAAACTACCTTATGTACAATCACAAGCTCCTCATATAGGTTCTTCATTATATCTCCAATTGTTGATACTTCACTAGTATCATTGCCCTCATCTCCTCCAAGTAGACCTATGCAGAAGCTGAGTTCTGAGCTGCTGCATGGAGTTGTTTTGCCTTTTTCCTGGAACCCTATAAATATTGTACCAATTGCTTATTCTCGACCATCAAAAACTGAGTGTTTGATCTTTCTACCCCTGTGAAGGCCAATTTGGCTTCAGAAATGGCATTAGGATTCCTCCTGGTGTCCACCATTTTCACCCTTTATCTAATGAATGTAGGAAATGCATGGTTATCTGTCAACTGCTTCTTACACGCTTGTACAATATTCCTCTGAAATTCATCATAAGAAAGATTGTGTGTGTCCATAAGCGTATCATCATCAAGAATAAGAACTTCATCTTCCTCGCTCAAAGCTAACTCTATTTATGGAGGAAGTGGAGACTTAATGGTGACATGTTGTGCACTCGACATTAGGTCGACACCGCGATTTCGTGGCTCTAGTTCCTCCTCCATGTCCACAATCTCAATCGATTCTTCAATTTGTTGAGCAAGCTCTTGATTTTGCATTTATCCTCTCTCCTCCTCTGTTGTTGGCTGATTTATTCTTTCTCTTCAACTTTCTTCTGCATAATTTATTATGCTATTTCACATTGCCTTTCTTCTTCTTGCTTCTTCTTTTCTTTGTACATTCTCATATGTTTCTCTTCTCTCTTCCTTCATTCTTCTCTTTTCATCCTTTATTTCCTCTTTGCCTGAATTGCTAAATCTGCTTCCATAATAAGTGGATCCACATTCATATTGCATCTTCTTTCTCCCCATGGATTATGAGAAATTTTTCTCTTTCCTTTATCATGCATGTGGTTGTTGCCTTCTTCTAGAGTTTCTACCTTCTATGGAATGACCTGTGAAGTCATTTCTATACTAACCGACTCGTTGGAGTCTAGAGGAATTGTATAAACTCTTCCATGGATCCTCCTTCGGCCAATGAAGTGTCCCGTTGAGCCACTGATAATGTATTCTCGCACAATGGTATCTTCAAATACCATGGGGATCATATGGATTAAAGTCTCGAATACTAAATGCAAACTTCTCTATCACCTTTCCTTCAATGTCTGTAGCTTTGAGATTCTTGATCTCATACAATCCAACTTGCATAGGAAGTGTTGGCCATGTTTCTTTATTCTTCCTGCACAAGGATTTTGATAACCCTTTGTGGAGACATGATATGAAACTTCTTTCATGAAAATAATTTCGGTGGCATACCTTGGCCACAAGATGTTGTGACTTGTGCCCGTCAAACATTTTAAGGAAGGTGTCATCCGATGAGGAAAACCTATCCGCGATCTGTGTTATTCCCTCCATTTCTCCACGTGAAATGCAAGGTGTTTTTTCATCAAAGATCACCTTATATAGCGACATGAGGAAGTGGTTAGTTAGCTTCTCCATTACTCCTCAATGGTTGCAATTTATAGTAGATGTACACAACATAGTCCCATAGTGTCTAAGTCCATTCCATGCCAGGAAATGCATTTTGAAGACATATTACATCTAGTAAGTATGTAGAAATATATAACCTTTGCTTGCACTCACTTGGGAGGATTTCGGGCATGTGCTACATGGGCTCTCAATTTTTGAGCCAAAAAAAATGACTAGTTTAACAACTTCCCCTCATTCAATAATATTTCTCACCCTTTAGGAAAGGTCCTTGTTATCACTCCACCAAATTCCTAAGGCTGAGGAAGAATCCCAACAGAGGTAACCACAAACCAAGATTTTGACTTGATAGCTAGCTCTATCAAGCCAGAGAGGGCTCTCTCCAAAAGGGTCACATCCAGGATGGCTGGAGAAATTAGGGTTTTAGGCTAGGTATAGAGTGTAGAGGGTTTTTTTTTAATTTATTTGGTTGGGGAAATCATTGGATAAAGTAATTAGGTCAAGGAAAATGAATTAGGGTTGCAGGGATCAATGGGGTAAGGTAGGTACAATGCCAATCACTTGAAGGAGATGGTTGTGGAATGGTTTTTAAAATGTAAGAAGGCTGAGAAAATCGTAAGAGATGTATTTCTCTCAGACAAAAGATAATGAACAAAATATGATCAGTTACCCAAAACAGAGCATGTGCAAGCATGTATTTCGAATTTCTAACTTATAAAAGATCATAACATAGACATGAAAGTGGCATGAAAAATACATTCAAACTTATGTGATTGAATAAGAAACAATGAAATACATTCAATACCACATGTATCCCATAAATATAGTTGCAACTCCTCTTTATTAGCTTGGCCAAAACTAAGTACAAGTTTCCTTAATAAACTAGCAAAATCAAAATGATTCCAACATCCAAATTTTAAAATGAGTAAAAAATGACATGATATAGGCCTAAAAAAACCTCTCCCAACCTCACGGGTCGAATCCATGAGAGGAGGAGATAATCCACTAAAGTCTGAACTGAAACCTAGAGTGTAGGGTGGTCAAAGTGATGCATCCCTAAATTTTGTGAACTGATTCATTACACCTCATTTTATTGATTTACCTAATGTATTTACCCCATTAAATAGTAAAAAAATTATAATTACATTTACATCATCAATTACATGAGGTAAAAACATGATTCCCCAAGGTAAAATTCAAATTTGTAGAAAAACTCAGAAAAAATCAGCCAATTGTTAATCGTGCAGCACCATTTTACCCTAACTTGCAGATTGTTTTCGACTAGGTTGTAGGTGTCCAACTTGGCTCCAAGATAGCTTGTTGGAAATCCCTTCAAGTATAATTTCCATAACTACATTCATTTGTAAAAATGAATCCCATTTTCCCTGTCAAAAATCACTTCTCCCAGGACCAGTCAAAAAGTGTTGAATGAGGGTGCAGAAATGCAGAGTGCTAGTGCAGGCCACGTGTGGAGGCCTTCCTCAACTTAAATTTGAGCTCAAGTTAGCTCATTGGAAATCTCGCCTAGTCTAGTTATCATTTGACTTATCAAGCAATTCTTTTGGACATTCCAGCTAGGAGAAAATGTGAGTTTCCAAAGGTCACTCCAGAAGTGCAGCAACTCTCCTGTGGCACCTGTATTTTTGAAATTTATCTAAAACCATGAAATCTATGTAAAAAGTGAAGGATTTTTTTCTTCCTTGACCTATGATGGACAAAAACCTCTCTCACTTTTGTCAAATTCATCTTTGGTTGGTCAGAAACACAGTTTCAAGAAAAAACAGCCATATGAGTGGAAAATGACTTGACCCTTGGAATTATTTCTTAAAAACTGATGAAGTCATGATCTTATGAGTTATAATGGCCTCATACTTACCGATATGACCTAACTTATGCCTCTTCTTCTCAAATTTCTCATTTCCATAGCAAACCCTAGCTCAGTGGGAGAGGAAATTAGGGTTTAGTGCTTGTGAACAATGATGACTTAGGCACCCTTGGGAAAAATGGTTAACAAAATGAAGCGAGTTCAAAGATAATGATGGAGATGAGGTGAAAGTAGAGTAAAATAAGGCGGGATGGGTGGGATGTAAATAATGGTGCTAACAATCCCTATGCTCTGTTGACCTAGATTTTGCAAGCTAAGATGATCAAGAGCTGGTAGGCCGTCCTGAGAGACTTAGTCTTGTATGCATTAGTGGGTGTTTGTCGAAACTTTGATGGCTCTTTCACCCAGGCTCTAACAATGTCTCTTGTTCTCACATATTTTTTGGTGGCACAGAAGTATGAATCCATCAATGTTAATGGCTTAGGAAAATGATACATTATCTAATAGTATTATTCCATAAACGTAGCAAGCTTCTATCCATTGGCACTGTTCAAGGTCATGGTTTTCATATCAATATGTGAAACAATCCAGTTGATGACATATGCACATGGGAAGTTTGGATATCTTCATGCAACCCTATATATTCCTGACAATTGAACACTAAGATATACCTATCAGTCCTCTAGATATGACTTGAAACTCTTTACTGAAAAAAATTCTTTAACTTTATGCCATGTTAAATCTCACTCCTTTTCCACAAACAGTTTAGTGTCCACATAAACTGGCAAGTTTACTAGTGTTTTATCAATTTCTTCCCTGGTACTACTTTCAGTGGTATCTTTTGAAGCAACTCTATTGGGTTTCATGCTAAAAATGACCGTTGGAGACAATTGCTCAACAAATGTGGTATCTATGGGACAAGAAAGGAAATCATGGCAAGAAAACATTAGTTTTTGCAAATCTACCTTCAAAGCGAGATCAAGAAGAAAATCAATGAACTAGTGAGAAATATTGTGTAATTTTCATCAGAAACATAGGGAAACTGGCTATGGGAATTGTGCATTGTGTAGTCCCAGTAATTAAGGGTGTAGGCTGAGGCTTGAGACTGTGTAATGTGTAGTTAATCACGGGCAGTAACTGGGAGAGACTGCACATTGAACAGTATTAATGGCGAAGGTGGAAGAATGAGACCTAAACTATGTAATGCACACTTGGGTTAGCCTGTACTACACATTGTGCAGTCTCAGAGGCCAATCTATCGTCTTGAGACTCAGACTTGCATAATTCCTAGTTGGTCAAGGTGAAAATTAGTCAAGGGAAAGTGTAGATCTGCCCGATGAAAGTGTGGGAAACAAGAATATTTAAGTGATGATGTGATGTTGAGTGAAAATATTAGAAATTTTGTATGAATCATTATGAATCAAGCATAGAAACTCAAAAAAAGGAAGGAAAATCAAATATGTGAGGAGGGTCGTTGAAACGACGACCATCGGTGGAAAAGAAATAAATTGATGCGATACTTGTGAAAGGAAAACGAAAAACTAAAACAACAATTCTACAAGCTAATATAAGTTAAAACGACAAAAAAAATGAAGAGAAACAATAAAAAACAACACTCACACAAGTGAAACGACAAAAAATGATAGAAAAAGAAGAAAAATATGACAAAAGAAAAACTCACCCATAAAAGTGACAATAAATCCACCAAAGGTTCTTTTATCTCCTCGGGAATATTAGAGCTCCAAGATAGAATGTAAAAATGATCTCTAGAGGATTCAATTAAATATATTTGAGTGAATTAGGATTTATGACATGCATGCCTAAAATCAAGGAAAAAATGAAACATGGAGGAAATTTCTAAAAATATGAATTATGCCTCCTTCGGGAAACTAATAATGAATCCCTATGTTCTAGGGATGTTTTTTCTTATTTTCTATTTTTTTTTTCTATTTTTTTTTTTCAAGAAACTTTCAATCCATGCTTTTGGGAAATATTTCACAATTATGTAGAACTGGGCAAGTTTACGACTAAGTGCATTGCACAGTTTCTGAGCTCAAGGGATGGATTGTGCAATTTTTGGGATCAGTGTTGGGTTTCCATCCATAAATATGCAATTTCTTAGCTCAAGGAATAAATTCCAATCTGGATTGTGTAATTCCAATTATCAAGGTTTAATTTCCCTCATGGATTGTGCAGTTTCTGGAGGCAAGCCCAAAGTTGCTTTAAAGAAAAGTCAGAAGGTTAGCTTGTTACTTAAAAATATCATATAAGTGTGAAAATAAGAAAAAAAAAGCATAGATGAAAATAATAATTCTTGATCAACTCTCAATATTTGACAATAGTACAAGATAAGCCCCTTTTGGGTAGAAGAAAGGCTCCAAAATCAAATCATAGACAAAATTTTGGAGGGTGGTTATAGACGCTACAATAGGTCCCTTTGTTGACGCAGCGTAGTCCATTGTATACACTTGCCTACATAGCTCCCGATAGGGTGATATCATTCCCTATGGAGCCTCATAAATAATTCCAAGTGGGTTTGACTAAAAACAATGAGGGTTCCCTCTCATCGCTCTTCTCATGGGGGGTGGCTTTGAGGAATGCAAAAGTAATATTTTCCTTGTTCGAAAAATCATGAACCAAAAAATATCCTTCCAATATATTTAACCATTTATCTACGACATATGCATCTATCTGGCCTTAAAATATGGGGATGTAAAAGTTGAATTGTACCTTAAAGGGATTGGCGCCTCTAGAATGGTTGTTGGATGAAGATACATCGCCTGTGTGCATCCGCCGAATGATCTAGGAAAAGTTGTCTATCACCACTTTCCTTTGTCGCTCGAGGGCTTCTTCGAGCAATATTTTGAAAGGATCTCCTGCTCCCTCATCTTTATTTTCTTCCATCATGGGAGTTCATTGGGCTCAACGATGTTGATCTTGAAAAGGTTCAACTAGTTGAAGCCCTAATTCCTTATACCCCGACCTCGTTGGGGACATGCACATAAATACAAAGAAAGAGCAGGCCGCTCTGATACCACTAATCCATAATTATGAAGGAACGCAAAATAATACAAAAATAAACATAAACATAGTGATGCAATAGAAATAAATCTTCATTTCATTAATATCAAAGAAATGAAAGATGCTTACATACATAATGGCAATAAAATGGCTCGAGTGATGGTAGCTTATCTTTGAGAATAGATATGGCGGCTACATGACTCTGAACTATGCTACAATGAGGCTCAAGGACCTTTTTATTATCAAAAAATAAGGAGAAACCTTAAACAACCAAAACCCTAGCTTTAGGATATGGAACGCCAAGAGTTTGTTTGCCCTGCTGGGGTTAGTTGGATAACCAACTTCCGGGGGTCATAACTTGGTTATATGATATTTGTTTTCTCCATATGATACCTTGTTATAAATATATATCCAAGTACTAAAACATTATTTTCAGTGTTGTGGACATCCAAAAAACACCGTTTAGGGGGTCAAAATAGCTTTGGAAGTTTAGGACCTAGAAAATTGCTAAAAATAGTAAATTGTGCTATAATCAAGGAAACTAGTGAAACCAACTGGAGCTCCATGTGGAATAGGTGGGTGGCCACTAATATCTACCTAGATCATGAAACTAGTGCAGCATATGAGGGTTTCTTTCATTACCTAGTAAAATATAGAATTAGAACTATTGGCCTCCCTAGCTTAGTTATAAAAATTATATCTCAACTAGGAAAAGTAAATTTTCCTCTCCTCGACTCAATATGGCCCTCACAAGGAAAATTGTACTAGGCTTGGAAAATTTTCTCAACTATACGAGGAGTACGCATTCAATCCTCAGGATAAATGGATATTCCATGGAAACCCCTCAATTTGATTCGTCCATCCTATTTCTACCTCCATAAACAATTCATTGGGGCTCTCGGTGCTAAATCCGGACACTAACAGCTAAATCAAACTTCTCTGGGAAAATATCTCTAGCAATTGGGCAACTTGCATTGCAAAATTTCGTTTATCTACTGGAAATTTTGGCCTCCTTTCCTTGCCATTGGAAAGTGGAAAACCACTAGAGAATTTCTAGAGAAATTATTCCTGCTGCAAACCTTTGTTGTTCTTCTTCTCTAGCTCGAACTTCTCACTTACTGAATCACTGCAACTAGGTAGCTTGATGTGCCAAGCTAAATTTCTCTCCCTCTTATGTTTATCTCCATCCCAATGTCTTTCTCTTATAATCTCTTGCTAGAGCTTCAATGACCATGATTAGATCCTTATTGACGACTAATATCATCTCATACTTGATCCAAGTCATTTTTTGGAAGTCTCTAGAGCATAATTCAATTTCCTTAATTAATTCACTTTAATTAACCATTTTTCCTAAGTTAGACTTAGGAAATATTTAAATGATGGCTAAATAATTTAATTAAGGAGTTTCATAATCTTATCTCGCAAAACCTTTTATGGGTGTTGGAGATCTCATGTTCCTTAGCCTCTTAGACACAAATCAATGCTAGAACACATATTTAATGCTACCAAATCAATAAAAAACTAGCATGCTCCCCCTGTGTTCTTTGTTTTTCATCGTCTCTATATTAGCCTTCCCTTCGTGCATGAGAATGCAATTATAGGAATGCTTGCTCCCATTCTCTATGTTCTTTTCCACTATCATGTTGCAACTTTTTCAATTGCATGTACAAACAATTCTATCACTCGTCTAGCCAACTTGATCACGGTGATTTTGTCTTCATGTGGTCATGGGGATGCTATTGTGCCAGCTCCCCCCTTCCATTTCATGTTTGTTAACTTTGACCTGTCATTCCTACCTGCACGACCCATGTTTCCTCTTAATTGTTATCATTTTCTTAGATTGTAGATTTTTCCCAACAAAATCATGGGCTTGTCCTTGTTTTCAAATCAATTAATAACACAATTAACTCCATTAACTAATATTACCAACCCAATTTAAAGCATATCTACCAAGTTCCAACCATTCATGGTTATCATAAAACAATTCAAGCTTCCTTCAAATACGAGCAACCTCCTTCCTCAAAATTTGGAATCTGTGTCCCAATTCCACGGGGGCTTCAGTGGGGGAGAAAAACCATAGCACGTGTGTTCATATTGGGGGATATATAATGAGTCAAAAAAATACACAATATATTGGGGGATATATAGGGGGTAAATGGTTTTTATATTGGCAGGTATAAAAATTGGAGCTCAAAGTTAATGAAAAAATATAAAGGGGTATACAAAATATTAATGAAAAATTGGATACCTACAATATCTAATGAGAGTAGGGGTATTTTAAATTGTGAAGGTGTATTGGGTTCGTATTGGTAGGGGGTTAAATAATGTGATTTTTAGAGGTATTTTCCAATATGTACTCAAATTAAGGATATTGTTTAATGTGCCATGATCGCATGTGATATGTTTGAGGTTCATTCAGTGAAGTCCCCATGCCCAATTCTTAGACCTTTTAATTTATAATCAAAATATATTAATTATTTACAATGTTTGTAAGAAGGGGAAATTTTCCCAAAGGGGTTTTCACGAACCCATCCCCCTTAGAGTAACATCGTCATCGATGTTCTATAACATAACAAAAAACAAAAATATGTGATAAGCCCAACAACACATGCTTTGGATATTTATATACATATATGGATTACAATTACAATTTTAATATACAATTTCTTTCCTAACAACTAAATAGACATGAAAATTTGTCCTTGGATCATCCACTTTCTGTGGCTCCTTGCAGTCTTCTTGGTGCTTTTGTTGCGCACTCTGATATCTACAAGTTGTTGCTTGTTTGTCCTGCAACCTACTCCATTCACCCAGACTAGGAAATTCCCATGCTTCCCTATAACATGGCATACAATCCCTCATGATATTAATAATAAAGAATTTGTAATAATCTAAATTATATCTCTTGTCTTTTCCATCCATATATCAATGGAATACAAAGGTTTCCCACCTCCACCCTTTCCATATCAATGGAATCCAAAGTCCATAGTGCCTCCACCTAACCTATAGGAATATAGAGTGCACTATGTATCCACCCAAGCATAATAAAGTCAAGAAATGTAGAAAATCTACAACTCCACCCACAAATGATTCAAGGGATCTATATTTTTTGCAGCTCCACCCCACAATCAATTCAGGGAATCTAGAACTGATGGTGCTCCACCCCAAATTCAAGAATCCAGAGGCCCAATACTCTCAACCCACTTTACACATCAGGAATATAGAACCTAGTGCCTCCACTTTTCTCCTGCAGGAATATAGAGTACACTAGTCATTCCACCTTATGACCTCCATGGAAATCCAAAGAGCTGACCTCCACTAATTCACAAAATAATTAGAAATTTTAAATTCTATTTGAGCTCCACCTAGTACACAACAAGATTCCAGAGCACTTTCTCCACTTGTGTGTCTTTTCCTCATCATAGCACGTGCACCCACAACCCAAATTATAGGTCTTCATCCCCTTCAATTGTCCATTCTTGTCATAGCATGTCGCAGGTCATAGTGCTTTCATTTTATGGATATATCCTTCAAAATTACATGTTTCATAATGCAAACATGGACACAATATGAGAATCATACTCACGTGATATTAAAATTAAAATCAACAGGAAATCCCTCTCACTCAATGAATTCCTCATTCCTTCAGGAATCTTATTGGATAACTCAATTATGTAATCCCATATAGCCACTTTAATTTGTATCCATTCAATTTTTATACAACCATACTTCCAAAATAATGATTCCTGACAAGACCCTATCAGACACAATGGTCATATGTAGTTAGAGTTAAGGTCAAGAGAAACTCCTTTGAGCCATTTTCATATGTTTCCATATCATTGTCCATTATTCAATGGACTAAACCAATCCATGTAATATTCCTATTTAGCCCAAGCTAATAGGAATACTTCATTTTTTTTCTTTATTATTGTTTGATGAATAAAATGTAAAGGAGGACATGAAAAAATCCTTAAAACAAATAATAAATACATGCCCAATGTGGAAAAGGATAAATCTGGGCCTTTTGTAACAAAATCCAGTTGTGTGTGAACAGAAATTGGACCCCCTTGGAGAACCAACGCATTTTTAGAAGAGGGATCCAATGTGAAAGGGGTTAAGTCCATTGAATTCGTTTATGGTTTGTGCACCCATTCAAGTTATAAAAATGATGAGAGGGCTCAATAAAAGGTTGTTGAAGGATTTTCGAAATAGAGGTTGCTTGAGCAACTCTAGCTCTCTTGGTTGTTTAGCCTAAGGGAAGAGGATTTCCTGTTTAGGAATCCTCCCTCCTTCCTTGAGTATCTCTTGGAGGATATTGTAATGAAATGAGCCACTATCAGGTTGAAGACCAAGTTCCATCTCCATTAGCAGCGCTGATCCTGTTGAGGCTTTTGCATCTGCTTGAGTTGCAGCAAGTGGTATCCTATATCTGCCGAGATCTAGTGTTTTGGAGGAGTTCTCTCTCAAGGAGGGTGTCTTGTGACCACCCGGAAGAGGATATCTCTCTTATTTTGTATTCATATCTCTATTTTATAGCATTTGCTTCATTTCTATAGAGCTATTGCGCAGTCCCTCTCATGAACTGCGTTTTCTGCATTGGGGTTTAATGTAAATTTGATTTCTGTGCAATAGAAGATCTCCAGTGGTTGAGGCTTGCCTCTCACTTTGTAATTCTTTCAAGTAGCTAATGCTCTAAGCTATTTCAGATCTGATTCATGTTCTAATAAAATTCATCTTCAGAAATTCTGAGTATTCTGCAGTTCTGTAGCTTTTAAAGTCAGATCTACACTTGTACATGTATTATTTTGATGAAACCCCAAGGGAATCTTGTGGAGAAAGCTGAGTAGTTTCCAGATCTGGTATGGATCTGATGTTTCAGCCATATATCTTTCATAGATCTGAGTTTTCACTTACAACAGCTGAATCTCCTGAAAAATAACGCTGTAATGGTCTGTAGTCTTTTTCTATGTGTTGCAACAACTCATTTTGAGGGTTTTCCTTCATAGAAATGTCTATTTTTCCTTGCATAGGCCATATGAATCTTATTATGAACCTGCATACTTAAATTTCTACATAAACTCAGCCAAGCCCTTCAGAAATTATGCTATCCATGCTTCGGCACTTTTCTGCATAATTTAGGTCATGGGAAATCGGGGTTTTTCTTGACTAGTCGGGAAGGAGGAACTGTTTAACTTAGAAAAACGCATTTTTTTTTCTTAAATTAGGCATGTGAATCCCTCTTCACCTAATATAACATATTTCAGAACCTTGACCCTTCATTTTACGCATATTTTCTTATACACCTATTTTAGTGCATAAAATGATGCTTTTCCCCATATTTCTAATGTTAAAGCTGATTAAAGAGTGATGATGTTATTTCTATTGATTTCTAAGTGTTCTCAAACAAATTTTATGGTATCTGAAGTCATCATACCTGAAGAATTCATTTTCCAGGCATGATTTGCTGAGTAAACCCCGTTGGGATATTACCTCTCGACAAGAGTCTATAAACAGAGTCTGAAAAGGGCCAGCTAGCCTATAGATCTCATCCTTTATTGTAAAGGTGACATATCTAGTAAATTCCCCTTCAGTCAATATCTGGTTTAGATCAGATTGTTGATTGTTAATTTCTTTAAAAGGAATATCTCATTGATACCAGTTTGTGGGAGATCTGTTTAGCAGATCTAAGTTGATTTTTTTCTGATGAAAATCCATATTTAAGTCCCACATATCATGTGCAACAGGAACCAAGATTTGGTATGAATTTTATTTGTCCATTTTTCCTTATACAGCGTCCATATTGAGCAGCTTGGAAATATTCCTGAAGAAGGAACATTACAGTGGTATCAGAGATCCTTTCTTGGCTCAGCCTGTGGCTTTCGAAGCCCAAGAAAGAAACAGAATAATGATGGGGAGGATGAGACTACTTTCATCTATTTTCAGATCAGAAAGGGCCTCTCCAAGGAGGTTCAACCAATGGAAGAAGAAGGGTGCAGTGAAACTCCAAGAGGGTTTCAAAGCAGAAGAAGCTACAACAAAATTCCTAGAGAATTTCAGGAAGATGAAGGAGTACCCAGTACTTATTATGATGTGTGTGAGCATTAAGCCACACAATTTGATTTACAATGTTGTCACATCCCCACTTTCTTGCTGAGAGAAAGAGGAGAAGAAGAAGGAATGACAAAAAAAGATATTCCCCCACTCTTTTTCCAGACCTTGAAGGATAGTCAAGAAAATCTCAAGGAGGTTGAGGGGGTAGAGACTTGTACCAACGCTGGCACAACCTTGGAGGAGCAGCCTTCATGTTCAATGGATGAATACTACGCAGTTGCAGAAGAAGTTCTTGCTTCTACATTTCACCAAGGTATGGTCAAGAATTCATCTGTTTTCATTTCAGCCCATTGCATGGAGAGATCTACATTTCTATGTGCTGCTGATCTAGAACAACAAAGTTGCACTGCGCTGTGCAAGAGTAGTAAGGGAGGAATAAGATCTTCCCTTGGAGATATCAAAGGGGCTGCATTTCACAAGCCCTTGAGATGGAGAAGGTGCAAAAGCATGAGGATACCGAGAGAAGGTGGGGAAGAGGGTCAATCTCATTCCTATCTATTGCAGAAGGTTGATGCACGTAAAGAGGTGATTGGATTGCGTAGTGGAAACATGGAGGGCTTTCTCCATTCATATATTCAGTCACCACTATATGATGTCTCATTTCCTGGAGACATTGCACCAAGAAGGCCACTTGATCAGCAAGAAGAGGTGAATGCTTCACATGGTGAGGCATTTCCCATTGATTTCAGAGAAGTGGATACCTTGGGAGGTCTTGATGTAGCGCTGAGAGTCTTGGGTAGGCTCAAGGAGGAGAGAAGCAGTCTCTCAACATCATCCACACCCACTCTCATTTCAGTTTCTACGTTGTGGCAAGAAAAGTAGGGGAAGGATAGCAACCTTCCCACATCTACATTTGGCATGGGAGCTATGCATGCACATGACTCTTGGGAAGAGTTATTACAGTCTTCTCTCTTCTCTTTGAGAATGGAAGGAGGCTCATCTATGAGCTACTCCCATTGCATGAGCAAAACTTGTGATAAGGGTGTTGATTATTTTGATTTATCTCATGTATACATGCATCCATTAACCACATATGTGCAGGATGTTGCTCCAAGGAGGAGCATTCTTACTTTGAGGCTGCATGGTCTACTTGAGGCCATGAGAAATGTTGATATCCACTCCCTAGGAGGACTTGGGGAGGAATTTTTATTTGGAGGAAATTCTCACATTGCCTCATCCATCATTTATTTCCTCCAAGCTTATGAAGAGATCGGGGTAGCATGCAAGTGGTTGGAAGACCACATTTTTTAGCAGTCTCTATTGCAGTTGAGGTCCAAACTACATTGGTTGCATATGAGGGATCATTTCCCTTCACATTTGTTGCATATGGCAGCCAACATGAATTCTATTCTTGCTCCCTATGTTGCTAATATTTCTATTTTTATGAGGAGCATATGTGGGAGAGGAGGAATGACACATTGGATGAATGTATCCATTTGGAATGCACTCTCCCATATTCAATTGAATTTCAAGAAGAGGAGGGAAATTTTTGTGGCTGCTGCATGGTACATTGTATCATCTTCTACAAAGGGTCATGTATTGAGTTTGTATCATGAAGGGAGCCTCTCACATGGGAGGAATTAGAGCAAGACATGTTTTTCTTGATCTCCATTCAGCCAACACTTATTTTCCTCTATCATTTCCAAGCTTTGAAGAAGCTTATTTCAGCAAGCAAGTGGTGGGATGGCCACTTATGGTATCATGACTTGAGGCAGCAAGATGATGGACAATGCTGGTCTCAAGGGAGGGACTATTGTCACCATCCATCACATCATATGGCACTTAGTCCACGTGTCTTTTGGAGCACATGTGGTGAAGGTAAATTGTTCACTATATGCCTAAGAGGGTGGGCAAGGAGGCTCACTGAAATCAATGAAGGAGATAATGAAGTTTCAAATTCCTTTTGGCTTCATGGTGACCACGTTTTTTCAGCCCAAGATCCACAGCTCCACATCCATCAACAGCGGGAAGAGGGACAGTGTTATTTGGGTATATTCATCCCTCATTTCCAGCCGTGTATCCCCTACTCAATGCACATCATGGGGATCAATAACTATTTCTATGAGCTATCAAGAATGGCTACTTTTATTTGGATGATAGCATGGGTGTGGGAGACACTCATTGGGAAAAAATTTCCCCATGCTCTTCATCACTCCTACCTGATGAGGCCATGGAGCAACAAGAATACCACCACTTGTACCTCCCATTTCTCATGATGTACACTTGCTATCTTGCACTTGGAGAAGGTCATTGGAGGGCAGATTCATTTCTTACCATTTTCAGCCATGGTGGGATCCATTGATGAGGCCACAGAATGGGAAGGAGAAGTCTGGTTCTTCCTTGCAGTTGCTTGAGGACAAGCAACATTTTGAAGGGGGGGGACTGCAATATTCCTATTTAGCCCAAGCTAATAGGAATACTTCATTTTGTTTCTTTCTTATTGTTGGATGAATAAAATGTAAAGGAGGACATGAAAAACTCCTTAAAACAAAGAATAAATACATGCCCAATGTGGAAAAGGATAAATCTGGGCCTTTTGTAACAAAATCCACTTGTGTGTGAACAGAAATTGGACCCCCTTGGAGAACCAGCACAGTTTTAGAAGAGGGATCCAATGTGAAAGGGGTTAAGTCCATTGAAGTGGTTTAGGGTTTGTGCACCCCTTCAAGTTATAAAAAGGAGGAGAGGGCTCAAGAAAAGTTTGTTGAAGGATTTTCGAAATAGAGGTTGCTTGAGAAACTCTAGCTCTCTTGGCTATTTAGCCTAAGGGAAGAGGATTTCCTGTTTAGGAATCCTCCCTCCTTCCTTGAGTAGCTCTTGGAGGAGATTGTAATGAAATAAGCCGCTATCTGGTTGAATACAAAGCTACATCTCCATTATCATCGCTGATCTTGTTGAGGGTTTTGCAGCTGCTTGAGTTGCAGCAAGTGGTATCCTAGATCTACAGAGATCTAGTGTTTTGGAGGAGTTCTCTCTCAAGGAGGGTGTCTTGTGACCACCCGGAAGAGGATCTCTCTCTTATTTTGTATTCATATCTCTATTTTATAGCATTTTCTTCATTTCTATAGAGCTACTGCGCAGTCCCTCTTATGAACTGTGTTTTCTGCATTGGGGTTTATTGTAAATTTGATTTCTATGCAATAGAGGATCTTCGGTGACTGAGGCTTGCCTCTCACTTTGTAATTATTTCAAGTAGCTGATGTTATAAGCTATTTCAGATCTGATTCATGTTCTAATAAAATTAATCTTCATAAATTCTGAGTATTCTACAGTTCTGTAGCTTTTAAAGTCAGATCTACACTTGTACATGTATTATTTTGATGAAACCCCAAGGGGATCTTGTGGAGAAAGATGACTAGTTTCCAGATCTGGTATGGATCTTATGTTTCAGCAATAGATCTTTCGTATATCTGAGTTTTCACTTACATCAGCTGAATCTCTTGAAAAATAATGCTGTAATAGTCTGCAGTCTTTTCCTATGTGTTGCAACAGCTCATTTTGAGGGTTTTCCTTCATAGAAATGTCTATTTTTCCTTGCATAATCCATACGAATATTATTATGAACCTGCATACTAAAATTTTTGCATAAACTCAGCCAAGCCCTTCATAAATTACGTTATCCATGCTTCAGCACTTTTCTGCATAATTTAGGTCATGGGAAATCAGGGTTTCTTTTGACTAGTCGGGAAGGAGGAACTGTTTAACTTAGAAAAACGCATTTTTTTTGCTAAAATTCGTCATGTGAATCCCTATTGACCTAATCTAACATATTATAGAACCTTGACCCTTAATTTTACGCATATTTTATTATACACCTATTTTAGTGCATAAAATGATGCTTTTCCCCATCTTTATGATGTTAAAAAATGAGTAAAGAGTGCTACTGTTATTTATATTGGTCGCTGAGCATTCTAAAACAAATTTTATGGTGGCTGAAGTCATCATACCTGAAGAATGCATTTTCCAGGCATGATTTGCTGAGTAAACCCCTTTGGGATATTACCTCTCAACAAGAGTCTATAGACAAAGTATGAAAAGGGCCAGCTAGCCTCTGGATCTAATAATTTCTTGTAAATGTGACATATCCAGTAAATTCCCCTTCATTCAATCTCTGGTTTAGATCAGATTGTTGATTGTTAATGTCTTGAAAAGGAATATCTCACTGATACCAGTTTGTGGGAGATTTGTTTAGCAGATCTAAGTTGATTTGTTTCTAATGAAAATTAACATTTAAGTCCCACACAGCATGTGCAACAGGAACCAAGCTTTGTTCTGAATTTTATTTGTCCATTTTTCCTTACACAGCGTCCATATTGAGCATTGGCAATATTCCTGAAGAAGGAACATTACAACCCACATGCTTGTTCCAAGTTTCCTGAAACCCATTGGGTGACCATATCGGGTTATATAAACATGAAAATTTCAATTCCTACCACCCAAAGTCATATGATCCTACTACTATGGTGGTTCTCTATCCAAAATATTTTCATACCATGCAACATCATTGTTCATTTACTAAATATGAATACAAGAATAGCTTTGCACATATATTTATAGTGGTAAAGTTTAGGAACTTCCCTTTTTATGCAATTGACATGGTTTTTCTGTCACTATCCATTGATTCCTATGGACCCAACTTGCCTTATTGGCCATCATGCTACTTCCCACTTAGTCATGGTCATATCATACATTAATACATGCCAAATAAAACCAAACTTCTTAGAGAATTCCTTGTATTTTTGTTATGTTCACACAAAAATTTTCAGCATGCATATAATTTCATTTATGCTTGTCATATTTAGGATCAATTCTTCAACATACACTAGCAATGGTATTTCTCTAACCATTTCCCAAGCCCAACCTTTCTCATTTTTTTTCATTCTCTTTAATTTGCAAGGTCTCTTTCATGTCGCATTTCTATTGGTACACAACTCTTTTACTAGATCTATGTGGCTTTCCGGCCATGCCCAACAAAATTATCCCATGGACCCCAAGCATGAAATCAAAAAGAAAATTAAAAAATAAATGAGGGGAAAAAATAAAAGGAAAGAAAATTGTGAAAGTAGTTATAAAATCGCAAAGAAAAATAGCATGGCCATGCACAAGGCAACAACCAAAATGGTAATCAAATATAAAATTCAATCGGGAAGCACAAAACATAAAATATTAAACGATCCTAATGAATCATCCCCACGAGTTAGATTTTTTTTAATGATTCATGAATAAAACTCATCCTGAGCCTTCTTCAAGCTTGCGTGGCAGCCCTTTTAAATTTATGGAGCCCCTCCAATTCCTCTTAGGAGTGACTCCATCTATGCTTATTACAGAGTTTTGAGGGAATTCCCCCCTCCTTTTTTTCGTTTCTTCTAGTATTTTACCTTGTTGGCTCAAGTATTTGAGATTTCTTATCAACTACTCTTTTCTTGTTGTATGAATCTCTTGTTCTAGCACTTACATTCCACTGTTAGAATCATTCATGAAAAGTATACATTAGTTGTTTCCCTATCAGACTATACCAAGCATGTTGTACCGGAGTTGCACATACATCTCAATTTATTTATTAGTCACATGTCTCGAGATCCAAGACATAATTAAGCATAATTATATCTTAGCATAATTTTCAAAATAAAAAACCTTATGCACATGATCATATTAGTTCATTTATAATTATGCCTACACAGATTTAACATTAGTCTTCTACCCAAACCATTAGCATTAATTACATTCAACCTCCTTACTGATATCACCATTATAAATTTTTAGAGTAGAACAACCTTTTCCAAAATTTTAAACAACAATATCAATTCTAGAGATCATCCTTCTTACCAAGGCTGGTAGTAGTCATCAAGTTCAACCTCTTTTCCAAGGCTAGCAATCATGGCATTTGCAATCCCAAGTTAGCACATAATTATTCATTCATACAAATAATCAATATGCAAGGCACAATTGTAGTGTTGTAACCAACACCTAAAACAATCAATTATCAAACCACTTGACTCTCTAATAGAGTCACAAATATCATGCCTCCAATCCACCGAGACTCTCTGTCATACAAAACACGGACCATGGGGTTCTCCCATGTGGCGTGATCTTGCATAATTAGAATGGGTGTGCATCTGATATAAGGGATTTTTGGGAAATACTTGTGTTGCATAAGCTACGTATCATAATTGTTTCTATATATATATATATATATATAGAAACAATTATGATACGTAGCTTATGCAACAAAAGTATTTCCCCAAAATCCCTTATATCAGATGCACACCCATTCTAATTATGCAAGATCACGCCACTTAACTAGTAGTGTTAGTATACTATGTACAACCATACACAGAGCCATGTAGGCACTTCTCCGATACAAAAGAATCAAAAACATCCATGGTCATAGAAATAGGTTGTGCATACCTTCAATATGCCTAATAGTAGACACATGTAATACCATTGCAATTTTCAATAAAATCAATGATACTCAAAAACCCTTATAACTAGAATAATTCACAATAAAACGTTATATATAACATGCAATCATATCCACATTTAGCCACAACACTTAGAGCTAGAGCTCCACCTAGCTCTAATGATCCAAGCTAGGTCCAATGCTTGGACTTACTGCTATTTTAATTCAATAATAGGGCACCAACTTGTTCCCAAAGGTATAGAGTTGAAACTTTGCTCTACATTTCTTCTGCAAAAGAACCCATCTAGTCCAAGGTTGAACCTAGAATCCCAGATACAACTTTGTAATGGACCCCTCCTTATTTACGTTGATAACGAGAGGTGGTTACTATACTAACCTAAATCCCAAGGTACAATTATGAGAATGGGTTCTAATTTTTTTTTCTTTCTTCTCTCTTTTTAAAACTAAAAATAGAAAAATTCATGTTTCCCATTTGGTTGAGAAACCAGCTCCAAAAATAGAAGAAAATAGATATCAATGCCTTAGAAATAATCCACTTCGAGGGGGCAACCTCCAATACATTACATGAATGAACAATTCTTGGATTATACAAATTACAAAACCTCCTTTCTATATATAGGAGTCCAATGGGCCACAATGTAATCCTAGCCGACCTAAAAATAATAATTTAAGGGCTCAACAATAAGGGGGTTACACTAACAACAATAAGGGACTAAACTAGTAATATAGGGACCTAACATGCCCCTCTCCTTCAAAAATAATTTGTCCTCAACACTTGAGTAGCTCTGGGTGCTTCTGTATAAAATTCTCATCCTCCCATGTAGAATCTTCAGTGGGTAAGTTCTTCCAGTTGATGAGATACTCTGAAATTGATCGATTTTGTAGCTGTCGAGTTCTTATTTCTATGACTACTTCGGGTTCCAATATGATTTTTCTTTCCTCATCCAGTTCTGGCAATATTATTTGAACTGGAATTTTTTCACCTATAACCTTCTTTAAGCATGAAACATGGAAAACTAGATGCACTCGTGAAGAAGCAAGATGCTCGAATTTGTATGCCATACTACCAATATTTTGCAACACCTTATAAGGACCATAGTACTTTGGCGATAATTTATTATCCTTCTTAGCTTGCTTGAGGCACATTTGTTTGTATGGTTGTAGCCATAAAAATACCCAGTCTTCTACATCAAAACTTATCTCACTGCATTGTTGATCTTCCTGTTGTTTCATTCAATTTTGTGCCAAATTCAAGTTATCCTTTAAGAGTTTGAGAACTTCTTGTTGATGCTCAATGTGATCTTCCACTGCTTGAACCTTCGAATTTTCTCCTAAATATGACGTGATGGACGGTGGATGATATCCATAAAGTCCCATAAATGGGGTAATTTTTGTTGCAGCATGGAAGGAAGTGTTATACCACCATTCAGCGAGAGGTAACCACTTGACCCATTGTGTTTTTTTATCAGATACAAAACAACTAAGATATCATTCCAAACATTTATTTACTATCTCAGTTTTACCATCGGATTGAGGATGATAAGATGAGCTATGAGCTAATTGAGTACCCAAACAAGAAAATAACTCCTTCAAAAAATTTCCAGTAAAAATGGGATCTCTGTCTCTCACAATAATCCTGGGGTTTCCATGTAGCTTTTGAATTGTGTCCATAAATGTAGTAGCAAATTTACTTGCTTTAAATGGATGAGATAATGCACAAAAGTGTGCATACTTGGTAATTCTATCAACTACCACCATGATGACACTCTTTCCTTCGGACTTAGGTAAACATGTGATAAAATCCATTGATATCTCCTCCCAACGTTGATTTGGAATGGATAAAGGTTGTATAAGACCCGAGGTCTTAATTGTCTCAACTTTATTCTGTAGGAAAACTAAACACTCCACCACAAACTTTTGAATATCAGATTTAAGGCCATCCCAAAAAAAATCTTTCTTCACCATGTGGTAAGTTTTTAAAAATCCTGAGTGTCCTCCTAAAGGAGAAGTGTGCAATTCCAAAAAAATATTTTGTTTTAGTTGGGAATTCTTACAAAGATATAAGCAATCTTTGTACCATAAGGAATCATTTTTCCAAATAAATGTATTGGATGTACTAGGATCTTGTTGCAACTTTTGAATGAGTGTCCACACTTCTTCTTCCTTGTTCCATTCATCCCTTGCTTCGGTTATCCAATCGGGTTGGATAATAGATATGGCACAAAACAATACTTCCACCTCTTCATTATTTCTTGAGAGTGCATCTGCAACAACATTTAGCTTCCCTTTTTTGTAGATTATTTCAACGTCATAACCTAACATCTTTGTGACCCATTTTTGCTGCTCTTCTGAAGATAGTCTTTGTTCCAAAAAGTGTTTAAGACTATCATGATCAGTTTTTACCTTGAAGTGTCTTCCCATTAGGTAAGTTCACCATTTATTTAGTGCATGCAATATTGCTAACATTTCCTTCTCATAAATAGGTTTCTGTAAATACTTTCCTTTGATTGGACGACTTTCAAAAGCAATGGGTCTTCCTTCCTGCATTAAAATTGAACCAATTCCATTTCCTGAGGCATCACATTCCACAATAAAGGTTTTTGTGAAGTCTGGCGTAGCTAGGACCGGTGCTAGGCACATTGCTTCTTTAAGATGTTCAAAGGCCTTAGTTGCTTCAGGAGTCCATGAAAATGCATCTTTCTTCAATAATGTTGTTAGAGGTGATGTTATTCTCCCATAATTCTTAACAAACTTGCGATAATAACCTGTTAACCCGAGAAATCCTCGCAACTGCTTTATGGTTGTGGGGACTTTCCATTCCTTAATGGCTTTAATTTTGTTAGGGTCTACCTTAACACCCTCGTGAGATACAATATGACCCAGATATTCCACCTCTTGTACTCCAAAGAAACATTTGGATGTTTTTGCATATAATTGTTTCTCCTGTAATAGTTTGAGCACCCTGTCAACATGTTCAACATGATCCTTCCAAGACCTGCTGTAGATTAGTATATCATCAAAAAATACTAGCACAAATTTTCTAAGAAGGGTTTGAAAATGGAATTCATCAACCCTTGAAATGTAGAAGGTGCATTGGTAAGGCCAAAAGGCATGACCAAAAATTCATAATTACCCTCATGAGTTCGAAATGTTGTTTTTGGAATATCTTCAGTCTTCATTCTAATTTGATGATATCCTGAACAAAGATCCAACTTGGTAAAATAAATTGCTCCATGTAATTCATCCAATAATTCATCAATCATGGGAATGGGAAATTTATCTTTAATGGTGAGCTTATTGAGCTCCCTATAATCGAGACACATGTGCCATGATCCATCCTTCTTGTGTACCAATACTACAGGAGCAGAGAAAGAACTTTGACTAGGTTGAATTATACCCGCCTCTAACATTTCTGCAATCATGCATTCAATTTCGCTCTTTTGGAAGTAAGGATATCTATAAGGCCAGATGTTTGGAGGAACACTTCCTGGAATCAAATGAATAGCATGATCATGATCACGAATAGGTGGGAGTCCTTTGGGAGTTTCAAACACCTTGGAATGATTGTCCAAGACATTTTGGAGATCTGCAGAAATAGATGATTTTGATGTTGGAACTTCTAGTGAGCATAATTCTGCAATTACGCCTAGTTTTTCCTTCTTTAGAAGCTTTTTCATGACATTAGATCTTATTATATTTCCCAGATTCCCTGCGATACCCCGTAATTCGACTTCCTTTCCTTCTGAAAAAAATTCAAGAAAATTTCTTGAAAATTAAAAGCTACCATCCCCAAAGATTGTAACCATTGTACTCCTAGTACAACATCAACACCTCCCATAGGAATGGAAAGCATTGGACTATTCAATACATATTCCCCCATGGTTAACTTAATATTATGGCATTTTCCAGAGAAATTTATAGTTCCTCCATTTGCAACCATCACTTGACATTATGGTGTTGGGTATAGGAAACAAATCAATTCCTTGGCTAACTTACAATGAATAAAATTGTGGGTACTACCTAAATCAATCAACACTATTACCTTTTTCTTCTTGATATGTCCTTCTATATTGAGATTTTTAGGAGTGGTAATTCCTACGAATGCATTACATGATATGGTCGGACTCATTTCTTCCTCTTCTAGAATTGGTTTGTGGTGTATATCCTCTTATTTTGAAGATTCTTGTTCATTTTCTTCTTCCTCTTCACAATATATGTAAAATAGTTTCTTCTCAGCACACTTATGACCTTTAGTGTATTTGCTATCACAACTGTAGCAAAACCCTTTTGCTCTTTTTTCTTCCAATTTTTGTGGTGTCAACCTTGTAGGTTGTGGAAATCTAGGAGTAGCAACACTTCCCTCTTTATAGAAGTGAGTGGTAGGCTTCCTTGTCGCCATATTTTTACAGTCAATTTTTTTGGCCAACTTGAATGCCTTCTCCAATGAATCAGGTTCCAAAATGTGAACTTCATGTTGGATGTTATCCTTTAAAGTACCTATGAAGAGATCAATGCGGTGTTCCTCTGAAATATTAGTTACCCTTATATTCAATTTTTGGAAGTCCTCAACGTGCTCACCCACTGAACCCTTTTGCTTGAGATTTATCAATTAGCTAAAGAAGGTGTTGCTCCTTGTATCCTCATAATGTGCTATCATTTCCTCCGTAAAAATTGACCAAGTGACAATTTTTTTACGGGAGAAAAGCCATTGATACCATACAAATGTATTTTGTTCTAAATGTAAATTTTCAATGCTCACCTTTTGTGTGTTTTGCACATTATGGAGATCAAAATATTGCTCCATCTATAGTATCCATGTTACAGGATCCTTTCCATCAAACTTCCTTATATCCATTTTTGGAATATGGTGGTTCTTTCCTCCAACATTAGAGTTTATGAAATCACAATTAACATTATTTTGTTCTCATAATGAGTTTCCTCTACTATATTTTCACCATTAGGAAACATTTCTTGTATCAACTTTGTCAAACCTTCCATGTCTACTTTTATATCATTCTTCATGTTTTCCATCTTAGATTCCATGCAATACATCTTAGCTTTCATTCCATCCATCTTAGCTTCCATGGAATTCTTCAAACCATCCATTTTAGATTCCACACCTTTTTTCAAACTATCCATCTTAGTTTCCATGCCTTTCTTCAAAACTTCCATGTCATTTTTTGTTGCTCTTTGCGAGAGAGAATTTTTTTGCACTTGCTCTTGTAATTTTGATATGTCATGTTTCCATTCTTAGTCTTCATGATTCATAGTAGAGCCTTATAAAGGCTTAATGGGTGTTGAATTCCTTTCAAGGGCCATTTTAGAATCCAATACTGATATATATTCTACAATATTCCCTTGGAATCAATTAAACTTGATTCTTCAAACAAGACTTATGCAATTCAGAAAAGAAAAATACACAACTTTTACTTGCTTTTGAATATCTCGATATTGAAATTGAATTATCTCTATAATTGTGGATCCTCAATATCTAGAATTCATCCCTATAGTATTCCTTTGAAGCTTCTTTCCAATGCCACATGTCTAACCTGATTTGGATTCTTCAAGGCAAATTTATGTCCAATCTCCCACAATGACCCAATTATGGACTGGTTCAGTAGAGCAAACTTTTACGACTTTCCACGTGTCAATGTGTCCTCATTTGACTCTAAAATTGATAGACAGGAAACTGCAGTCTGTTTACCTATGGCCACGTTTTATATCATTCCAATCTGATGCTCAGAGAGAGAGTTATGAATATTTTCCCATGATCACCTCTTTCAGATGAAACTCAGGAGCTTGAAAAAGCCCTAAATTCCACAAACCATATCTCAGAAACTATTGTGAACCAAGCTCTGACATTTGTCGAAGATGTTCCTCAAGATTTCGGCTTCGCACTCTAAACATTTCAGCTTCTGAACCTTTGTAGAAAAAAAATTATAGCGAACATTCCATGATGACATGTTTAGGTTAAATTCTGGAGCCTACAAAAAGACCTAACTTCCATAGACCATATCTCCGAAAATATTTAGAACCAAGCTCTAAAATTTTGTGAAGATGTTCCTCAATATTTTGGCTTCGCACTCTAAAAATTTCATCTTCTGAACCTTCGTAGAAAAAAAGTTATAGCGCAAATTCCACGATGACCTATTTGGAGCAGCGAAACCTTAGAATCCAAAGCTCTAATACCAAATGTTGTGAAACCAGCTCCAAAAGTAGAAGAAAAGAGATATCAACGCCTTATAAATAAGCCACTTCGAGGGGGTAACCTCCAATACATTAAATGAATGAACAATTTTTGGATGATACAAATTACAAAACCTCCTTTCTATATATAGGAGTCCAATGGACCACAATGTAATCCTAGCTGACCTAACAATAATAATTTAAGGGCACAATAATAAAAATATGGGGGTTACAGGGGTACAATAATAACAATAAGGGGGTTACACTAACAACAATAAGGGACTAAACTAGTAATATAGGGACCCAACAACTTAACTAGTAGTGTTAGTATACTATGGACAACCATGCACAGAGCCATGTAGGCACTTCGCCAATACAAAAGAATCAACATCATCCATGGTCATAGCAATAGGTTGTGCATACCTTCAATATGCCTAATAGAAGACACATGTAATACCATTGGAATTTTCAATAAAATAAATGATACTTGAAAACCCTTATAACTAGAATAAATCATGATAAAACATTATATATAGCATGCAATCATATCCACATTTAGCTACAACACTTAGAGCTAGAGCTCCACCTAGCTCTAATGATCCAAGCTAGGTCTAATGCTTGGACTTACTGCTATGTTAATTCTGTAATATGGCACCAACTTGTCCCAAAGGTATAGAGTTGAACCTTTTCTCTACATTTCTTCTGCAAAAGAACCCATCTAGTCCAAGTGTTGAACCTAGAATCCCCGATACAACTCTGTAACAGACCCCTCCTTATTTACATTGATAACGAGAGGTGGTTACTATACTAACCTAAATACCAAAATACATATGAGAATGGGTTCTAATTTTTTTTATTTCTTCTCTCTTTTTAAAACTAAAAATAGAAAAATTAATGTTTCCCATTTCGTTGAGACTTTTCCATCTCGTTGTCATGTTCGTGTAATCATCTATCATTAGCATAAAATATAATTCTCCATCTAAAAATTTTGTTCTCATAGGACCACATAGATCAATATGTACTAATTCCAATGGACGTGATGCAAAGTGTTTTTTTTTCTTGAACTCAACTTTTGTTTTCTTGTCGTGCCGAAAAGATTCACATATCATATTGGTGGGTTTTGAAATTTTAGGCATTTCTCTTACTGCTTCCTTCTTGTTGATCCTAACCAAATTGTCGAAATTTATATGTCCCATTCATTTGTGCCATAACCAACTTTCGTCTTCTCTTGCCAAAAAGCACCCTTTAGGTGTCTCGTCCAAAATTATATGTCATTTGTAGCTCTGCTTGTTGTAACCACAATTTTACCGAACTTGCATTTCCTGATTTCACATTTCTTAGAGTTAAATAGCATCGTGTTTCCTTGATCGCACATTTGTCCAACACTGAGCAAATTGTGATTCATATTTTCAACCAACAACACATATTTCGCTAATGCATTCTTCCTTTCGAGTATGATTGTACCTACTCTTATTACGTTTGAAGACCCATCATTTCCAAAAGACACTCTTCCATCCTTTTCCTTCAAGGATATGAACTTATTCCTATCTCCAGTCATATGAGTTGAGCAACCACTATCAACATACCAAACATTTCTGTTCCTTTCAGCCTTGAGAGTCGTAGCACATTTTCCAATCTTCTTTTTCCATATTTGTTCATTCTGATTTTTGCGAGAATTCCTTTGAAGAACTTCCAAGTCTGCAATATTTAGCCAGGTGTCCAAAATTGTTATATTTGTACCATTCGACATCATCTCTCAAATGATAAAATTTGTTAATATTTTTTTGAGTTACGGAATATCCATTTCTGAAAGATCTCCCAAAACTGTATTTATTCCAAACATATGTGTGCCATTCTATAGCTCTATGTCCAAACCTTCCACATGAATAAAAATGACCATAGAGGATAGGTTGATACCTAGGAGGGAATCTTCTTCGAGGAACTATCTTTTGTTAGACTCCTGTAATTCACATTATCGCAAGGTGACTGACTATTTCTCAGACCTTTCATATTGAAAATAATATTCCGTGGCTGTTATTTATTTCCAGAAAGAAGGAAGGGAAATCCCGACTATCAAGAGCCTCAAAGGAAACAATCTGCCTTTTCAGTTTAGTTGAAAGAGGAAAGTGTTGCTGATAAGGCATAATGGTGAGAAAAATTCATTTCTGCCCTCATTTCATTTCATTTACCCTCTTTTACCCTTCATTTTTCCAAACTCTAAAATTCGCACGATTCATTTCTTTCAAAACCCTTTTTTTAACTATTAAAATCTAATTTTTATAGTTAAAGAAGCAGCTTCGCACACCCACCAACAACCATATCATATTTATTGTTTAAACTTATCATATATTTCCTTATTCGCAGCTCCGCCCCACACTTTAGGTCGCTTGATATATATCTATATATATATATATATGGCATAGACCGCATAAGCCTTACCTTACCCCTTCCTTCCCTTTTTGTGTCATCACTTCTCAACAATCCTAGCCACATTCCATTTTCCACTTTATAACTCTACCAATGCGATATAGTGGGACCCTTCCCACCACATCACCCTTTTCCCACCGTCCAACGCACATCGTAATCAACGTTTTTTATATTTGCATATTAACACATCATAGGTTAATTGGTCTAAGTTGTGATGCGATGTGATCACATATCGAACATAATCGAGGCTTCGTGTTATCGTTATTTGTTAATATGTGCGATGGGAGATAAAATTTTAATTCCACCTACCCGCTCCCACCACCAATGCTCCTCATTGACAAACCGTCCACCAATCCACTACTCCATGTCAGCTACTGACTCCCATCACCATCTAATCATGTAGTCGTTCTGCGTCATTTCCATATGAACGGCTTATTAAAACATTTTTGTATGTTAGAGGGGACTGTGGGTTTTCGACTATGGTTATGAGTTGATGTTTACAACAGGAGTAGTTGGTTTTCCATTTTAAAACTCCCTGCAGCAGTCACCGATGCAGAAAAGACAGAGGTGGTTAGAAAATAGAATGACCATCATCACGACCAATACAGCAATCAGATCTACTGAATCGGCCAACGTAGCACCAGATTAATTATCCAGCAATAGTTTTCTGAAGAAGCCAATTCAGATGTCAGTTTTTTTTAACATTGCCTCTTCGGCATCACTCGAGCCAGATTATGATCGCTATGTAATTAATAACGTACTTCTAAGGCCACTGTTATGGCCAAACTTATCTTATCACCATCTGCATGATTCGACTTGTCAAAGTTTAGCTTGAATATAATTAATGACTATCATTAAAACAGACGGAGTAACTGACTTAGATTTTAGATGAGTATTATATGCATTAGCAGTATCAGGGGATCCCAGAAGGGGGAAAACCATTATAATAGGCTCATCTGGTTGTAAATAATGTTTTGTGGATGAATGAAAGGACATTGTTGTTTCTAGATTCTTGTGTTATGATCTGTTGTGAAGTGCACCTTTTCTTATAATCGGTCACTCTCTAGTTTCACATACTGTTTTCTTTCTTTACTATGGATGAGAACTTTTTGTGTATGCTTTTCCAAAGGGTACCCTACTCAGTCTCGAAATAGTAGTTTATGTTTTCTTCTGAGATTTGAATACAAAATTCAAAGACGGTCTACTCTACATTCACATTGAACCTTAATCTTCTCCTCCTTTCCATTTCACAAGATATAGAGATCCATTGACATGGCTAGCTTGCATGGTCTCACATGATTTCGGTTATTCATCCATTTGAATTTTTTTACACTTGTTGGACTCCATATCCCAATGGCCCTCTTCTGTTGTCTCAACCACCAATTATCAAACAAACCCCTTTGCATTAATAGCTAGCCTAAAATACCCCTATAAACAAAGCTATATCTAATAGAGTTATCTCTCTCTAGGTCTAGGAGGGCTAGATCCTAGGCCCAAAGCGGATTTGATGTTGGCCCTTCAGAATTCTGTCTTCAGCCTTTGGAATTACGGGGAGATAACATAATGGAGACCATACTAGGGATGGATGAAATTGATCTTCCTCAGAAAAATACATCAAGTTTCAATTTTGAATTTTGATGGTGAACATAATTCAAGCACCGGAAGGTTGTTTCATTCACCTAGCGACTACATCAGCAACAAAATCCAGAATAGAGATTCACTGGCAACTACACAAGCTCAAAATGGGATCAGTTGCAAGGAGATATGCTCCAATGAACATAGATCACATTCCCGGCTTCCCAAACAAAATTCATCAGGTACATTGGCAATGAAAGCTTCCTATTTTTCAAGATGAGAATGTTGATGATGATTTTTTACATCTCATTAAATTTCATATACATTCATGGAAGTTCAAAGTCGAATGGCATGAGCATTGCCTGATGAAGATGTTCATGGAAAATTAGAAGGGAAAGTGAGGGAATGGTATGAAGTTCTGAACCCTGGTAGTTTGTTTTCTTTAAAATATTTCCACAAGGTGTTTTATGAGCATTATAAAGAATATTCTCCATCTTTATCATTAGCTAAAAATTGTTGTGATCAGTATGAGGATCTCATACAATACCTTGAAAATATTGATGAAGATCTAAGAAATATGCATGATGAGGATCTCTTAGAAGAAATTTATGGATTTCATTCTCAAGTTAATTGTCATGATAACCAAGAGAAGTTAGTTGAAGATGAAATAAATCAAGAAATGAAAGTAGATCCACAAGATCTCTGTGTGGAGACAAATGACAATTAATTTGTTATTTTGTATGACACTAAAGAAGACTTTCAGTCTCATGACCAATCTTCACGAGAACGAGAAAAAAATTGTTGTTTAATCCAAAGGAAACAAATACTACCTCCTCCTTTAACTGAAGAAGAAATTAATCAGATTCTAAGAACGCAGCCAACCTCTCAA
The DNA here is from genome assembly GCA_034641835.2 of Pinus albicaulis. NCBI lineage: Eukaryota > Viridiplantae > Streptophyta > Pinopsida > Pinales > Pinaceae > Pinus > Pinus albicaulis. The sequence continues at coordinate 594,258,266 of CM076570.1, forward strand.
TTTTTATGTAATCAGAAGATTAATTCTATTTGTTCTAATACTAATTTATGTACTGAAGTATTTCCTCATGAAGAAATAAATGTAGAATAGATTGATACTAATTTTGTTTTACATTCTTAAGAAGGCTTATTTCCAGAAAGTGCTTATGTTCATCAAAATGATGGCCTTCAAATAGAATTCAGCGATCTCAATCAATACATATCAGGTTTTCTTGAGGAAAACATATTGGTATACAATGAGCATGCCATATCAGATGACCATGAAGAATGTATATATATTCTCTTTTAGAAGGATCCTGAGCATAATAAATTGGAACAAAGATTAGTCCTATATGAAGTGCGTTATTTGAATCATCAGGACCACGTATTGTTCCAAGATACTTTTGTTGGCCTCTTAGAATCATCTAAATAAGGAGTATGCTATGCCATGAATGGTTTGTTGCAAGATTTAAGGAAAAATTTGAACACTTCATTTCAATGGCAAGTAAGATGGGAGTGGTAATTTTGTTTTTTCAGCCTACTCCAAAAAGTGAACCAGAATCCATCATGTAGTCATTTACTTGATTGGTTATATTGGAAAAAAGGTATCACTTAGTGTATATATCATCTCCAAGTTAGATTATGGTAGGTAGGTGTGCAAATAAGCTCAGTACTTTGGGCATTCTTCCAGTTTCAGTTTCAGATTGCTTTCTAGTTTTCAGTTCAAGTGTGTTCCACACTTCAGTTTTGGGAGAGTTTTGATTTCAGCTTGAAGATTGTCAGCCACAGAGGTTTTGTACCAGATCAATTTTTTGATTTGGGATCAGCCCAATGGATCATGGCCACCAGTCTATGGTGTTCTTGACACCTCCTGAAGGAGCTGCCATCCCCAGTTGGAGCCACTGTTAGACTCCTATAATTCACAATATCACAAGGTGAGTGATTATTTCTTAGATATTTCATATTGAAAATAATATTCCATGGCTGTCATTTATTTCCAGAAAGAAGGAACGGAAATATTGACTGTCAAGAGCCTCAAAGGAAACAATCTGCCTTTTCAGTTCAGTTGAAAGAGGAAAGTGTTGCTGATAAGGCGTAATGGTGAGCAAAATTCATTTCTGCCCTCATTTCATTTCATTTACCCTCTTTTGCCCCTCATTTTTCCAAACTCTAAAAGTCCCACTCTTCATTTCTTTCAAAACCCTTTTTTTAACTATTAAAATCCGATTTTTATAGTTAAAGAAGCAGCTCTGCACACCCACCAACAGCCATATCATATTTCCTGTTTAAACGTATCGTATATTTCCTTATTCGCAGCTCCGTCCCCCACTTTAGGCCGCTTGATATATATATATATATATATGGCATATACTGCATAAGCCTTACCCTACCCCTTCCTTGCCTTTTCACATTGGAAATTCGCAACAATCCTAGCAGCATTCCATTTGCCACTTTATAACTCCGCCGATGCGATTTAGTGGGACCCTTCCCTCCAAGTCACCCTTTTCCCACCGCCCGTCGCACATCACAATCGATGTTTTTTATTTTTACATATTAACACATTGCAAGTTAATTGGTCTAAGTTTCAATGTGATGTGATCACATATCGCACATAATCGAGGCTCCTTTGAATTCCACCTGCCTGCTCCCGCCATCAATGCTCTGTGTTCACAAACCATCCACCAATCCACTGCTCCATGTCAGCTACCGACTCTCGCAACCATCTACTCATGTAGCCATTCTGCACCATTTCCATTTGAATGGCTTATGAAAACATTTTTGTATGTTATAGGGGACTGTGGGTTTCCGAATATGGTTATGAGTTGTTGTTTACAACGGGAGCAGTTGGTTTTCCATTTTAAAACTCCCTGGAGCAATCACCGACGCAGAAAATATAGAGGCGGTTAGAAGATAGAATGACCATCATGACGACCAGTACAATAATTAGATATGCTGAATCATACAGTGCAGCACCAGATTTAATTATCCAGCAACAGTTCTCTGAAGAAGCAGAGCCAGATGTCAATTTTGTTTTATCATTGCTAAGTCCACTATTATGGCCAGACTAATCTTATCACCGTCTACATGGTTTCACTTGTCAATGTTTAGATTGAATATAATTAATGACTATCATTAAAACAGACGGAGTAACCGACTTAGATTTTAGGTAAATAATGTATGCATTAGCAGTATCAGGGGAGCCCGGAAGGGGGAAAACAATTGTAATAGGCTCATCTAGTTGTAAATAATCTTCTATGGATGAATGAAAGGGCATATTTCTTTCCAGATTCTTGTGTTATGATCTATGCTGAAGTGCTCCTTTTCCTGTAATCTGTCACTCTCTAGTTTCACATACGGTTTTCTTTCTTTACTGTGGATAAGAAATTTTTGTGTAGGATTTTCCATAAGGCACCCTGCTCAGTCTCGAAATAGTAATTTATGTTTTCCTCTGAGATTTGAATGCAGAATTCAGAGACGGTCTGCTCTACATTCACATTGAACCTTAATCTCCTCCTCCTTTCCATTTCACAAGCTGTAGAGATCCATTGACATGGCTAGCTTGTCTGGTCTCACATGATTTCGGTTATTCATCCATTTGAATTTTTTGACACCTGTTTGAATCCATATCCCAATGACCCTCTTCTAATGTCTCAACCACAAATTCTCAAACAAATCCCTTTACGCTAATAGCTAGACTAAAATTCCCCTATAAACAAAGCTATATCTAACAAAGAGATCCCTATCTAGGTCTTGGAGGGCTAGATCCTAGGCCCAAATCGGTTTTGATGTTGGCCCTCCGGCATTCTGTCTTCATCCTTCGAAATTACGGGGGTATATCATCTTCCATGGTTCGTCTTGTGAGTCCTGATCTCTTTAGTTGGCTGGAAGGTCTACCTGCTTGTCAATTTTTTCATATCCATCTTATTTTGTTGTCATAGAAGGACTTGGCTCCTTTTTAGATCTTTCTTTATAACCAAGACCAATCTTGTCACTGTTTGATCGTTGATTGTTGATGATTTCTTACAATGCCTTGGAGTTGTTAGTGTAGTTTTGAAGAGTTTTTAAAATTTTTACTTTCTTTCGAAGAGAAACTATTTCAACTTCCAATACTTCTCTTTCCTTTTTTCTTTCCTTTAATTCTTCCCTGAGCAATTCTTCGACTCATTTATATTCTTCAAACTTGATTTTAAGATTTAGGACATGTTTCCTTTCTATCTTTAATTTGTCTTCAAGAGTGTTTACATGCTTCTTCTCAACCTTGAGCTCTTTGATAACCCTAATCACTTCGTTTTTAAATTTAACCTCAGTCATGTCTTCTTCTTCATCTCCTTCTTCGTCAGATGCTTCTTTCTTATTATTCTTGGCCATAAACAATACTCTTCCTATGATTTCTTCTTAGTTATCATTATCTTCATCAGACGAGGAGATATATTCTTTGGAGAATAAACTCTTCTTAAACCATTTCTTCTTTCCTTGTTCATTGAACTTCCTCATACCTTTCTTTCCTTTCGTAACATCCTCATTTTTGTGAGGACACTTGGCTACAAAATTCCAAACCTCACGACAACTGAAACATATCAATGGAAATTTACCTTTGAATTTCCCAATACCTATTCTCATTTTTCGCGTGAAGTAGGAAAATTCTTTATCTCAAAATTCTTCTTCATATTCTTCCTTTTCTTCTTCCTTACAACTACAAGTTTTTGTTTTCGGAGTATGCTTATCCTTACTAGTCTTCTTGGATGTGACGAATGTCGTTTCTAGGTGAGATGTGCCTTCCTCTTCTTCAATCCTCATTTCATATTCCATAAGCACTCCATGTAATTCATCTTTGTTGAGATTGGTTAGATTCGAACTATATTCCAAGACTGATACCTTTGGGTTGTGTTATCACTCTAGTAAATTTTCTATCAGAAATATTTAAAATGTTGTAACTTACTAGAGGTAACCAAGAACCACTTTTAGAATTCAGGATCTAGCCTTCCTGAGTTCCGGAGAGGGATCTCTTCATATGATTTAACTTTGTTTAGGTAATAGATATTAGGCTAGTTATGATTGTGTAGTTGGGTTTGATTTTTTGAAAAGGTTGGTGGGAATAAAGGACTACAAGGGAAACCATAGAAAGATCCACCAGAATATTGGGTAATGGAGTCAACTCTCTAGGCAAGCAGAACTAATAAAAAAGGTTCAGAGATGAAAATGTGCTAAGGGCAAGATAGGTGACCTTCTAAGGCTATGTATAGGCTTGATTTGATGGAGTGGATGGAATCTGAGCAAAAGGGCACTTAAGAATATTTAAGCTACAGATAAGAAGATTGAAGAAGGGGATCAAACTGGGACCTAGAGAAATTAAGAATTCTATGATCCGGTTATCAAGTAGAAAAAATCAAAATGCCAATAAGTTTCGAAACAGGGAGCTTATTATCACAATTCCTATTTAATTTTTCCTCAATTTATCATTACATACTAGAAACACATAATATGAATGAATGTAAACTTAAGAGAAATACACTGAAAACAAGGAAAGAATGAGACTTATCTTATCACCACGAGAATCCTTAGCTATGATGTCTCTGATCTCTTTCCAGTCTACTACTTTCGCTAATTGACTCGCCAACTTCAATATAACCAGAAAATAAGACTATAGTTGTATTGAGAAATTTTTATTCACTGGATACTTCGAATTGTGAAGTATTTATACAAAAAACTATTTACAAAATATCTTTGAAAAAATATCAAGATTAGTTCACAAATCTCTCCAACTATTTTACATAAATAGAACTTAAGTAAAGGACACTCAAACTAATGCATCTATTTGGCACTATTTTTTATGGATAGGTGATGAAAAAGAGGAGAATTCGAATTTTATCCAACTCTTAGTTGATGATGAGGCATCCAAGTCACTAATTGCTTCCTTTCTTTGTGCATTATGCTCCAACAATTCTGCAAAATTTGGGTCCAATGATATCTTTTTATTTCTCAATCCGTAATAGATCTGTAAAAAGTGAAAGAGGTTATTTTGGATTAATACGTTGGTGAGATAAACCTCTTTCAGTTTCCTAAAATTCCTCTCCAGATGTGCACAATAGGCTCTGCAAAAATATGCGTAAAATAGAGTTTTACAGAGTCTGAAAAATAGGATGTAGAGATTCGCATGTATCTCTTGTTCTGTAACACCTGTGAGAAAAGTGAGATATTTTTTGTAGATGGGTCCTTTAGGAACAAAAACCTCCTTCAGTTTTGTAAAATGTAGTTCTGATTTGCCACAATAGTCTCTGTAAAATGATTACTTAACAGGAATTTTCTGCAAAAAGTACTTTTCAACATTATTTAATATTTCCAAAACCATAATAGCTGTTAGAAAAGTGAGAGAGGTTTTTGTAGCTGGAAATATTATGAACATAAACCTCCTTCAGTTTTGAAAAATTCATCTTGGATTGGTCACAATAGTTTCTGAAAAACAATGACTTTAAATTGGAAATTTGTACAAAAATATTCCTTCTTGTTCTCTTTTTTATCTTTTAACCTTTTTGTTCTTTTAACTATTTTACTTTCACTTTAGATAAACTTCATTGTTGGTGAAATTATTTTCATCTCTTTATACCATTTTACTGCCTCTGTATTTACTTTTACTGTTTACCTTTGAGTGCTCTTGTAACTTTGTTTTGACCTTCCACTTTGACTTTTACCCGATACACTTTATCTCTGTTTTTCACTGTTTTACTCTTATGATTTTATTTATCATTGTGAATTTTGATTTCACTTTCACCATTCACTGATACTCTTTGATTATGAAAAAATTTGACCCTGTACTTTTAGCCTAAGGTAAAAATATAATTTCCTCAATGGTTTCACTGCTCTATACCTGTCCATACCTGTGTATTTGAAGAATCAACTACAGAAACTTTTTAGATGGTATTGATACTGCAGTTACCAATTTTCCTTGTGGTGCAATATGTTCTTCAGGAGTTGATGGTCTTTTGGAAATAAGGGGTATTTGAATAATATTTTTGGTAAAATAGGGTTCTGAGCAGGGTTTTGGATTGAAAAAGGGTTTCAATGCTCAGAAGGAAGGTTATGAACAATTCCAGCAATGAAAATGCCCATGGTTTGCAAAAAACGGAAATGAGGGATTCTGGAGAAATTTTGACATAGTTTCCCCTGTAAAATGAACACTTTTTTGCAGTAACTTTGGTAATTATTTGAAATCGACAGGAATTTTGAAATCTCAGAAGGCAAGTTCAAAGAAAAGTACCTGGAGAACCAGCGCAATTCGGTTGAAGACATTGCAGAGGTGCTCAGTCTTCAATTTTTTGAAAATGGCTTCGCAAAGGACAATGTAGCACTTTGTAATGGAAATTTAGGGAAATGGGCATCGAAAAATGGTACTAGTAGGTTTAAAAAGTCTTTGCAAAGTTTCTCAGGGTTCAAACGACGCAATTTCGAAGAAAAAGGGTTTATCAGCATTTTCACAAGTTTAAAAGGAAAAAAGTGAAAATTCGAATGAAAACTTTAAATTTTAATGTACTAACTAACGGTGAAAACCATGCTTAAATCACATTAAACTGTGGTTAAGAGAGTCGGGTTTAGGAATACCACCAATGGTATTCGCATTGATGAATGGTGGTAAGTGGTATTGAGCTTTTCGAAAGCGAAACAACAAGGTTGCGACACGTCAGCGCGCGGTGGTTTAGAAAAACCACCCATTTCTCGCGACTTTGTCGAAACTTCAAACGTTTATGTTTGGAGCACGAAGATTGATAATCACCGTCGGATTTGGTCTTAGGAAGTGAACAGTTCAAATTAAAAGGGAAAGTACGAGGATAAAAATTTATTGGATTCGACGTGGGCCGTCGATCTTGGGAAATGAAGGATAGATTAGACGGTCAGAATCTTATGCGATGGGGAGGGATAAAAGCATTAAAATATTTTGCGCAAGAGTATTACCGTAGGATCAAATGGATTCTAGGGATCAGACAGTCAAAAATGAGTCTGACGGGAGAAGGTTTTTTTAAGTCATATACAAAGAAATGACTATTTTTAATTGAAAATTAAGTGGTCGGGAGGGTTTATCAAGGAATTAACTGTGGTTAAGGAGTGGGATTAGGCGCATTGCATGCGGGGAAAAGGTAAGGTTAAGGTTCTAATCTTAGGTTAAGGGACTTGGGGCGGAGAATATACAGGGAAAGGGTCATTTTTATTGAAGTTTAGTTTAGACGAAACTTAGGGTGATTTTCTCTTCAAAACACATAGAACACATGTTTTAAGCTTTTTCTTCATATATTTTATTTATACGGTAAATTAAATCAAGAAGACTTAATTACCATAGGGGCGGGATTATATATAAGGATAGACTTTAGCCAAAGGGGTTATAAGGGGGTTTTATTTAAGCATATGGGAATAAATTACTTTGGCTTAAGTTATAATAAGTGGGTTTTTGGGATTTATTTATAAAAGGAGTTATATAATAGGAAAAGGTTAGTTGTAGGGAATTAATACATAAGTTAAAGTTAATATGACAAGGGGACAATGTATACTCAAAGCACATTAATATAACTAAAAAAGTGGAGATTTAAAAAGAAAATTTGCATTATAATAACTTCAACACTTAGACTTAGGATAAAATGTGATTTTTAGGGCTTAATGCTTTCAAATGATGAAGGAAATTAGTCAGATGGAAATTACAATGTCTTTAAGTAAAAATGGAGTTTTACTTAGGATTATTTAGGGGAATGAATGCATGAATGGAAAATGGTGTGATTTTAGGGATTAATATAGACATTTTACACTTTCAACTGATCAGTCATAGAGCCTTGGGTCCGGTCCCAACAAAAGTCAAGGAAATTTCTTGAGCCTTTCTGACTGATAGTCTAGAATGTTTCATGACTATGGGAAGGGGAAGTTAGTTATTTTGCAGCCCATGATGAATGATATTTACATTGAGACTTTTCACCTTCTTCTACCTACCCAGCTTACCATGCTAACATTTTTTTCTTCTTTTGTAACAAGGTGCATTTGAGCTAGCAACCTTTACAACATTTATTCTTTCTGAAAGCAGTAAAAATATCTAATTCTACACTTATTTCATCTAGGAATCCAGATTAAATTGTTGGATTCTCTTATTCTCTACCTAACTACTAAATTGTCATGGTTAAACTGTATGATAATTCTTTATTCTCTATCTACAACATTTGAAATTGAAACATGACAAGTCAAGATTAGACTATTTAACTCATCATGGACTATGGCATTTATTGACACTCTACCATAGTAAAAGGTAAAATTAGTGGCATTTGATCTAGCACACTTTCATGTTTTATTCATCTTTTTCTTTTGGGGTATATTATTTTTTCTAAGTCCTTTGATCTTTCTTTTAGGACTTTTTACCCTCTTTTTGATTTTTTTGATTTTTTTATTTTTTTTACAAAATATGTGAATACAACTTGCAGAAGGAAAAGTATGTACAGATTTACAAGATTATGAACAGTCAAGTCAAAATTATGACCCCTATATTATAGGTTGCTAACATCGGCTTCACTTGGGGATGGCTTTTCCTTGTGAAATGCCAAGAACTCTGAGATCAGTAGCCTTTATCTTTGACCTTTGATGATCTTAGTGTCTTCTGTCTTCTGCAAACTGAAATATGATCTGAAACTAAAACAACACACAAAAATTTTCAAACCAACTTAATGAAAAACTAGCTGAAAATTGAAAACTAAAAAAAAAATGCTCAAAATTCTGAGCTTATTGGCACTCACCTACCTACTCAATCTACTATTCAACTGTTGGTTAGGTAAAATGAAATAGCCAATGCAACCATTCAAGCATTATGTACTTTGATAGATTTTTTTGCATTTTCTTGTTGATTATCAAAACTGTACTTGTGCAACCTATTAGAAATTTGTCAACAAATGATAGGATAAGGAAATACTTGATTTCCTTTGTTGACTCTAGAAACTGTACAAAAGGATATTCCAAAATATATACACTAATGTTTAACTGATATGAACAAATATACATCTTTTCTGAATGGCCTCCATACCATGAATTTAAAATGTTATTTTCATCTTTATCTCCCTCCAAACTTTCAGATAAGATTTGTGATGATATTCCTATTGATTGTAATGTTTGACTGTTGAAACCTTTATCATCTTGATTATGAAAATCGTAGTTAGTTAATGGAGGAATGCTTTGAATGCCTTCAATATTCAACATATCTGCTATTGGATCCTGAAAAAATTGGGAAAATGGCTGCAACCTATAGCATATAGGATTCCATGGGACTTCATAAACTTCAACAAGTTTCTCATCCTTTTCTTTAAATATGTTATACCACATTTCCTTTAAAAGCTGAAATGGTTCAAAACATAGTGGTATGGAACTTTCTTGTGTCATTTGATCATTTATTTCAATGGAATTGATAATTGCAATTATGAAACTAAAAAATCTTGATCAATAGTTTCATTATCTTATTTGTTGTCAATCACAATTCCTAAAGATTGTTGATTATTGATGGTCTGATAGTTGTCTCTAATGAACTGAAATGAAGCAAAACAAAGAGATAAAGAATCTTTACTTATTTCCACATTTTCTGCTCTTTCTTCCTCACTCTCATGGCTGATCTGTATTGGTTGATCACTGTCTTCAATCTTCTAAAAATTCATTTCTTCATCCTCCAAACCAGCTTTTGATTGATCTATAAAGTTAGCTTGAGTTTGGAGAACATAACTATCATCATAATGATCATACTTAGGAAAATCATCGAAAGAAGGGATATCATCAAACATACACATTATATCAGTAGATTCATCTTCCTCAAATTGATGTGTAAATTCATTTTCTGATCTATGATAATTTGAATTAAGAGGAATTTTTTCATGGCTATCAACCTCTTCTATTTCTTCATGGTGATTTTGAATAAAAAAATCATCTTTCATAGCGATCTCCTGTGTTCTTTCATCCAGTTTTCTTACCAAAGGGTTGAGTTTTACCTCTGCAATGTTTTTCTTTTCCTCTTCTTCTGCTTTCAACTTTTCCTGTCTGATTTGAAGATTAACTTCTACATCAACTGCAATGTTCTGCATATGTACAAGTGCTTTTGGATCTCTTTCTCTTAACCGAAATTCTATTTCTGGATCAAAGGCACTTGGATAATGCAAGAGAGCTGAATCATGAGGAGGTCTAATATTTTCTGGCATTGAATAATAAACTTGATTAAATCTGTCAGAAAATTGTTGTATTGTTTCATTTGGATATCTTTTTAACTGATTATACTCTTCCATGATCACAAAAGGATTAAATTTTATTATCAATATATCAAGGAAAAGTTTGATAAACTGCTGGAAATTTGAGATGCTAGCATTAGGCAGATTTTTGAACCAACTCTTTATTCTATTTTGCAAAGAAAGAGAAAAAAGTCTAATTTTAATATCATCTTCATCAATCTCAAATAAATCCAAAGAATTCTCAAAACCTTGAATATGTTTTTGGGCATTGATACCATTCTCTCCATCAAATCTAGGAAGATATTTGTAGTATTTTTTAGGAAAATCATGGAGTATTGGAGGTAAAATAAGGGGCTTATATCTATCTAGAACTTTATATGGTATAGGGATATGTACAGGGATCGTAAGATCAGTCTTGATTATTTGAGGCTTCTTAATTGGAAATTGATAATCATTAGATTCATAAGAAAGCTGCTCAAAGAGATTAGGAGAATTATTACTTACAATCTTCAAAGGAAAATAATTAAAAACTAATCTAAGATCTTCTATAAAATACAATATACATTGAAAAACTTTCTTAATGAGAAAGAAAATAATGTCTTGGATTAAGATCCAAGTTGAAAGCCTGATCTTTCCATATTGTTCTTTTAGGTTCATTCCTCCAGTGGAGTCTTGATTGTAAAATTGATTTGGAGTCGCCAGGTGGATGATTTTAACCTTTGTGTGTCTAATCACTGTCCACCATCATAGATCAAATCTGAACCTGTAAAATATTTTTGAAGAAAAAGGTTAGTCTTCCCCAGCGGAGTTGCCAACGTGTTATCACTCTAGTAAATTTTCTATCAAAAATATTTAAAACGTTGTAACTTACTAGAGGTAACCAAGAACCACTTTTAGAATTCGGGATCTAGCCTTCCTAAGTTCCGGAGAGGGATCTCTCCATATGATTTAGCTTTGTTTAGGTAATAGATATTAGGCTAGTTATGATTGTGCAGTTTGGTTTGATTTTTTGAAAAAGTTGGAGGGAATAAAGGACTACAAGGGAAACCATAGAAATATCCACCAGAATATTGGGAAATGGAGTCAACTCTCTAGGCAAGCAGAACTAAGAAAAAAGGCTCAGAGATGCAAATGTGCTAAGGGAAATATAGTGACCTTATAAGGCTATGTATAGGCTTGATTTGATGGAGTGGATGGAATCTGAGCAAAAGGGCACTTAAGAATCCTTAAGCTATAGATAAGAATATTGAATTAGGGGATCAAACTGGGACCTAGAGCAATTAAGAATTTTATGGTCCAGTTGTCAAGTAGAAAACATCAAAATGCCAATAAGTTTCGAAACAGGGAGCTTATTATCACTAATCCTATTTAATTTTTCTTTAATTGATCATTAAAACTAGAAACACATAATATGAATGAATGTAAACTTAAGAGAAATACACTGAAACAAGGAAAGAACGAGACTTATCTTATCACCACGAGAATCCTTAGCTATGATGTCTCTGATCTCTTTCTAGTCTACTGCTTTCGCTAATTGACTCACCAACTTCAATATAACCAGCAAATAAGACTATAGTTGTCTTGAGAAATTTTTATTCACACCAAAATACTTCCAAGAGTGAAGTATTTATACAAATTCTAAACTAAAATATCTTGAAAAAATATCAAGATTAGTTCACAAATCTCTCCAATTGTTTTACATAAATAGAACTTAAGTAAAGGACACTCAAAATAATGCATCTATTTGGCACTATTTTTTATGGATAGGTGATGACAAAAAGGATAATTCGAATTTGATCCAACTCTTAGTTGATGATGAGGCATCCAAGTCACTAACTGCTTTCTTTCTTTGTGCATTCTGCTCCAAAAATTCTGCAAACTTGGGGTCCAATGATATCTTTGTATTTCTCAATCCGTAATAGATATGTAAAAAGTGAAAGAGGTTATTTTGGATTAATATGTTGTGAGATAAACCTCTTTTAGTTTCCTAAACTTCCTCTCTAGCTGTGCACAATAGGCTCTGCAAAAATATGTGTAAAACAGAGTTTTACAGAGTCTGAAAAATAGGTTGTAAATATTCGCATGTGTCTCTTGTTCTATAACACTTGTGAGCAAAGTGAGATAGGTTTTTGTATATGGGTCCTTTAGGAACAAAAAATCCTTCCGTTTTGTAAAATGTACTTCTGATTTGCCACAATATTCTCTGTAAAATGATTACTTAATAGGAATTTTCTACAAAAAGTATTTTTCAACATTATTTAATATTTCCAAAACCATAATAGCTGTTAGAAAAGTGACAGAGGTTTTTTTAGCTGGACATCTTATGAACATAAACCTCCTTTTGTTTTGTAAAATTCATCTTGGATTGGTCACAATAGTTTCTGCAAAACATTGACTTTAAATTGGAAATTTGTGCAAAAATATTCCTTCTTGTTCTCTTTTTTATCTTTTAACATTTTTGTTCTTTTAATTGTTTTACTTTCACTTTAGATAAACTTCATTGTTGGTGAAAGTATTTTCATCTCTTTATACCATTTTACTGCCTCTGTATTTACTTTTACTGTTTACCTTTGACTGCTCTTGTAACTTTTTTTTGACCTTCCACTTTGACTTTTACCTGATACACTTTATCTCTGCTTTTCACTGTTTTACTCTTATCATTTTCTTTATCATTGTGAATTTTGATTTCACTTTCACCATTCACTGATACTCTTTGATTCTGATACAATTTGACCCTGTACTTTCAGCCTAAGGTAAAAATATAATTTCCTCAATGGTTTCACTGCTCTATACCTGTCTGTACCTGTGTATTTGAAGAATCAACTACAGAAACTTTTTAGATGATATTGATACTGCAGTTACCAATTTTCCTTGTCGTGCAAGATGTTCTTCAGGAGTTGATGGTCTTTTGGAAATAAGAGGTATTTGAAGAATATCTTTGGTAAAATAGGGTTCTGAGCAGGGTTTTGGATTGAAAAAGGGTTTCAATGCTCAAAAGGAAGGTTATGAACAATTCCAGTAATGAAAATGACCAGGGTTTGCAAAAAACGGAAATGAGGGATTCTGGGGAAATTTTAACAGAGTTTCCCCTGAGAAATGGACACTTTTTTGCAGTAACTTTGGTAATTAATTGAAATCGACAGGAATTTTGAAATCTCAAAGGGAAATTTTGAAGAAAAGTACCTGGAGAACCAACGAAATTCGGTTGAAGATGTTGCAGAGGTGGTCAATCTTCAATTTTTTGAAAATGGCTTTGCAGAGGACAATGTAGCACTTTGTAATGGAAATTCAGGGCAATGGGCATCAAAAAATGGTACTGGTAGGTTGAAAAAGGCTTTGCAAAGTTTCTCAGGGTTCAAACAACGCAATTTCGAAGAAAAAGGGTTTATCAGCGTTTTCACAGGTTTAAAAGGAAAATAGTGAAAATTTGAATGAAAACTTTAAATTTTAATGTACTAACCAATGGTGAAAACCATGGTTAAATCACATTAAATTGTGGTTAAGAGAGTCAGGTTTAGGAATACCACTAGTGGTATTTGCGCTGATGAATGGTGGTAAGTGGTATTGAGCTTTTCGAACGCGAAACAACGAGGTTGCGACACGTCAGTGCGCGGTGGTTTAGAAAAACCACTCATTTCGTGCAGCTTTGTCGAAAGTTCGATCGTTTATGTTTGGAGCGCGAAGATTGATAATCTCCGTCGGATTTGGTCTTAGGAAGCGAACGGTTTAGATTAAAAGCGAAAGTGCGGGGATAAAGATTTATCGGATTCAACGTGGGCCGTCGATCTTGGGAAATGAAGGATAGATCAGACGGTCGGAATCTTATGGATGGGGAGGGATAAAAGCATTGAAATCTTTCGCGCAAGAGTATTACCGTAGGATCAAATGGATTCTGGGGATCGGACGGTCAAAAATGAGTCCGACGGGAGAAGGTTGTTTTAAGTCATATACAAAGAAATGACTATTTTTAATGGAAAATTAAGTGGTCGGGAGGTTTTATCAAGGAATTAACTGTGGTTAGGGAGTGGGATTAGGCATAATGCATGCGGGGAAAAGGTAAGGTTAAGGTTCTAATCTTAGGTTAATGGACTTGGGGCAGAGAATATACAGGGAAAGGGTCATTTTTATTGAAGTTTAATTTAGATGAAACTTAGGGTGATTTTCTGTTCAAAACACATAGAACACATGTTTTAATCTTTTTCTTCATATATTTTATTTATACAATAAATTAAATCAAGAAGAATTAATTACCATATGGGCGGGATTAAGTGTAATGATAAACTTTAGCCAAAGGGGTTATAAGGGGGGTTTTATTTAAGCATGTGGGAATAAATTACTTTGGCTTAAATTATAATAAGTGGGTTTTTGGGATTTATTTATAAAAGAAGTTATATAATAGGAAAAGGTTAGTTGTAGGGAATTAATACATAAGTTAAAGTTAATATGACAAGGGGACAATGTATACTCAAAACACATTAATATAACTAAGAAAGTGGAGATTTAAAAACAAATTTGCATTATAATAACTTCAACACTTAGACTTAGGATAAAATGTGATTTTTAGGGCTTAATGCTTTCAAATGATGAAGGAAATTAGTCAGATGGAAATTATAATGCCTTTAAGTAAAAATGGAGTTTTACTTAGGATTATTTAGGGGAATGAATGCATGAATGGAAAATGGTGTGATTTTATGGATTAATATATACATTTTACACTTTCAACTGATCAGTCATAGAGCCTTGGGTCCGGTCCCAACAAAAGTCAAGGAAATGCCTTGAGCCTTTCTGACTGATAGTCTAGAATGTTTCATAACTATGTGAGGGAGAAGTTAGTTATTTTGCAGCCCATGATGAATGATATTTACATTGAGACTTTTCACCTTCTTCTACCTACCCAGCTTACCATGCTAACATTTTTTTCTTCTTTTGTAACAAGGTGCATTTGAGCTAGCAACCTTTACAACATTTATTCTTTCTGAAAGAATTAAAAATATCTAATTCTACACTTATTTCATCCAGGAATCCGGATTAAACTGTTGGATTCTCTTATTCTCTACCTAACTACTGAATTTTCATGGTTAAACTGTATGACAATTCTTTATTCTCTATCTACAACATTTGAAATTGAAACATGACAAGTCAAGATTAGACTATTTAACTCATCATGGACTATGGAATTTATTGACACTCTGCCATAGTAAAAGGTAAAAGTAGTGGCATTTGATCTAGCACACTTTCATGCTTTATTCATCTTTTTCTTTCGGGATATATTATTTTTTCTAAGTCCTTTGATCTTTCTTTTAGGACTTTTTACCCTCTTTTTGATTTTTTTATTTTTTTATTTTTTTTAAAAAATATGTGAATACAACTTGCAGAAGGAAAAGTATGTAAAGATTTACAAGATTATCAACAGTCAAATCAAAATTATGACCCCTATATTATAGGTTGCTAACAGGTTGAATCTTGTCGGCAAGGTTCTAAGGATATTTTAGACAACAATCTTTGTGTCGACAGGTTATCCCAAACCTTCCAATTCATTTTTTATTTCATCAGCACGTTGTAATTATGCATCAATAGTTTCATCTTCCTTCATTTTGAGTTGCTCAAAATTATCCCTGTAAATTTTAAGCTTTACTTCTTTCATGCTTGAGTCACCTGCATATATATTATCAAGCTTGCCCCATACTTCTTTAGCAGTTTTTCCACTCAGTACCTTAATATAGACAGATTCGATAAGCCCAATGATAATGAGATATTTATCATTTACATCATATACCATATTTTTCTTACCTTGTTCATCATGGGTCATTGCAAAGCCTTTTTCAACGATTTTCCATACTTCATATCCTTGCGCCAGCAAATGAACCTGCATTCTTCCACTCCAAAGTGTGTAGTTATTTCCATTGAATAGAGGAACTCTATTCTTAGTATGATCTATGACTTCCTTCCAGTTGTTAGACTACTATTGAAGGAACCAAGCTCTGATACAAATTTTTGGAAATACTGAGAGGGGGGATGAATCAATATTTCTTATAAATTAACACTTTTAAATATTTTCAAAGCATTAGTTAATCTTCAATTATTCTTGATGTTTATCTAGTAACAACAATAAACAATAGAACACAATAGGCACACAAATTTTAGGAGAAAAACCCTTCCGGGTCAAAAACAACCGAACACTTTTCTAATAAATTCTTTAATCTTCAGCCCTAACTGGAATGAAAGGTATAACTTCCTAAAATTATAGAAAATAATTCTTCTCCAACTCCAACTGGAAGGACACTCCAATGCCCTGATTTCTTCAGTAGTCAACTGAATGGATGCCCCAATATCCTAGACCGACCTACCACCTTGAAGTTTTCACAGGCACCAACCTATAGGTGACTTCATGCACCAATCTAGCATCTCCCCGCCACCCAATAATGATCATAATTAAGAAAAGAGTGTGGACTCCTATACCAGGGACAGTGATCCATGATACAATATGATTCACAATGATTTTCTGGACTAGACCAATCACCCAATCGCACTATGACCTGCAACCCAACCATAACATTATATAACAATGACACTTATACCTCCCAACAATGCCTATCCAACTTTAGGCAGATTGACTCTTTTACAATAATGACTCTTTTACAATTTTACAATGATGATTTTTACAATACTAACTTTTGACACAACTTGATACTTGACTTGACACTACTTATTTGAACACTAGAAGTTGTTGAGGTATTGTTATGCTTGCTTTAAGTAATGATACGTTGGTGTTGCATTTTCCTTCTAGTATGTGTTTGCGTTGTCCTATTGTGTCCTCCTTCCTACACAGGCATTAATGAAAAAGACCCAAACCAATATACAAACAAAATACTTACACTATCCTACAAACCACATGTCAGAGAAATATTCAAAATTTAGATGTAAATATGTTCAACATTTATGAACAAAACCCAATCAAGCATACATACAAAATACTTGCATTGCCCTGCAAAAACACATGTTAGATATGATATTCAAATTAAAATTCAAACACCAATCATGCATACCTTGTTGTAGCAGACCTGCCCTTGATTGTTGATGTGTTTTCCTTACTGCAGTGATCCTTGAATACATATATTTTCTTTTCTTCTAGAAGCTAGATATTAAATATGTTGTATCTATGTAATTTCAGATCTCCAAGGTCTTAAATTGCATCCTATGGTAACCCTCTAAGTCCTATTTCCAACCCCATAGGTCTGATCCATATTCGATTGTTTAAGAAATAGTTATGCGCAATCTCCTACGATGACCCCATTATAGACTAGTTCAATATAGAAAATTTGTACAAAGTGCCATGTGTCATAGTTTCAACCTTTGGTCCTGAAAACGATATAAAAAAAACTAAATTTTGTCCTCTTTCTTTCACTTTTTACGAAATTTGAATCCAATGCTCAAAGAGAAAGTTATGAAAATTTTCCCAAGATCGCCTGTTTGACATGAAATTCAGGAGCCTGCAAAAACCCTAACTTCCTCAGATCATATCTCTGAAAAAGTAGCGAACAAATATATGAAATTTGGTCACAAGCTTCATCGGGATTTTGGTTCAAATGGGTTTTTGTTTCAGCATCTAAAGCTTTGTAGAAAAAAATTTATAGAGAAAATTACAAGATGACATGTTTTAAGTAGAGAAATCCTTACATGAGAAGGATATGAGGGTCACAATTTATATAAATTCTTAGGTTGAGAGGGTCTTCAACAAGTGAACGTTGGATGGATTTTAGGAGCTTAAAAAAAAATTTAATTATTGACTATTCAATGACCACAACCAATGATTAGTTTCATGCTACAACCCCATGGGGTTTTAGCCCACTAACTAGGGTTACTAACTCAAACACAAATATTTCTCAAATTGTAAAGAATTGCTTGGTGTGCCATATATCAACAGAAACATCTCGACAAGTAGAAACCATCCAAAATATCCTTGACTCACAATAAATTAAGTTTTCAAATAAAAATTCCCATGCAAGATCGAGGTAGCTCCTGGTGCTGCTTGGCTTGACATTAATGACAAACACTGATCAACAATGACAGTCTAATAGAAGCAAAACTTTAAAATGTTTTCCCTGTCGTGGTTTTTTCCTTGGTCTCTAACGAAATATTGTCTCTTGTTATTGCTCTTGATTTTCTTCTTTTATACATTTCATTCATTATTCTATCTACAATTGTTATTTATCATTGGAATATTAAATTTGATTGTAAATTGAATAAAATATTGGGCTAAGTAATTGTAGCAACATAGAACATTGGAAAATTAACATGGTATCATAGTTGAGGTGAATACAAACCCAAGGAATCAAGAGATGAGAGAAATTATCCTTGGAAGAAGCTAAAAGGAGCCTATTTGACTTGGTAAAGACGTCTACCTCTTACTTGAAGGATACAAAGAAGCTAGGTGACTCATCAAATTTTTCTACTTGCAAGATTGGGTTGGAAGTCATATTGGTGATAATTATGTGTTGGAAAATGTTGAAGGAAAATACCCTAAAACATTGGAAAATGATTGTGTTGCTGCAAATTCCAAATATAATAAAGGTGATCCCAAAGCCAATAAAATTATTATTGATTCTTTGAAAGAACATTTTCTTACTTACGTTGGAAAATTGAAGAAGTTTGAAAACATCTATGATAAGTTGGTTGGGATGTATGAGGTCAACAATTTGAATCATATTCTATCCTTGAAGAATCAACTCAAGGACATTAAGACGAACAAGGGGGATTTTGTGCAATGTTATTTCACTAGGATATCGTAACTAAGGGATAAATTGTAGTCTGCTATTGAGCCTATATCTAATAGAGAGTTGGTGTTGGTCACTCTCAAGGTCTTCCTCCTATTTGGAAAACCTTCATCACTACTATAAGTAATAATGACAAGTTCCTAACATTTAATGATCTTGTTGGGAAGTGCACTCAAGAATAAACCACGATGATCTCCAAATGGAGGATTCAAAAGCATGAATAAGAAGATCCCTCTGAATTTGCTACTCAAGGAAAGAAGATAAAATGAAGAGGGAGACCATAAAAAAGACCTACTCCAGAAACAATGAATTCCAAAAGAATATTCAAAAGGAATTATCAAAAGTTGAATGTTACAATTGCCATAAGCATGGTCACTATGTTTGAGACCACTCTAAAAAGAGAGATGCTCCAAGGTCCAACTTGTTATCACTCCACCGGATCTCCGAGGCTGAGGAAGAGACCAGCAAAGGTAACCACATACCAATCTTTTGCCAAGTAGCTAGCCCTATTAGACAGGTGAGGGATCTCTCCATAAGATCACAGCCAAGATTACTGGATCAATGAGATTTTAGGCTAGGTAAAGTATCACTAGGGTTTTGATTGATTGATTTTGGGTGTTGGATGGTGAATATGTCAGAGAAGAACTAGGCAAGGGCAAACAAGGATCAGAAGTGCAGAGATTTTATGGGGCAAGGTAGGTAAGTACTTTAACACATTAAGGAATCTTGATGAAGTGGCTTAGACTGCTATGGTTTCAGAAAATATCATTGGAAACATGAATTCTTTTCAATTAGAAGAAGATGAAACAAAACTATAACTATTCCTCCAAAACAAAGCATAAGCTAATGAATTTTGTCTTGCTGACTTAGGAATAAATTACATTCAGAGATGGCATGAATATGAATATCACAATACATTCAAAAATTTGCAAGACATAAGAAGAAACAATGTAAAATCACATTACCACAGGAATCCCATCAAAATAGCTGCAACTCGGTCAGTTATTTCTTGCCAAAAATCTGATTACAATAGTGTTCAATGATCAAATTCTACAGCATCTAACCCTTGCACTGAGAAAGGAAATGAAAGATATATACCAAAAACTACTTCTCCCACTCTCAGGGGTAGAATCCCTGACTTTTTGATTTGATCCCCAAAGTGCTCAACTAGAATCTGTGATTAGGGAGGTTAGCCAACTCATCCCTAACATTCATGAAACTGATTCACTTTGACCAAAATTACATATTTACATGATGTATCTACCCCTAGTAAATATTTATGACATAATTACATTTACATTTCACAATTAAATCAGTAAAAGTTCATTGAATCCATCCATCAACTAAGAAATTTTGAAAATTCTGGAGAAAAAAGGAAACTGCAAAAAGTGCAGTGTGCATGGAAAAAGCGCAGCGTGCTTGGGAAAAAGTACAGCGTGGGCCTTGAAACTGATTTTTGACTAACTTCCCAAAGTCCAAATTGGGCCCAAGATGGCTCATTGGAAACCTCTTCCAGTATAGTCAAAAATGTGCTCAAACTCTGAAAATGGTTGAGGGAAACTGCTCAAAAATGCAATCTCCCAAGACTGCTCAAAGAGCGCGGCGAAGTTCTAAAAAAGGAGTTAGAGAGGTGGCTTTTAGTGGTTTTTGGCTATTTCCACCTTTCAAAATATTTTTTTCTTAAGTGCCAGTAGTCAAAAATTGATGTAGACATCACTCTTAATCAAAATATTCCAAGTGTTTTCATTTTTGAGGCCTCCACAAAAAGCGCAACATGGCCCACGCTGCGATTTTTGTAGGCTGACTGTGAAAAAATTCTGTCAAAATTTGCAGAAATTCCCAAAAACTTGAAAATTTACCCAAAAATCTTCAAAATTGGTAGATGAAGTGATGATGAGGTGTCTCAAGCGATCAAGGAGGCATCAGCAAGAATCTCAAGTTGTTCCTCCTCATTATGCTTGATTAGGGTTTGCTTGAGTTCATCCTTCAACAGCTTGATTTTGATGTTGCAAATTTTGTTTCAAGTGGTGTATATCTTGGCCATGTGTCTTAGCATATCATTGCCCTTGTTGACCTTATGGAGGAGCTTCTCAAGGTGGATGTTCACTCTTTCAAGCCACACTTCTTTGTCATCATTGATTTCCTTTGTAATTCTTTCCTCAAAACTGAGTTGCTCTACCTCATGTTTCTCCTGCTCTAATGCTTTCTTAAGACCTCTTGTTTTTTGTCTTGTCTTGGTGGTTTGAGTCTCACCATGGTCAAACTCATTAGGTGCCATCATTTTTTTACCTTTGATGTCTTGTCTCTTTTACTTTAGCAGTTCTAACTCCATGAGTACCTATTTGACTTTCAACTTCTTGTTTTCTTGTTCAAGGAAGGATATGACAAATTGTGCTTTGGCCATATCTTCCTGCAACTCTTTGATTGTGGCATATTTCTTTTTTATGATCATATTTGAGGCTTCATGATCATCTTGGACATCCAATTCCACCAAGTCAACTCTCTCTCTTCCTCATGAAGGTATTCCACCTCTTGAACAACTGCCTCTTTCTACTTTTGATTTCCCTGTTTTGTTGATGAAGAAGTTAAGGCCTCTTCCACAATCTGTGGAGAAAACACTTGCCAAGGTCCACTCTGGTAGGTTTTGACCTCTTTGGCCTCTTTGGCCTCTTTGACCTCTTTAGTTTCTTTCACTGCAACCCTACGAGATAGCCTAGTTTTCTTATGAACTGGTGTTGTTGGTGGAATAGGTCTAGCAGGTTGACTTGGTCCTGTAGTGAAGACATTTGCCACTATGAAAGTCTCCCATGCTATGTTCAACTGATTGAGGTGGTGAAGGACAATGATTTTGATCAGAGAGTGATGGAATAGGTTTTTCATATGAAGCTCAAAATATTTGTTTTTTACTATGTAGGCCATTTTATCAATGCTTTTGTACAAGTAATATGGGAGGTTGAGCAATTTCACCCTAGTGAAATGCATGAGCAACCTGATGTGATAACTATATAATCTAGAGAATCTGCCCTCGCAAGTGAAGTATTTCATGATGATTTTCATCATGGGGGAAAACCTGTTCAACAACTTACCAAAAGGAAAGACCCTTATGATGTTATCTTTGTAAGGTGCCTGTAGGTAAGGCTCATACAGCTGGGCATCCAAATCCTTAGTCTTAAACCATTTTCACCCACATTGGGTATCCTTTTTTTTGCTGCAATAATGTCAACGGAAATGGTATAAGTCACCCCTGCTATAGTCACCTGGTTATTTTAGAGGTTGTTGATGAAAACCCTGGTCAAAGTAAGATGACTTTGGACTCTTTGTAACATCTGACAAAATTCAAAGCAACCTACATGTTGGAAACATCTGACAGGTAAGGGTGATGCCATTAATTCCCTAGTGTATGTTGGCTTTAATCTTATAATTCTCCTTCCTTTGTTATATTTATGAATTACATCAAACAGAAAAGATAAGGTGATACAAACCAAAGCATTCAAAGTTTGAAAGTGCACATAGAAATGTATGAATGAAACACACATGGAAGACATTCTGCAGATGCATTCTCATGTTCAAACACACTATGACTTAAAGAGATGCAAGAACAAAATTTCAAACGGCAGAAACAAGAAAACATAAAGAAAGAGGAAAAATTTCCTTTTGCGATAGTTCTCACCACGTACAACTCGTCCAATCTCTGAGTGATAGGATCTTGCAATATAGGTGAAGGATGTGAAAATTGTAAAAGAGATTTATTTTCAATATGTGAGACAGAGTGATGAGGATCCCCGAAAGATTCAACATTGTTCTGATTGGAAGTGGAACTGACCTCAAGACTATAATAACCTGCCATAACCACCATCCCAAGTTGAATTGCCTCAACAGCTTGGGGAAGTTCCAACTCATCAAAACATGGATCATCGAAGATCAGTGGCTTAGAAAGATCAACAACAGGAAAATCAGAATCGTGACCAAATGAATCAATGAAAATATCATGACAACCACGATTAGAAACTTCAAGATAAAAAACATCGGCATCCTCATGATCTGATGAATCATAAAGAGGGGAAGATTGAAAACAAGAAATTTCACCCTCTATATCTTCAAAATGATGATATGAGAGTTTTGGAAGATCGGGAAGAGAAAAAATTTCCTCTCTGCATTCAGATGAAAAATAGCATTCCACGCTTTCTGAGAATGATCAGAAATAGTAGGATCATCGGAAGGTAATTCTTGACAATATTCAACAGGAATGATAGAACCATGGAAAATTTCACGATAATGTGGGAGAGGTGCAGAAGGAAGAAAACTATCCTTCATCGCAAATTCTTTTTTCAGATGTGGACTCCCACACATAATCATCGTAAATGATATCGAAAATTGGCTACTCA
This sequence comes from Pinus albicaulis, assembly GCA_034641835.2. Taxonomy (NCBI): domain Eukaryota; kingdom Viridiplantae; phylum Streptophyta; class Pinopsida; order Pinales; family Pinaceae; genus Pinus; species Pinus albicaulis. The sequence goes on from CM076570.1 coordinate 594,281,629, forward strand.
ACACCAATTCCATCCAAAATGTGATCCTCATGAAAATCAAAATAAATATTTGAAATAGGTGAACACAACAACTCACAATCCGAAGGACCAAATGAAACAATGGATGGAGGACAAGAAGATAACACTTCATAGAAACCATTATATTCGTAGTCCAACACTGCACTAAAATTATGAGTATGTGGGATGGCAGAATTTAATGGTATATTAATTGATGGATTCTAAAATTATCCCACCTCAACATGTGAAACTGGATCTATTTGATAAGAAGGGGACAAAGGGTCACTTGGAATAGAAAATTATTCCATCGCAGATTTAGAATCTCTAATATCGAGGTATGTTAGGAGACTTTCGAAAGATTCATGTTCATTTAGATTATTCGAAATGTGAACAAGAAATTGGAACCTCTCTAATAATAAATTCCAATCAACTTCATCTTCAGGAAACTGAAAGAAAATATGAATGAAACGATCATGAAAATCCTCAAGAGATTCATCGGGTGCTTTTCGCAATCACAAAATTTTCTTGCACGAGGATTTATGAGCATACACATTGAAAGAACATAATAGTTTTGTGGAAAGATGTTAGAAATAGTGTAAGGAGGCATCAAGAAATGTGTTATACCATTCTATTATGCGCCCTTAGAACGTGATAATGAACAAACTACAAGCAACATCCTCACAGTGGATGCTGTGTTTGGTGCAAAAATCAAGAAAACGAGTGGTGTACTCGTAGAAGGTTGTTTCACCCTCACCATTTAATTTCAGATTTTACAAGTCCTTAATAATTTGCACCAACACTTTCAAATGCGTATATATAGAGAAACAAGTTTTGGTTATGATTTGGGGGAAGTCATAAATAAGTGCGGAAATTCAAATAGACTTCATGGGCTCAGCTTGTCATTTGACCCTCCCTCTAGCACCATAAAATTTTACAGTGCTAGACCCCCAAATATTTATGGGATTTCCCTGATATGAAGTACCAATTAGACCTCCCACCATTTGGTGTAGGAGTCCCATTCGGATATATGGGCCAATTTTCGATGCAGTGGGTGTTAACGATATTCCTTGGATGAAAATACGCATAGAGTGATGTATGGTGACCTTGGTGAGAGAAAGTGTGTGACCCTGTAGAAAATTAAGTGCGATGCATGAAGGTTTCCAACACACGAAGGGAAAATAAGTGAGCCCCTTAGAATGCTATAATAGTACACAACTTGAAAGGAACACATAAGCTTGAATGACATCACACACTAATATGTGAAATTGTTCACAATTTAACAGTGATGAAAAAATAAAACAACACATATTCAACAAGATTCATACCAATGCAAACGAAATAGTTCATAAGCATAAGTGTAAGTTAAATAACATACATTGCAAATACAGCAAGAATATTCCTACTATATTCACAACATATACATGAAATCATGTCGACTCTGATATTTTATTAAAAGTGAAAGTTCCAATCATACATACACCATTGATGAATCACTAGCCCTAATATTGGAATGTGAAGTCAACAACACCTTATCCTCCAAAGAAGTATAATCCCTCTACGCTACGGAGAATCCAAGCTTCTCATAAAAATCCCAAACTCTTTCTAAGCCTAAGATTAGCCAAAATATTGGCTCCCAAACCCTTTGCACGAGTTATGATGATATATTTATAACAAAAGGGGGTGACTCTTCACATTCCCGTCTGTGACTCTTGGACACCCCTCATGACTCTTAAACTTATTTACAAAATGACACATTACATTACATCATGACTCTTCGCATTTCAATATTAGCACTTGGAATTCCACTTTACAATTAATTACAAATAATATTACATTTTACACTCATACCCATATGAGACAAAATAGGGTAGAGGCAACTTGACATCATGACAAGACAAAACACTATTATGCTTGAGTTTGGTGAAACTCTAGCTCAACGACTTCCACTTGATGCTTTTCGATCACATATCAGTGTAAAGCTCAGTATTATGCGATTTCATCCCTAAACTACGTGATGGTGTCTGGATGGAAGAAGACTCTAGCCTCCATAGCATCCGGGAAAAATGATTTGGAACCAATGTGAAATTCCTTCAGTAGCATGAAAAACATTGTTATAATTAAGACATTACCATCGATGTAGTTCTAAATGTTTTTTCTTTTCAACTCCAAATATCCCTTGGTGGAAATCTATCTCAGCTGCTTCAAATACTCTTTGATATCCTGCTTTACCTAGTTCATGCATTTGGTTTCAGTGAGTAAGCCAACTGAAGGAATCCTGTGTGTGTTCACCAAGAAATCCAAACAGTTGTATAACCATACATATGAGGCCTGAATGCTATCAATGAATGAGGTGAGTTGCTTTTTGTTTTGAATCAACATTCAAAATATTTGTTTCTCCATCTTTTCATTTGGCTTCATTTTCTTTCCCAAGTCAAGTGGTGCCCCTTTGTATTGTATTGACCATTCTTGAACATAGGTGATGGAAACTTGTACATTCCTGAGAGTTTTGAAAAAGTCTTTACTCTACTGCTACAAGCCATGCAATTATAAAACTACCTTATGTACAATCACAAGCTCCTCATATAGGTTCTTCATTGTATCTTCAATTGTTGATACTTCACTAAGTATCGTTGCTCTCATCTCCTCCAAGTAGACCTGTGCAGAAGCTGAGTTATGAGCTGCTGCATGGAGTTGTTTTGCCTCTTTCCTGGAACCCTATAAATATTGTGCCAATTGCTTATTCTCGACCATCAAAAACTGAGTGTTTGATCTTTCTGCACCTGTGAAGGCCAAGTTGGCTTCAGAAATGGCATTAGGATTCCTCCTGGTGTCCACCATTTTCACCCTTTATCTAATGAATGTAGGAAATGCATGGTCATATTTCAACTGCTTCCTACACGCTTGTACAATATTCCTCTGAAATTCATCATACGAAATATTGTATGTGTCCATAACCGTATCATCATCAAGAATAACAACTTCCTCTTCCTCGCTCGAAGCTAACTCTATTTCTGGAGGAATTGGAGACTTAAAGGTGACATGTTGTGCACTCGACATTAGGTCGACACCGCGATTTTTTGGCTCTAGTTCCTCCTCCATGTCCGCAATCTCAATCGATTCTTCAATTTGTTGAGCAAGCTCCTGATCTTGCATTTATCCTATCTCCTCCTCTGTTGTTGGCTGATTTATTCTCTCTTAAACTTTCTTCTGCATGATTTATTATGCTATTTCGCATTTCCGTTCTTCTTCTTCTGTGTTCTTCTTATCTTCTTCTTCTTTCTTCTTCTTCTCTTTGTACATTCTCATATGTTTCTCTTCTATCTTCCTTCATTCTTCTCTCTGCGTCCTTTATTTCCTCTTTTCCTGAATTGCTAAATCTGCTTCCATAATAAGTGGATCCACATTCATATTGCATCTTCTTTCTCCCCATGGACTATGAGAAACTTTTCTCTTTCCCTTATCATGCATGTGGTTTCTGCCTTCTTCTAGCATTGCTTCTGGAGTTTATACCTTCTACGGAATGACCTGTGAAGTCCTTTCTATACTAACCGACTCGTGTGATCCGGATTTATGCAGGAACGCAACAGAATAAACACATAACCATAAATACAGAGATGCAGCGGAAATAACACTTCATTTCATTAATATCAAAGAACTGAAATTTGCTTACAGACAATGGAAATAAAACTAGCTAGGGTACTGGTAGCTATCTCTGAGAAGAGATGTGGTGGCTACAGACCTCTGAACTGCTTTACAATGAGGCGCGAGGGCCTATTTATTATTGAGAAACAATGGAGAACCCTAAACATCCCAAAAACCTAACCCTAGGAGATGAAACGCCAAAACTATGGGCCCCGTTTGGGTAAATTGGTGTTTCAACTTCCCAGGGACGTAACTTTGGCATACTATCTCCGTTTGATGCACATGATACATCATTAGAAAGCTCTATCCGAGGACTACAACTTTTGTGACAATTTTGATGATCAAAATCGCAACAAATTTGATACCCAAAAAACGTCGTTTAGGGCCTCAAAACGGCTCCGGAAGTTCAGGACCCGAAAAACTGCTAAAAATAGTAAGTTATGCCAAAACTGAAAAACTGAAAGAGACAATGGTGGGGCCCAAGTGGAATAGGCGGGTGGCCACCAATATCCACCTGGATCATTCCTCCCCCCTTAGGAAGCAATGGTCCCCATTGCGTTAAGTTCCTCCATGAGATGAGGAAATTTCTGCTGAACTTGGTCCCTGGTGAACCACTTTCCCTGGTGCAGGAGTTGGCCAGCTTTGACAACCCGATATAGTTGGATCTGCTGTTGACGAGTGTTCTTGATTTGCATGTCCATGATACAATCTGTGGTGGCCTGTTCCATGCAGTCTGGGTTTAACTCTGTTGGTGTGAGTTGTTCTGCAATGTCCGAGGTGTCCAGTAGAGGTGGAAAGTAAGGACGCAGGCGATCCACATTGAAGACTGGGTGCAGACCAAGGAATGGTGGAATACTAAGCTCGAAGGCATTGTTACCTACAGCCTTGGTGATGGTGTACGGCCCGTATCGGAGCGGGCCGAAGCTTGCGGTGAGGTCCGGTGAGGCGCTCCTTCTGCAAATGTAGCCATACTTTGTCGCCCACCTGGAAGTGGTGTGGCACCCGGTGTTGATCATGGCGCTGCTTGTACTTTGCATTGGCTCTGTCCAATATATCATGAACCTATTGGCGGATGTGTTGAATGCGCTCGATGAAGCTACTTGCTTTGTCAACTTCAGACTGGACATGAGCTGAATCGGCCTGAGCAGCTGCAAACGGCATGGCTATGTCAATGAGACATAGTGGTTGGAATCCCAAGCCCACCTGAAAGGGGCTATGGCCAATTGAACTGTGGAGAGCCCGGTTATAACTGTGTTGTACATAGGGGAGGCTCTCGTCCCATGTGCGTGGATGCTTTGAGTTGTACATACGCAGAATGTGTACAATCATTCTGTTGACGACCTCTGTCTGGCCATCTGTTTGGGGATGGAAAGCTGTGGACTTGGTGAGCTTTGTGTCCAACATTGACTAGAGGCTGGACCAAAATGTGTTGAGGAACCTGCTATCTCGATCTGATATGATAGACTGTGGGATCCCAAAGTGCACCCACACTCATTCAAAGAAGAGTTTAGCAGTGGCTTCTGCTGTGATATTCTTCTTACAGGCCGCCATAATGGCCATCTTCGAGAATCTGTCAACGACCACGAAAACACAGTCATTTCCATTCTTAGTAGAAGACAGGCTCGACATGTAATCCATGGAGATGGATTCCCAAGGTCGACTAGGGGTAGGTAGTGGAGTATATAGGCCTTGCTTCTTGATGGTCGGTTTGGCAATGGCACAAGCAGTGCAGGATCTGATGTGCTTCTCGACATCCTTTCGAAGGTTCGGCCAATAGAAATACTTCTGTAGTATTGCTACTGTTTTCTCGACCCCGAAATGCCCAGCGACTCGACTGTAGTGTGCTTCCCATATCATCTTGGCACGCTCGCTTGAAGGAACACAAAGGTGTCCCGGGTGACATAAAAGTGCATCTTGGAGGTGAAAATTTGGAACTTGCGTGCCCCCCAAGAGTGCCTTGTAAGTGTGGCCGAATTCTGGGTCACTCTCATAGAGAAGCGGCCAATCAGAAGTCTCGTGCCCACAAGAGTTGAGCACGGTGGTGAGCGCCACGATCGGTGGTCGGTTGAGGCAATCTGCAACATTATTGGTGCTACCCTTCTTGTACTTGATGTTCAAATGAAACTGTTGCAGATATGTGGACCACTTCTGATGGCGATCATTCTGCAACTTCCCTTGTGTCTGTATGAACTGCAGGGGCCGGTGGTCTATGTGGATGATTGTTTCCTTCCCAAAAATGTAATGCTTCCATTGTCGACAGGCTTGCACAATGGAATACATTTCTTTGTCATAGGTGGGATACTTGCGAACTGTCTCAGACAATGTCTCACTGTGATATGCCACTGGATGTCCCTGTTGAGTAAGAACTGCCCCAATAGCATAGTGAGAGGCATCTGTCTCGATCTCAAACGGCTGCTGCAAGTCTGGTAAGGTGAGCACTGGGGCAGAACATAGGCAATTTTTCAATTCTTTGAACGCCTTCTGTTGAGGTTCCGACCAAAAGAATTTTGCTCTCGCTCCTCCTTTGGTGACTTGACTCGAGGGCCAAGTGATATGAGAGAATCCCAACACGAATCTACGGTAGAAATTAGCAAGACCCAGAAAGCTGCGAAGCTCTGTTATAGTAGTCGGGGCTGGCCAATCCCGAATGACTTGGATCTTGGCTGGATCCACATGCACCCCCCTTTCATCGATAATGTATCCCAGATATTGAACCTGGGTCATGCCAAACGTGCACTTCTCCAAATTGGCACACAACTTGTGTTGCCGCAGTGTTTGGAGGACTTGTCGGATGTGATGAAGGTGCTCTTCCCAAGTCTTGCTAAAGATCAGAATGTCATCCAAGTACACCACTACGAATGAGTTGTTGAATGGCCGCAAGATGTCGTCCATCATCCTCATGAAGGTTGCGGGAGCATTCGTCAACCCGAAAGGCATGACCAGCCATTCAAAAAGGCCTTCCTTAGCCTTGAAGGAAGTCTTCCACACATCAGAGGGTTCAATTGGTACCTGGTGATACCCAGACTTCAGGTCGATCTTACTGAAATATTTTGCACCTTGGAGTTGGTCCAGAAGGTCATCAATCCGTGGGATTGGGTACCTATTCAGGACAGTGATCTTGTTCAGCGCCCGATAGTCAATACAGAGTCTCCACGTCCCATCCTTCTTCTGTACCAACACGATCGGGCTCCCACAGGGCGATGAACTTGGTCTGATGTGACCTTTCTGCAACAGCTCCTGAATCTGCCTCTTGATTTCATCATTTTCCAGAACGGAGCGTCGATAGATCGGTCCATTGGGTAGTGGCGCACCTGGGGTCAGATCAATCGGGTGCTTGACCTGGCAGTGCAGAGGAACCCCTGTGGGTGAGGTGAAGATGTCCCCGTACTCCTCCACGACCTTATCCATTTGTTGTTGTCGTGCAGAGGGGCCCTGTCTGGAGGTCGTGGCCACGGTCTTCTTCTTGCCCTGGGGGCGGATCATCAGAAAAACGAATTTCCTGGTTTGGGAAATGAGCTTACTACATTGTTTTGCAGTAACCAAAGAGATAGTCGTAGAAGGTGGTACCTCTGGTATCCTGTACAACTTATTTCCCAAAGTAATAATAACAGCACGAGGTCGAGACTCATACACAGCATGATGCTTCCACAAGTATGGTTGTCCTAATAATACATCAGAAACATCAATAGGAGCAACGTCATATAATACCTCATCCGTGAAGGGCTTGATGCTATAGGGAAGGCGGCACTGCTGGCTGACGCGGAGATCTCGTCCTTGGTGAAGCCACCCGATGGTGTATGGATGTGGGTGAGCTGTGGTCGGCAAGCCCAACCGCTTCACGGTGTCTGCTGAAATGAGGTTCTTTTGGCTCCCATTGTCGACAATGAACTGTACCGGGGAGCCCTTTACCCACATCTGGGAGTGGAAGAGACGTTCCTCCTCCTCTGTATCTTCCGGTTCCTCCTTTTGGATCTTTGCAGTGGCAACAGTGGCGTTGGGCTCTGCATCAATAATCTGTTTCCCTTTTTCATTCGCCTTTTCAGGTTCTGATTCGGAGTTAGAGCATGCATATGACTCAGAAGCCCTCATCTCGGCCACTAGCGACTGCTTGGCCCGACACTCACTTGTGTTGTGAGTGGAGCTCTTATGGAACTCACACCACTTTCCCGTGTCCTTCTTTGGCTTTGCGGTGTTGTTATTTTCTTGTGGCTTTGACGGGTTTTCTTTAGCCGCCATGCCTTGGCTCTGTCCTTTGTTCTGCGGTTTGGAAGTACCTTTTCCTTGCTTTTGATTCGCAGATCCAAAGTCTCGCTTCTTCTGTTTGAATTTCTGCTCAATCTTGGCAGCATACCGGTATGCCGTACCAAGCGAGGAGATGTCGAGGAACTCCATTTCCTCTTGAATGTATATGTGCAGACAACTGCGATACTTTAGCACCAGATGTTTCTCTGAATCTTTGATACCCAACTTTGTGCGCAGGGTATGGAACAGATTCGTCAGCTCATGCACATCTTGATCCCTTTGTTGTCGCAGCGTGGTCCATTGTATATACTTGTCCTCATAGCTCCCCACAGGATAGTACTGTTCCTTGACGGCGTCTCGGAAAGAATTCCAAGTTGGTACGGCCGAGAACAGAGAGGGTTCTGTCTGGTCCTTGTTCTCACAGTAGGTTTCCCACCAGTCCTTAACATGGGGGGGTAGCTTTGAGGAGTGCAAAAATAATCTTCTCCCGGTCTGAAAAGTCATGAACCGAGAAATATCCTTCTAACAGATTCAACCATCTATCTACGGCATCTGGTCTATTTGACCCTCAAATAAGGGAATGTCAAAATTTACTTGTACCTTAAAGGGAGTCGCAACTCCAGAGTGGCTACTGGATGCAGATGCGCCGCCGGTGGGCAGCCGTTGAAGGATCTGAGCAAAGCTATCCATCATCGCGTTCCTTTGTTTTTCGAGGGCCTCCTCCAGCAATATTTTGATAGGATCTCCTGCTCCCTCATCTTTCTTTTCGTCCCCCATGGGCGTCCGTCGAGGTTTGCGAGGCTGATCTTGCAAAGGTTCCACCAGATCAAGCCCTAGCTCCTTATACCCCGACCTCGTTGGGGATATGCAAAGAAGGATCGAGAAAAAGCAGACCCCTCTGATACCACTGATCCGGATTTATGCAGGAACGCAACAGAATAAACACATAACCATAAATACAGAGATGCAGCGGAAATAACACTTCATTTCATTAATATCAAAAAACAGAAAGATGCTTACAGACATAATGGAAATAAAATAGCTAGGGTGCTGGTAGCGAATCTCTGAGAAGAGATGTGGTGGCTACAGACCTCTGAACTGCTTTACAATGAGGCGCGAGGGCCTATTTATTACTGAGAAACAATGGAGAACCCTAAACATCCCAAAAACCTAACCCTAGGAGATGAAGCGCCAAAACTATGGGCCCCGTTTGGGTAAATTGGTGTTTCAACTTCCCAGGGACGTAACTTTGGCATACTATCTCCGTTTGACGCACATGATACATCATTAGAAAGCTCTATCCGAGGACTACAACTTTGTGATGATTTTGATGATCAAAATCGCAACAAATTTAGTACCCAAAAAACGTCGTTTAGGGCCTCAAAACGGCTCCGGAAGTTCAGGACCCGAAAAACTGCTAAAAATAGTAAGTTATGCCAAAACTGAAAAACTGAAAGAGACAATGGTGGGGGCCCAAGTGGAATAGGCGGGTGGCCACCAATATCCACCTGGATCATTGTGGGGGTCTAGAGGAATTATATAAATTCTTCCATGGATCCTCCTCCGGCCAATGAAGTGTCTCGTTGAGTCGCTGATAATGTATTCTCGCACAGTGGTATTTGCAAATACCATGGGGATCATATGGATTAAAGTCTCGAATACTGAATTCAAACTTCTCTATCGCCTTTCCTTCAGTGTCTGTAGCTTTGAGATTCTTGATCTCATACAATCCAATTTTGCATAGGAAGTGTTGTCCATGTTTCTTTATTCTTCCTGCACGAGGATTTTGATAACCCTCTGTGGAGACATGATATGAAACTTATTGCATGAAAATAATTTTGGTGGCATACCTTGTCCATAAGATGTTGTGACTTGTGCCCGTCGAACATTTTAAGGAAGGTGTCATCCGATGAGGAAAACCAACCCATGATCTGTGTTATTCCCTCCATTTCTCCACGTGAAATACAAGGTGTTTTTTCCTCAAATATCACCTTATATAGCGACATGAGGAAGTGGTTAGTCAGCTTCTCCATTACTCCTCAATGGTTGCAATTTTCAGTAGATGTAGACAACATAGTCCCATAGTGTCTATGTCCATTCCATGCCAAGAAATGAATTTTATGCACATATTACATCTAGTAAGAATGTAGAAATATATAACCTTTTCTTGTACTCACTTGGGAGGATTTTGGGCATGTGCTACATGGGCTCTCAACTGTTGAGACAAAAAAATTGACTAGTTGAACAACTTCCCCTCGTTCAATAATATTTCCCACCCTTCAGGAAAGGTCCTTGTTATCGCTCCACCAGATTCCTAAGGCTCAAGAAGGAATCCCAACAGAGGTAACCACAAACCAAGATTTTGACTTGATAGCTAGCCCTATCAAGCTGGAGAGGGCTCTCTCCAAAAGGGTCACATCCAGGACGGTTGGATAAATTATGTTTTTAGGCTAGTTATAGAGTGCAGAGGGGTTTTTTTTAATTGATTTGGTTGGGGAAATCAGTGGATAAAGGAATTAGGTCAAGGAAAGCTAGGTTAGGGAAAATGAATTAGGGTTGTAGGGATCAATGGGGCAAGGTAGGTACAATGCCAATCACTTGAAGGAAATGGTTGTGGAATGGTTTTGAAAATGTAAGAAGGCTAAGAAAATCATAAGAGATGTATTTCTCTCAGAGAAAATATAATGAACAATATATGATCAGTTATCTAAAACAGAGCATGTGCAAGCATGTATTCTGAATTTCTAACTTGTAAAAGATCATAACATAGACATGAAAGTGGCATTAAAAATACATTCAAACATATGTGACTGAAGAAGAAACAATGAAAGACATTCAATACCACAGGTATCCCATAAATATAGCTGCAACTCCTATTTATTAGCTTGGCCAAAACTAAGTACTAGTTCCCTTAATCAACTAGAAAAATCAAACTGAATACAACATTCAAATTTGAAAATGAGTCAAAAATTACATGATATAGGCCTAAAAAAACCTCTCCCAACCTCAGGGGTCGAATCCATGAGAGGAGGATCTAATCCACTAAAGTCTAAACTGAAACCTAGAGTGTAGGGTGGTCAAAGTGACGCATCCCTAACTTTTGTGAACTAATTCATTACACCTCATTTTCTTGATTTAACTAATGTATTTACCCTATTAAATAGTAAAAACATGATAATTACATTTACATCATCAATTACATCAGGTAAAAACATGATTGCCCAAGGTAAAATTCAAATTTGTAGAAAAACTCAGAAAAAATCAGTCAATTGTTAAACATGCAGCACCATTTTACCCTAACTTTCAGATTGTTTTTTACTAGGTTGTAGGTGTCCAAATTGGCTCAAATATAGCTTGTTGGAAATCCCTTCAAGTCTAATTTCCATAACTACATTCAGTTGTAAAAATAAATCCCATTTTCCCTGTCAAAAATCACTTCTCCCAAGATTGGTCAAAAAGTGTTGAATGAGGGTGCAGAAATGCAGAGTGCTATTGCAGGCCACGTGTGGAGGCCTTCCTCAACTTAAAATTGAGCTCAAGTTATCTCATTTGAAATCTAGGCCAATCTAGTTATCATTTTACTTATCAATCAATTCATTTGGACATTCCAGCTAGGAGAAAATGTGAGTTTCCAAAGGTCACTCCAGAAGTGCAGCAACTCTCCTGTGGCACCTGTATTTTTAACATTTATATAAAACCATGAAACCTATTTAAAAAGTGAAGGAAATTTTTCTTCCTTGACCTATTATGGACAAAAACCTCTCTCACTTTTGTCAAATTCATCTTTGGTTGGTCAGAAACACAGCTTGAAGAAAAACCAGCCATATGAGTATAAAATGACTTGACCCTTGGAATTATTTCTTGAAAACTGATGGAGACATAATATTATGAGTTAGAATGGCCTCATACTTACCAATATAACCTAAATTATGCCTCTTCTTCTCAAATTTCTCATTTCCATAGCAAACCCTAGCTCAGTGGGAGAGGAAATTAGGGTTTAGTGCTTGTGAACAATGGTGAATTAGGCACCCTTAGGAAAAATGGTTAACAAAATGAAGTGAGGTCAAAGATAATGGCAGAGATGAGGTGAAAGCAGAGTAAAGTAAGGCAGGATGGGTGGGATGTAAATACCAGTGCTAATAATCCCTATGCTCTATTGACCTATATTTTGCAAGCTAAGATGATCAAGACCTGGTAGGCCCTCCTGAGAGACTTAGTCTTGTATGTGCTAGTGGGTGTCTGTTGAAACTATGATGGCTCTTTCACCCAGGCTCTAACAATGTCTCTTGTTCTCACATATTTTTTGGTGGCATAGAAGTATGAATCCATCAATGTTAATGGCTTGGGAAAATGATACATAATATGATAGTATTATTCCAGAAACATTGAAAGCTTCTATCTGTTGGCACTTTTCAAGGTCATGGTTTTCACATCAATATGTGAAACAATCCAGTTGATGACATATGCACATGGGAAGGTTGGATATCTTCGTGAAACCCTATATATTCCTGACAACTGAACACTAAGATATACCTATTAGTCCTCTAGATATGCCTTGAAACTCTTTACTAAAAAAACTTCATTAACTTTATCCCTGGTTAAATCTCACTCATTTTCCACAAACAGTTTAGTGTCCACATAAACTAGCAAGTTTACTAGTGTTTTATCAATTTCTTCCCTGGTGCTACTTTCAGTGGTATCTTTTGAAGCAACTCTCTTTGGTTCCATGCTAAAAATGACCGTTTGATAGAATTTCTCAACAAATGTGGTATCTGTGGGACAGGAAAGGAACTCATGGCAAGAAAACATTAGTTTTTGCAAATCTACCTTCAAAGCGAGATCAAGAAGAAAATCGGTGAACTAGTGAGAAATATTGTGTAATTTTCATGTGAAACTGAGGGATACTGGCTATGGGAATTGTGCATTGCACAGTCCCGGCAATTAAGGGTGTAGGCTGAGGCTTGAGACTATGTAATGCATATTTAAGCCCGGGCAGTAACTGGGAGAGACTGCATATTGTGCAGTATCAATGGCGAAGGTGGAAGAATGAGCCCTAAACTATGTAATGCGCATTTGGGTTAGCCTGTACTACACATTGTGCAGTCTCAGAAGCCAATCTCTCATCTTGAGACTTGGACTTGCATAATTCCCAGTTGGTCAAGGTGAAAACTAGCCAAGGGCAAGTGTAGATCTGCCCAGTGAAAGTGTGGGAAACAAGAAGATCTAAGTGATGATGTGAGGTTGAGTGAAAATATGAGAAATTTTGTATGAATCATTATTAATCAAGCATAGAAACTCAAAAAATGGAAGGAAAATCAAATATGTGAAGAGGGTCATTGAAACGATGATCGTCGGTGGAAAAAAATAAATCGATGTGATACTTGTGAAAGGAAAAAGAAAAACTGAAGCAACACTTATACAAGATAATATAAGTTAAAATGACAAAAAAAATGAAGAGAAACAATAAAAAACAACATTCGCAGAAGTGAAACAACAAAAAATGATTGAAAAAGAAGAAAAATATGACAAAAGAAAAACTCACCCAGAAAAGTGAAAATAAATCCACCGAAGGTTCATTTATCTCCTCGGGAATATTAGAGCTCCAAGATAGAATGTAAAAATGAGCTCTAGAGGATTAAATTAAATATATTTGAGTGAATTAGGATTTATGACGTGCATGCCTAAAATCAAGGAAAAAATGAAACATGGCAGAAATTTCTAAAAATACGAATTGTGCCTATTTCGGGAAACTAATAATGAATCCCTATTTTCTAGGGACTTTTTTTCTTATTTTATATTTTTTTCTATTTTTCTTTTTCAAGAAAATTTCCATTCATTCTTTCGGGAAATATTGCACAATTTTGTAGAACTGGGCAAGTTTATGGCTCAGTGCATTGCACAGTTTCTGAGCTCAAGGGATGGATTGTGAAATTTTTGGGCTCAGTGTTGGGTTTCCATCCATAACTGTGCAATTTCTTAGCTCAAGTAAGAACTTCCAGTCTATATTGCGTAATTCCAATTAACAAGATTGAATTTTCCTCATGGATTGCACAATTTCTGGAGGCAAGCCCATAGTTGCTTTAAAGCCAAGTCAGAAGGTTAGCTTGTTACTTAAATAAATCGATGACCATCGGTGGAAAAAAAATAAATCGATGCGATACTTGTGAAAGGAAAACGAAAAACTGAAGCAACACTTATACAAGCTAATATAAGTTAAAACGACAAAAAAATGAAGAGAAACAATAAAAAACAACATTTGCAGAAGTGAAACGACAAAAAATGATAGAAAAAGAAGACAAATATGACAAAAGAAAAACTCACCCAGAAAAGTGAAAATAAATCCACCGAAGGTTCATTTATCTCCTCGGGAATATTAGAGCTCCAAGATAGAATGTAAAAATGAGCTCTAGAGGATTCAATTAAATATATTTGAGTGAATTAGGATTTATGACATGCATGCCTAAAATCGAGGAAAAAATGAAACATGGCAGAAATTTCTAAAAATACAAATTGTGCCTCTTTCGGGAAACTAATAATGAATCCCTATTTTCTAGGGATGTTTTTTCTTATTTTATATTTTTTTCTATTTTTCTTTTTCAAGAAACTTTCCATCCATTCTTTCGGGAAAGATTGCACAATTTTGTAGAACTGGGCAAGTTTACGGCTCAGTGCATTGCACAGTTTCTGAGCTCAAGGGATGGATTGTGAAATTTTTGGGCTCAGTGTTGGGTTTCCATCCATAACTGTGCAATTTCTTAGCTCAAGTAAGAACTTCCAGTCTAGATTGCGTAATTCCAATTAACAAGATTGAATTTCCCTCGCGGATTGCACAATTTCTGGAGGCAAGCCCATAGTTGCTTTAAAGCCAAGTCAGAAGGTTAGCTTGTTACTTAAAAATATCAGATAAGTGTGGAAATAAGAAAAAAAAGCATATATGAAAATCATTTTCTTGATCAACTCTCAATATTTGACAATCGTACAAGATAAGCCCCTTTTGGGTAGAAGAAAGGCTCCAAAATCAAATCATAGAAAAAATTTTGGAGGGTGGTTGTAGACGCTACAATAGGTCCCTTTGTTGACATAGCGTAGTCCATTGTATGTACTTGCCTACATAGCTCCCAATAGGGTGATATCATTCCTTATGGAGCTTCAGAAATAATTCCAAGTGGTTTTGACTGAAAATAGTGAGGGTTCCCTCTCATCGCTCTTCTCATGGGGGGTGGCTTTGAGGAATGCAAAAGTAATATTTTCCTTGTTGGAAAATCATGAACCAAAAAATATCCTTTCAACATATTTAACCATTTATCTATGACATATGCATCTATCTGGCCTTCAAATATGGGGATGTAAAATTTTAATTGTACCTTAAAGGGAGTGGCGCCTCCGAAATGGTTGTCAGTCGAAGATACATCGCCTGTGTGCATCCACCGAATGATCTAGGAAAAGTTGTCTATCACCACTTTCCTTTGTCGCTCGAGGGCTTCTTCGAGCAATATTTTGAAAGGATCTCCTGCTCCCTCGTCTTTATTTTCTTCCACCATGGGAGGTCATCGGGATCAACGATGTCGATCTTGAAATGGTTCAGCTAGTTGAAGCCCTAATTCCTTATACCCCAACCTCGTTGGGGACATGCACATAAATACAAAGAAAGAGCAGGTTGCTCTAATACCACTAAACCATAATTATGAAGGAACGCAAAATAATAAAAAAATAAACATAAACATAGAGATGAAACATAAATAAATCTTCATTTCATTAATATCAAAGAACTGAAAGATGCTTACATACATAATGGCAATAAAATGGCTCGAGTGATGGTAGCTTATCTCTGAGAATAGATGTGGCAGCTACATGCCTCTCAACTATGCTACAATGAGGCTCAAGGACCTTTTTATTATCGGACAATAAGGGGAAACCTTAAACAACCAAAACCATAGCTTTAGGAGATGGAACGCCAAGAGTTTGTGGGCCCTGCTGGGGTTAGTTGGATAACCAACTTCCGGGAGGCATAACTTGGTCGTATGATATTTGTTTTCTACATACGATACATTGTTATAAATATATATCCAAGTAATAAACATTATTTGCAGTGTTTTGGACCTCCAAAAGACACCATTTAGGGGGTCAAAACAACTTCGAAAGTTCAGGACCTAGAAAATTGCTAAAAATAGTAAATTGTGCTATAATCAAGGAAACTAGTGAAACCAACTGGAGCTCCATGTGGAATAGGTGGGTGGCCACTAATATCTACCTAGATTAGGAAACTAATGCAGCAAATGAGGGTTTCTTTCATTACCTAGTAAAATATATAATTATAACTATTGGCCTCCCTAGCTTAGTTCTAAAAATTATATCTCAACTAGGAAAAGTAAATTTTCCTCTCCCCGACGCAATATGGCCCTTACTGGGAAAATTGTACTAGGCTTGCAAAATTTTCTCAAAAATACTAGGAGTACGCATTCATTCCTTAGGATAAATTGATATTCCATGGAAACCCCTCGATTTGATTCGTCCATACTATTTCTACCTCCGGAAACAATTCATTGGGCTTCTCGGTGCTAGATCCGAACACTAGCAGCTAAATCAAACCTCTCTAGGAAACTCGCACTAGCAATTGGGAAACTCGCATTGCAGAATTTCGTTTATCTACTGGAAATTTTTGCCTCCTTTCCTTGTTATTGGAAAGTTGAAAACCACTAGAGAATTTCTAGAGAAATTATTCCTGCTACAAACCCTTGTTGTTCTTCTTCTCTAGCTCGAACTTCTCACTTACTGAATCAATACAACTAGGTAGCTTGATGTGCCAAGCTAACTTTCTCTCCCTCTTATGTTTATCTCCATCCTAATGACTTGCTCTTATAATCTCTTGCTAGAGCTTCAACGACCATGATTAGATCCTTATTGACGACTAATATCATCTCATACTTGATCCAAGTCATTTTCTGGAAGTCTCTAGAGCATAAGTTGATTTCCTTAATTAATTCACTTTAATTAACCATTTTTCCTAAGTTAGACTTAGGAAATATTTAAACGATGGCTAAATAATTTAATTAAGGAGTTTCACAAGCTTATCTCCCAAAACCTTTTATGGGTGTTGGAGATCTCATGTTCCTTCGCCTCTTAGACACAAATCAATGCTAGAACACATATTTGATACTACCAAATCAATAAAAAACTAGCATGCTCCCCCCGTGTTCTTTGTTTTTCATCGTCTCTATATTAGCCTTCCCTTCGTGCATGAGAATGCAATTATAGGAATGCTCGCTCCCATTCTCCATGTTCTTTTCCACTATCGTGTTGCAACTTTTTCAATTGCATCTACAAACAATTCTATCACTCGTCTAGCCAACTCGATCACGGTGATTTTGTCTTCATGTGGTCATGGGGACGCTATTGTGCCAGCTCCCCCCTTCCATTTCATGTTTGTTAACTTTGACCTGTCATTCCTGCCTGCACGACCCATGTTTCCTCTTAATTGTTATCATTTTCTTAGATTGTAGATTTTTCCCAACAAAATCATGGGCTTGTCCTTGTTTTCAAATCAATTAATAACACAATTAACTCCATTAACTAATATTACCAACCCAATTTAAAGCATATCTACCAAGTCCAACCATTCATGGTTATCATAAAACAAGCCAAGCCTCCTTCAAATACAAGCAACCTCCTTCCTCAAAATTTGGAATCTGTGTCCCAATTCCACGGGGGCTTTAGTGGGGGAGAAAAACCATAGCACGTGTGTTCATATTGGGGTGTATATATTGAGTAAAAAAAAGACACAATATATTGGGGGATAGATAGGGGGTAAATTGTTTTTATATTGGCAGGTATAAAAATTGGAGCTCAAAGTTAATGAAAAAATATAAAGGGGTATACAAAATATTAATGAAAAATTGGATACCTACAATATCTAATGAGAGTAGGGGTATTTTAAATTGGGAATGTGTATTGGGTTCGTATTGGTAGGGGGTTAAATAATGTGATTTTTAGAGGTATTTTCCAATATGTACTCAAATTAAGGATATTGTTTAATGTGCCATGATCGCATGTGATATGTTTGAGGTTCATTCAGTGAAGCCCCCGTGCCCAATTCTTAGACATTTTAATTTATAGTCAAAATATATGAATTATTTACAATGTTTGTAAGAAGGAGAAATTTTTCCAAAGGGGTTTTCATGAACCCATCCCCCTTAGAGTAACATCGTCATCGATGTTCTATAACATAAAAAAAAAAACAAAAATATGCAATAAGCCCAACAACACGTGATTTGGAGATTTATATACACATATGTATTACAATTACAATTTTAATATACAATTGCTTTCCTAACAAATAAATAGACATGAAAATTTGTCCTTGGATCGTCCACTTTCTATGGCTCCTTGCAGTCTTCTTGGTGCTTTTTTTTTGCACTCTGATATCTACAAGTTGTTGCTTGTTTGTCCTGCAACCAACTCCATTCACCCAGACTAGGAAATTTCCATGCTTCCCAGTAACATGGCATACAATACCTCATGAGATTAATAATAAATAAATTCTAATAATTTAAATTATATATCTTGTCTTTTCCATCCATAAATAAAGGGAATAAAAGGTGTCCCACCTCCACCCTTTCCATATCAATGGAATCCAAAGTCCATAGTGCCTCCACCTGACCTCTAGGAATATAGAGTGCACTATGTATCCAACCAAGCATAATAAAGTCAAGAAATGTAGAAAACCTACAACTCCACCCACAAATGATTAAGGGGATCTAGAGTTTTTGCAGCTCCACCCCACAATCAATTCAGGGTATCTAGAACTAATGGTGCTCCACCCCAAATTCAGGAATCCAGAGGCCCAATACTCTCAACCCACTTTGCACATCAGGAATCTGGAACCTAGTGCCTCCACTTTTCTCCTGTAGGAATATAGATTACACTAGTCATTTCAGCTTATGACCTCCATGGAAATCCAGAGAGCTGACCTCCACTACTTCACAAAATTATTATGAATTTTAAACTCTATTTGAACTCCACCTAATACAGAACAGGATTCCAGAGCACTTTCTCCACTTGTGTGTCTTTTCCTCATCATAGCACGTGCACCCGCAACCCAAATTACAGGTCTTCAGTCCCTTCAATTCTCCATTCTTGTCATAGCATGTCGCAGGTCATAGTGCTTTCATTTTGCGAATATATCCTTCAACATTCCATGTTTCATAATGCAAACATGGACACAATATGAGAATCATACTCACGTGATATTAAAATTAAAATCAACAGGAAGTCCCTCTCACTCAATGAATTCCTCATTCCTTCAGGAATCATATTGGATAACTCAATTATGTTATCCCATATAGCCACTTTAATTTGTATCAATTCAATTTTTATGCAATCATACTTCCAAAAGAATGATTCCTGGCAAGACCTTATCAGACACAATGGTCATATGTAGTTAGAGTCAAGGTCAAGAGAACCTCCTTTGAGCCATTTTCATGGTTTCCATATCATTTTCCATTATTCAATGGACTAAACCAACCCACATGCTTGTTCAAAGTTTCTTGAAACCCATTGGGTGGCCATATCAGGTTATATAAACATGGCAATTGCAATTCCTGCCATCCAAAGTCATATTATCCTACTACTCTGATGGTTCTCTATCCAAAATCTTTTCATACCATGCAACATCGTTGTTCATTTACTAAATATGAATACAAGAATACCTTTGCACATATATTTATAGTGGTAAAGTTTAGGAACTTCCCTTTTTATGCAATTGACATGGTTTTTCTTTCACTATCCATTGATTCCTATGGACCCAACCAACCTTATTGGTTGTCATGCTACTTCCCACTTAGTCATGGTCATATCATACATTAATACATGCCAAATAAAACCAATTTTTTTAGAGAACTCCTTGTATTTTTGTTATGTTCACACAACAATTTTCAGCATGTATATAATTTCATTTATTCTTGTCATATTTAGGATCAATGCTTCAACATACACTAGAAATGGTCTTTCTCGAACCATTGTCCACGCCCAACCTTTCTCATTTTTTTTCATTCTCTTTAATTTGCAGGGCCTCTTTCAGGTCACATTTCTATTGGTATACAACTCTTTTACTAGATCTGTGTGGCTTTCCGGCCATGCCCAACAAAATTATCCCATGGACCCCAAGCATGAAATCAAAAAGAAAATTCAAAAATAAATGAAGGGAAAAAATAAAAGGAAAGAAATTTGTTAAATTAGTTAGAAAATCGCAAATAAAAATAGCATGGCCATGCACAAGGCAACAACCAAAATAGTAATCAAATATAAAATTCAATTGGGAAGCACAAAACATAAAATATTAAACTATCCCAACAAATCATCCCCACGAGTTACATTTTTTTTAATGCTTCATGAATAAAACTCATCCCGAGCCTTCTTCAAGCTTTCATGGCAGCCCTTTTAAATTTATGGAGCCCCTCCAATTCCTCTTAGGAGTGACTCAATCTATGCTTATTACAGAGTTTTGAGGGAATCCCCCGTCCTTTTTTTTTGTTTCTTCTAGTATTATACCTTGTTGGCTCAAGTATTTGAGATTTTTTACCAACTACTCTTTTCTTGTTGTATGAATCTCTTGTTCTACCACTTACATTCCACTGTTAGAATCATTCATGCAAATTATACATTAGTTTTTTCCCTATCAGGATATACCAAGCATGTTGTACCAGAGTTGCACGTACATCTCAATTTATTTATTAGCCACATGTCTCGAGATCCAAGACATAATTAATCATAATTGTATCTCAGCATGATTTTCAAAATAAAAAATCTTATGCACATGATCATATTAGTTCATTTATAATTATGCCTACACAGATTTAAAATCAATCTTCTACCCAAACCATCAGCATTAATTACATTCAACCTCCTTACTGATATCACCATTATAATTTTTTAGAGTAGAACAACCTTTTCCAAAATTTTAAACAACAATATCAATTCTAGAGATCATCCTTCTTACCAAGGTCGGTAGTAATCATCAAGTTCAACCTCTTTTCAAAGGCTAGTAATCATGGCATCTGCAATCCCAAGTTAGCACATAACCATTCATTCATACAAATAATCAATGTGAAAGGCACAATTGTAGTGGTGTAACTAACACCTACAACAATCAATTATCAAACCACTTGATTCTCTAATAGAGTCACAAATATCATGCCTCCAATCCACCGAGAGTCTCTGTCATACAACACATGGACCATGGGGTTCTCCCATCCTATATATATATATATATATATATATATATATATATATATATATATATATATATATATATATATATATAAACAGAAACAATTATGATATGTAACATATGTAACACAAGTATTTCCCCAAAATCCCTTATATCATATGCACACTTATTCTAATTTTGCGAGATCACGCCACTTAACTAGTAGTGTTATTATACTATATACAACCATGCACAGAGCCATGTAGGCACTTCACCAATACAAAAGAATCAACAGCATCCATGGTCATAGCAATAGGTTGTGCATACCTTAAATATGCCTAATAGTAGACACATGTAATACCATTGCAATTTTCAATAAAATCAATGATACTCGAAAACCCTTATAACTAGAATAAATCACGATAAAACGTTATATATA